>SSNS01000012.1:214567-351018 GCA_006937985.1 Aphyosemion australe | reverse complement strand
CCCCCCCATCCTCTGAAACAGATACATAAATGTAAACAAGACTGAAAAAATATTGGTTGTTAATATCAGCCCAGTTTTGCATATCGGACCGATACCGATATGTTAAAAAACGACTAACATCGGCCGATAACGATATTGATGCTGATATATTGTGCATCCCTAATAAATATATGAAAACACAACATGAAATGAGAATAATACTTGTAAACCAACGTGTTTTAGCTCTGTTTGTCAGCTACAGAAGCACATTCATAAATAAGAAGCGTGTAGTCACCATCTTAAATTACAGAGTCGACCCGACTATTGGTGCAATACGCTTGTCAACCAGTAGATGGTGCCATCAGATAAAAGAAATACTCCAGAGAGCTACTTTAATGGTATTTCAGTGATGGAGCAGGCTGAAACAAATAAAAAAAACTTTATGACTAACTGCAATAAGAAGGGGTCCTCTAGGTAGTATTGTTATTAGTATTTTATTGCATACATAAAAAATACATTTTATTATAAACTTTTTAAAATTGTTTTACAGGTTTTGCATTTTCATCAATTTTGACTTTTACAGTTAAAACCTTCATTTTTTTATTCTTCAAATGTCAGGTAAAAGTTTAATGTTAATGTTCTCATTTAAATGCATAATGTAATAATAATGGATTAGATGTATAAACGCTATACAGACAATCCCTTATTCATTAACTCGCCTTTAATATTTAAACTAGTAATTTATGCACAACAGTAACAAACGCCTCAATGTATCCAATCAAATTTTGGAATTAATGTTGAAAACATTAAAAAAACACACAGGTATAATGGTCTCTAGTACATTTTGTAGAGCTACTGTACAGGTTTGACATCAGTGCATCCTCCTTCCCACAGGTCAGGCCTTCCCCTCCCGGGGTGTCCCTGGAAGACGGTTTCTGAGATGAATCACCGACAACTTCACCAGTTCTACCAGAAACACGTTTAGATTCAGTTCTTGATGTTTTTCTCCTGTTCTGAAATCTGGTTTTGGTTTTATTGCCTTTTTTATGTGTTGATGTAGTCCAGACTGAAGTCGTGTCTTTAAGAAGAAAGTAAACTCAAAGTAAATCAGATCTGATGGAAGCTGCCTGGCAGGCGCTGCTTTGAAGTTAAACACTTTTTGGACACTTGAAGAAGGCGTTGGTCTGAGGCGGCGCGTTTGGTTGAGGAGCTGCCACGACGGGACGTTCACCCGCCATCCTCACGTTGTACGTTGTTGCTGCAAAAGAAATAACCTCTTCAGTCAATACATAAATGCTTGTATTAATGGATTTAGGATGTTTTAATGTGGCTGGGAGTTTCCAAACCATCGGTTTATTTTTCCAGCAGTTGTGACTTTGTGGTTCGTGGAAAATACATCGGAGTGACTCTTGTCTGATTTTTAAGAGCCGTGTTGTTTTGTGAATGATGTCAACGACTAGACGGTAAAAACATCCTTGTGTTCTGCTGACTTGACTCAGATATTTGTATAATTTAAAATGCAACGCTTTTTACTACACAATAAAAGTCTGAGGTGAATTAAAGCGTGCTTTAATCATTTCTGCCTATAAAGACCCACGTGACCCTCATTAAACACCCCAGACACCATGTTTACAACTCTGCAGACGAGTGAAGCAGCTTTCTGTCAGAAGTGAGTGAGAATAACGGCTGCTGCTCTGATATCACATCAAACTGGGTTCTTTGATTTTATTCAACAGTTTGAATTTTATTTATTCTGCTAAATAATAAAAATGGTAGGTGGGGCTGGTCAATAACGATATATATCGATCGATAGACGTATGGTGCGATGGGGGAAAAAAGTTTTTTCTAATAGCCTATCAGGTAGCTTAATACTAGAGTCCCAACCAATCAAAAACGCAGACCCAGGAACGCTCCGTCAACAAGCCCTACCCAACCAAAACAGCAAGATGTTGCCGCAAGGAGCGGTGGAGGAAATTGTCCCGTAAAATACCAAATAATCATAATAACCATACAGATCTGCAATAGTCACTTCATGTTTCTTATTCTTATTATTCATAATCTTTTTTTGAAAATGTTTGCACCATTCCACCGAGGCAAATTCCACGTAATGTGAGACTCACTTGGCAATAAAACACGATTCTGATTCTGAAAAAGGTTACAGTAGTTCACCAGCACGGCGATAATTTGGTTTTAACAAGTCTGACAAAAAAGACACACCCGTCAATCGAAAAATTTGCAGAGAATCGATTAAAAATCAAGTCTGGTAATACAACCGACTTGTTTAATGATAAATGACCTGCACTTGTAGAGCGCCTTTCAGAGTCAGAGGACTCCAATGCGCTTTACACTACAGTGTATCATTCATTCACACACGTGGTGATGAGCTACAATGTAGCCACAGCTGCCCTGGGGCACACTGACAGAGGCACAGACACCACCAGTCCCTCTGACCACCACCAGCAGTGTCTTGCCCAAGGACACAACAGCAGCATTCTCTGGCGGGAGCCGGAATCAAACCTGCAGCCTTCTGATTGCTGGACAACCTGCTCTACCTCCTGCGCCATCATAAAGTAATGACATAAAATGGCCAGGGCTGCACTTAAAATATATTTTCTAAATTTCTTTATAATTGTCAATAATTATTTATATGGATCAATATGAATTTTTTTTTATCAATATGCTTTTTTTCTATATCGTCCAGGCGTAATGGTACGCCAGGATAGTTTTATATTGATTCAATTAAACGTTTCTGGTATGAATGAGAGACTTACATCTTGAGAAGACAAAGTATCTGTACCCCTCTGGCTCTCTGGTGCTTGGGACAGACACAGCAGCGGTGATGGTGGGGGGGAATCCCCTCCAGGATTTACGGATGTTGACGGCTGGTTCTAAAACAGAAACTGGGAGAAAAACAGTAAACTGGTGCTTCTGGGTGGAAAAGCTTCACAACACTTTATTTAGCAGTTTAACAGTAAAACAAGTATCCAGCATCTGAAGAATGTTTGATTTTTGAAGTAGGTTTAATTCTGGACTCACCTGCTTGTCTGACCTTTCGGGCGCGGACCGTGTAAATGGGTTGGTGGACTTTTTTGTCACACGTTGAACTGGTGCCAAACTGGTAGGAATACTTCTGAACAAACCCTCCTGTTAGAACCAGGAATGTGGTGAAAAACCAAACAGAAACTAAATGAACACTCTTAAAATCCAAGGTTTGATTTGGTTTCATCACCTCTCTTGAAGAAATAAACGGATTCCTTCCTGTTGAGGTACTCTGGAACCGACAGGGCCGCTGTGATGTGACCCTGCAGCCCATCAAAACCCACTTTCACATGTTTGGGGTAACCAGCGTCTAGAACGTCATTTTCAAATCTCCAGTATTTACTTCCCTGGAAAACATTTAGAACAAACAAAAACGGTAAAGGAGAGGAAGAGGTTTTTTGGGGTGCAGATTAGTGAAGTCACAGATTTGTTTTTGAGGCAGCTCACCTTGAAAACGTACGTTTTTCCCTGGCAGTTGCAGCGGGTGAACACGGTGTCAATGGGGGAAGGAACCCCCCACACTTGGGTGATAACTTGGGGAGGACTTGGCACGTGGTATTCATCCAGAAACCAGAAGTAGTGACCTGTAAAACACGATCAGCTTGATCCACTTGAGCCACAACTCAAGGAAAACGGTTAATTTCATGCTAAAATAACGAGAATTGGGTGTTTTATGGTTAATAATCTTGTTTTACGCCTAATTCTTCAGATTTGATTGTTTTTTGTGAACACTATCAACTCCTAACCTCTGAACACCACCACGGTGCCGTTCCTCAGAGTGGTGACTCCACTGACCGGCCGCCCACTACACAGGTTTAAATCATTTCTGTCATCTGGAGAGAAACAGACAGAGCATCATCCTTACACTTTAAAATACAGCTACAGACACAAGCAGTTTTGTACGGATAATTTCCTTTTCTTTATTAATTTGTCCTAAATGTGACCTACAGATCACTAATTACTTTCTCTTTTTTCCATTTATAAAAGAAAAATCTCTCAAAAAGAGTCATTTTGTGCAGAAATCTCATGTAAAACAGCATCAAGTCTGATAGATTTAAATAAAAAGTGAGAAAAAAGTCGTCTCTTTCATGGACAGTGTGTACATTAACATGATCAGAACGTGTCCCACCTGCTTGGTAATCTCCAGGGTTAGCTATGTTCAGCATTTGTGGATCCAGAGGTTTGGGGTCCGGTTTAGAGGAGGGTGTTAGTTTAGACGATTCCTCTTCATCCTGAGGTTTGGAGGTGGGTTCAGATGTTGGAGGATCAGTAGGTTTTGAGGTAACGGTTGATGGATCTGCTGTAGTTGACTCTGGCGTGACATAATCTGTGCTTTCATCTTGCACCGGGGCCATTGATGTGGGAGATTCTGCACCTGTGGGAGAGACGGTGGATAGGCCTTTGGGGTCTGCTGTGATGTTTTCTGTGTAGTTCTGTGTGCTGGGGTTTGACGTGGGCTCCTCTGGAGTTGCATTGGTGACCTGAGAGTTTTCCAGGACTGTGGTTGAGTCCTGATCTAAAGGAGGAATGGTGGTTTCAGTCTCTGTGACGCTAGAGGAGGTTGGAGGTTCTGTTTGTGGTCCTGAGGTTGAAGTAGGCAGCTTGTCGTTTGGGTCAGCTGTAGGCGTGGGTTGAGGGACAGTCGGATCTTCATCCAAAGAGCTTGTAGGATCTCCTGCATCAGGAGGAATAAAATCATGATAAACTTTTTTTAGCTGCAGCAAATCTTTCTATTACAGTAAATTCATGCCAGCACAGACTAGGCACAACATTTTAAAGGGGACATATTAAGTTTTAAAAGTTCTATGGTCGATGCAAAACATGTTCATGAAGTTCTTTGCACATAATCCCTCGCACATGAAGTGATTTCTGCAGTTTTATTCTTGACAGAATGAGTCTTTTCAGGGCTCTGTCCCTATAAGAAAACAAACTGGAGCTGGCCACGCCCACCCGTCCCACGCTCAGGCTGCTATAGGCTTAGAAGCTCCAATATCTGGGCGGAGCTATGAGTAGAGCCGCTGCTCCTTCAGCAGCTGCTCTCTCTTGCATGTGAGAGGTGGTTCTATTCTACTATCCCAGTCTGTGACATCACAAACGGGGGCTTTTTGAAACGACTTAATTTAGGCACATAAAACCAAACACTGACACTGAACCAATAGACTTTTTTTAATGTCTGGAGTCTTTATAGAGGCAGTAGTGACCCACACGGCAGCAGAAAAGGATGCTTTGTTCCCTTTAAGACTCATACACTGACTCTTGCAGGCTTGTTTAATTGAGTAGAATAAATAAACAAAAAGAATATAAAACTCAGAAAGGCTCATCTCTGGACATCACCTGGGTCTGTTGTTGTTTCTCCAGCTGTGGGATGAAGCGTAACGAGGTCACCTGAAGGAATCGCCTCAGTCTGAGAGAAAGCTCTCTCTGTTGTGAACTCTGGAGTGCCTCCATCCAGAGAGGCTTTGGTAGGAAGTTCATCCAGCAGGTCAGCTGTAGATGGTCCATAACCACTGCTGTATTCTGGGGCTGGACTAATCTCCTGATCCTTCACTCCATCGTTGGAAAAATCCTCATCCGGAGAGACTTTGCCGAACACATCGACAAGAGGAACGTTTGCACTTGAGCTTTTGGGAACTTTCTGCAGAATTTATTAAAATAAAAATATTTTTGCTCACCGACGTTGGGATCATCTGGTGGGGGTGATGTGGGGATGTCTGGAAGAGTTGAAACGCTGTCTGGAAATACGGCAAAACCGTGATGAATGGAAATGCGTCTACATGTTTAAAGATGTCAGCACTAATATATCAGAGCTCATTTTAGGCCTTTAGGTTTAGAAGCATCTTCTACTCTTGAATAATAACAAAATGTTTAAACAGCATTTAAATGTGTGTGATTGTTTTCCGGCCACATGTGGTTTTCTTTCCTGTGACTGAGCGTGATCCCAGTCCTCCAACACACACGCACGCACACACACACACACACACACACACACACACACACACACACACACACACACACACACCACACACACACACACACACACACACACACACACACTCATAACAACATCGCTTCCTAGTGTTTCTTTTGGCTCCTAACACTAATGCACTTGGCTTTTCCTGCTGAGACTTGGCTCCAACTAGCAGCCAGTGGCTTTTGGAGTCACCCCTCTTCATCGTTCTGCTCTTTTTTAGGCATAACCCTGATTAAATCCACCAAGTTCAGCTCATAATACTAATGCAGATAATTGAACTTATAAAAAAAGAAAAAGGTCACCTGCATCGTCTCCCTCACTGAACGGAGGCTCTTCTGTTGCTTCTATCAGAGTTGACTCTGTAGGGTATTTTATATGAAATATTAGCTGCTTTGCATTATGGAAATATGAACGTTTTAAAACCTAAAATGCAAAAAGCACCAAGAGCCTTTTGTTTTCTATAAAATGATACCTTTGGGTTTGTTATCATGTACATTTTCACATGAGCTAGTCTTCATTGGTGCTGTCTCACTGGCTGCTCCACTGACTTCTGCAGTAATTACTGATACAGAAAAAATCATCAATGCATCGCTGCAGATTACTGCATGCACTCCATGATCAGGCACATGCTTCTAGCAGGCATGCAGGCTTTTAGGTTAAATTGGGATTTATTGATTGATTGGTTTATTTCTCTATCTCAATTCATCAGATTTTGACTTTCTGGTGCTGCTCTGACCGGGTTAACATGCAGAAAACACACATCGTTTTTAAAAGTGCTGCTCACGGCTTACCGTCTGCATCACAAACAGCTTCGTAATCTGGACAACATTGATTGAACTTTGTGCATTCGAAGTCACAGCTGCATAATCGGCCTCTCCTGAAGGTTTCCCCACAGCGGCCCTTACAGGAGTTTTCTGTTGACGCAACAGATCTGCACAGTTAAATTGCATTCATACACCTAAAATGTATTAAGTACAAGTTAACATCTTCAAAAGTTAAATTTGAAAATATATTCTTGCATGGTTGCATTTTTAGAAATCTTTAAATGATCCTGGATCTTATTAAAATCAAGGATTTTTGAATAAAATGAAATTACACCCGAAAAATGTGTCTGTTTTTTCCTAATCTGCTGTAAAATAAATGACTAAAAATCCATCAAAACTACTTGAATTTTAAAGAAAAAATGTAATCACTTAAAATATCATTTCTTCCTTGTGCATAAAACAGATAAGTCCTCACTTGTGGTGCACTGGGATTCATAGTCTTTGCAGCACTCATCATAAGCCAAGCAGGTGTAGTCACACTGACACATGTAACCTCTGTAGTACTCAGCACCACATCGTCCTCTGCAGCTCGCTGCAGGAAAAAGCAACAAAAAGGAAAAATGTGACAGAAAAATACAGAAATATTATAGCTGCTGCCAACGGTGTCTGCTCAGGAACCAGAAATCGATTTCTGGGCTAGTGACACATACAAATGTCGACACAGGTTTTCCCTCTGGTGAATAATCACTCACAGAGCAAACATGGGAAAGAACAACAAACATTTGACAGATTCCAGGAAAACAACTCATTTAAAACAAAATTGTTTGAATATTTAGATGAAAAACTCACTCTGGGAGGAACCGAAGTTCAAAGCACAAGTCAGCAAAAGGACAGCACAAATCATTTTAGGAGCCATGGTCTGGTCAACCTGAACCCAAACATAAGAGACAGCTGAAAGATTGATTCGATGAATGAAAGAGGTGGAAACAGAGAGTGACCTACCTGATCTGAGCTTCTCTCTGCTGAATCTTCCACTCGCTCTGCTTTTAAACAACTCACAAAGACGGTCTGACGCTAACGCCGCTGTTAATCGGTGGATTTGTTCTAATTAGGAGTGAGATGATCTCATGGGATGTAGGGAGGGACCTGCAGGCCAGACTGCAGCGTTCGCCACAAACAGCTGGAAGCACATCAACACACACTGGTGCCAGGCAGACGGCTGACTTCACACACTTCTGAGCAGAGTCGGGGCGTTTGCTGCTCAGTCATTAGTCAGAGAACTGGACACTTTCTCATCCCGCTCAGGTTTGTCAAATCAATGTGCGGGAAGTCAAATAACTCAACAACAAATAGGAAAGTTACATCACTTTTTGATGTATGAGTGATTTATTTACATCCTCAACTCCTGCTTCTTCCTAAGTCCACAGAGCAAACGAGTCCTGAGTAAATATTTACACCATTTATGATGTTTTCGGTTAATTTTTAACAATTAGTTTATTTTTTAAATCAGACAACAGCTGGGATCCTCCAAAATAAATGGAAAAGCTATAAATTTGGTAAAATAACGGTTTCCATGGTAATAAAAACATGACCTCACAATGTGATTTTCCAAAAGCTGATCTTATTGTTCCTGTGTTATTTTAGTAATTAGTCGTGGTTTGGAGACGTAAATCTTTCTGATGTAAATTGTGTTTTTCTGTTCATTTGATCCAGATTTACCCAGAAAGACCAACAGGAAGAGTCTGACCTTTGAGATCTGAGCCATGCACTGGTCCAGCGATGTCGTACTGGTGTTTTGTTGAAGGGGTTGATGGTATTTTCCTATCATGTCATGGTCCAATTAGAGGACAAGTGTCAGTTGATGCTCCAGCGTCAAAGCAATAAAGATAACAGGGTTTGGCTGAAATGACGGCATCAATTCAACAGCTTAAAGGAAAAATCTTGTTTTAAAGCATGAAAAGCATTTTCTTATGTTTGAAAATAGAACTCAAGCCTTAAAATGCTGAACATGTTTAGTGTCAGTGCGCCTCCTTGTGTCCGCAGCGGTCAGCGCTGCTCTGCTGTAAACAGGCATCAGTGGGACTGATTACAGGGACGAGCTAATGAGGGTTTGACAGAAAGTGATGCAGCGTAGAAGCAGCTTTCCTGTCTTAATGACACTCGCTCCTTTTAGACGCATTTCTGGAGGCTCAATGTGTTCTCATGTTTAACTTTTATGGTTTTACAAAATAAAAGTATCCAGATTCATTTATTAATGACCACACAACAAGTTGGTGGAATTTGTTTCTGCATGACATGCTCACTACTCTGTATCTACACACACACACACACACACACACACACACACACAATAAATAAATTAATTAATTAATAGACAGGTATATATAGAAATTAGGGGTGGGACTCAATTAACAAAATTAATCTAATTAATTTGAGGCTTTGTAATTAATTAATCTTGATTAATCACATTTAAATCGTTCCAGAAAATTTGCCCCAAAAGCAATTTTATATATTAAAAATAATGAGACAGAGAATCAAACAGACATGGACATTATTATTGTAAACTCTAGCTCTTAATTTCTAAAAAAAAAAAAAAAAAAGTACATTTTGACAATGGTGTTGTGTTTAAAATAATAATAATATATATTTTTTATTAATAATAGTAATAATAATGGGTTGATAGAATATGCGTGCAATTTGATTTGATTTAGCAGCGTTAGAGAAATGAAGGCAAAAAGACATGAAGAGGGCTTTCCGATCACTCATTTGATTGTAGTTGTGTTTGGTGCACGTAAAAAGGTTTGCATGGTCTTGTAGCCAAGGTTCTGAGGTTTTTTTATTGATATTCAGGGCATGTATTTTGCTGCTAAACTTCAACATCCCCCAATTGGGGGGCCCTCTGGCTTAAAGAGTTAAATGCATTAATTTTTTTTGACGCGTAATTTTTTTTTCTAATTAACGCGTTAAATTCCCACCCCTAATAGAAACTTTAGGCAGTGACTTGGTTAAGTGAGCGTATAGCTGTTGGGAAGAAAGTGTTTTTGAATCTGGTTGATTTTGTTGGCAAGGACCTGCAGCGTCTTTCAGAAGGCTACAGTGTGAACAGATGATCTGCAGGGTGAGACGGGTCCGAGGTGATTTTCCTGCCCGTTGTATGATGCATCTATGGTACAGTGTGTCAACTGAAGGGAGGGGGTAGTCTAGAATTTTAGATGATTTGTCTATTATGCGTTGTAGTTCTTTGAATGGGAGTCCAAATTACCGTACCAGACTATTATGGATGAGGTGAGTATACTTTGAATGATGGCAGTAAAGAACTGTAGCAGGATGTTGAGCCTTACTCTGAATTACTTTAGTTGTCTGAGAAATAAATAATCTTTTATTTGCTTTTTTGTAAACCTGTTCTGAGTGCCGTTTCCATCTGAGTGAGTTACTAATATGTGTTCCCAGGAGTTTGAAAGACTTGGTAACAGTGATAGGTTGGGTGGTAATGAGGATGGGTGTTTTAGGAGAGTGTGAGAAGTCAACTATGAGTTCTTGTGTTTTTGATAAGTTAAGTTGGAGGTTGTTGTTTTGGCACCAAGTGACAGCTTGGGCGACTTGTTCATGATGATGGTGTTGGTTATTGTTAGAGATGAGTCCAATAATGGTGGTATCGATCATGTGAGAGTATCTGTGTAGATGGAGAAAAGTCATGATTTTTGTCATTTTGCCTCCCTTTCATCTCTGAGCAGCAAATGCATCATTTCACTCTCTCTTTAAGTAATTTGCAGATACATGAAATTTTGCTCCATTTGAGCTAAAATTTGAGAATTTTGTTAAAATGTCCAAGTAGACGATGAGTAAAATGGGCTGCTATTGTCTGCAGAACATTTTTGCAGGCTCAAATACACACTCAAAATTACCAATGACCTCTTTTGCACACCTGACAGTCTGAATTTAACAGATTACCTTATGATTTAGAGCCTGCAAGAGAAAAATAAGCAGCTGCCTCAAGCGCTCATTTATTCTGATGCTATAATTACTTAAGGGCTCTCATTTGTCAACACGTTTCTTAGCTCTGGCGCTTGAGCTTGTTTTACTACATTTTTTTTAAATTTGCAGTCTATCTTTTATTTACATTTGGTTATTATTTTTGATCATTATTTGGGGATACTAGATTACATTTTTTTTTCAATTCAAGCTTCACCTCATTTTGACAAACATAAAGATTTTGACTGTTTGCTCCTCTTGGTCCACTTCTTCATGTCCTTGCAGGCAACAAAGCTGCCTGAGAAACAAACACCTGAAACAGAAGGATAAGCAGAGAGAGGCGGTTATATGAGAGAGAAGAGGCATTTATTGTCACAGATGGGTGCCATACACACTTGATCCCCCAACGAGATTAGAGGAGCTCTGAGGGGGGAAAAGTGGGCAAGCTTCTCTGGATCCAGAACTGTCAGAAAGCCACAGAGATGAATCTTTTGTCTTGTTCGCTCATTTTATTAACCAGCCTTTACAAACAGACACTAAACAGCCCCAAAAAGAGGCAAAACGTTGTCATGGGAGGCAACTTCCTGCAAAAAAATGTGCAACCTCAAGTTGAGATCAAAGCAGGAAACTGAGAGTGGCTCTAATGTTTTCTGGTTGTTTTAAGTTCAAATTAAATGTGATGAAAAAAACAAGCGTTTAAAAACTTTAGCTGAAACAGTATAGCACTTGTCAAAAATACTTGTTTGGTATTAAGCTAATAAATGAGAACATGATCAGAAATAACCTTAAGGGGGAGACAAATGAGAGCTTATCAAGCGTAATGAAGGCAAATAGGAAACACCAACAGGTGGCAGTGAATGATGAGTAATTAAATTCAACAGCTCATTTCATTTCATCTTTGAGATTTAATTTAGGATTAAAGGCTCAAATAATTATCCCTCGTTTCATTTGTGTTTGCAGATGGAGGGAAGAGACGCAGCCAACCATGCTGGCAAAGCTAAAACGTGCATTTCAGCCTCCTTTAGGTCCTCTTGCACTTTGCATGATCTAAGTTGGATTTGTTTATTGCATGTAGTTATTTTTGCACCCTGACATACAATAGCTTATTTTTTCATGAAACTGTGGTCTCGTTTTTATTCCTGTTAGTACCTAGCTGCAAGTCTGAAGCCGGAAGCGATGATGAACAGAGCTAACCATCACCATTACTGAACAGGAAATGTACAGCGACCGTGCAAAGTGGCACTTTTGACATTGTGTTCTGCTGCACGGCTGAGGATCAAATCAGGCACTGAGTGCTTCCAACAGAGCATGCACGGTGCTCACTAATAGCACCTGGAAGGACAAGTAAAGTCATAAGGCTCGTTTAGTGTTAAAACACAAAATGCATTTTTGTTTGACTTTCATGATAGTGCAAATATCTTTAAAATGATGACTAGAAGCAAATTTAATCTAATAGAACTGAATCTGTGAGCCTTTGCATTAACAGTTTTAATGGTGCACTTCCTAGCAGATACTCAGATTTTGCAAATTATCAGGAAGTTTCTGTTTCCTCTCAACAATTTTCAGTTGCAGCAAATATCAAAGCAATAACTGGGCAAACTGAAACTGAAGCTGGCTGCTCTGGAGCCTTTGGAGGTGGTTGTGAAAATAAGAATATTGCACAATCTGCTCAGCATAATGAAGAACAGCACACCGCCTCTGCACAACATGCTGGTTTAGGCACCGAACATGTTTAGTTAAAGGCTTTTCCTTCCCCACTTCAATAAAAGCCAGCACAGGAGGTGGTTCCTGTGATAGTCCGAGACAATGACTTTGGATCAACAAAGACAACTTTATGTGTGAGACTGTGATTTTTTTATGTTCTAACCCTATGGTAGTTGGTGTTAGGACTCTGAAACATACCAGTGGTGAAACTTTAAGGTGGTATTAATGTTAAGGGTTGGCTGGTGGCTGTTATCCAATACTTGTTTTCCTTATTGCTATCCCATTTTATGACAAGAAAGCAATAAAAACGTGATAAAAAATAACTGAACATTAAAAATGATTTCAGCCCTCCATCCTATTTTCTTTGAACAAACACATATTTTAAGACAGCTTCTTTTCCCACGACAATCAGGACAAGACAGAAACTGTTGTTGCTGCTGCAACAAATCTGTTTGCACATTATTGGATCCATTAATGTATATGTATATATATTTATATCTGATTTTTCTTTTTTCATAGAACTTGTGTTCTTTATCTGTATGCCCAAAATACACCATTTGAGTGCCTTCCAATTAAATTGCCATCCATCCATTATTGTCTGCTTATCCGAGGTTGGGTCGCAGGGGCAGAAGCCTAAGCAAAGAGGCCTAGACTTCCCTCTCCCTAACCACTTGGGCCAACTCCTTCAGGGAAATCCCAAGGCGTTCCCTGGCCAGCCGAGAAACATAGTCCCTCCAGCGTATCCTGGGTCTCCTCTTGGTTGGACATGCCCGGAAAACCTCCCCAGGGAGGCGTCCAGGAGGCATCCTAACCAGATGCCCGAGCCACCTCAACTAGCTCCTCTCGATGTGGAGGAGCAGCAGATCTACTTCGAGCTCCTCCCTCTCTAAGGGAGAGCCCAGACACCCTGCAGAGAAAACTCATTTTGGCCACTTGTATCCGCAATTTCGTTCTTTCGGTCATGCAATTTAATTGCATTCTCAATAAATTAAAAGCTTTCTGAATTCAGATATTCATCACTGCATGAAAATGAATCTTCAATATTAGCTGTCTTGCAATATCCTTTAAAATATTAGGTGGATGGATTCTTATTAAAATGTTCAGGCTATTGAGCTATTTTACATTATTTACAGATGTGTGTTTATCTTTCAAGCATCTCAAAATTGTGATTAAAATGTATGTGTAACTGATATATTTAGTTTAAATTTGTGTTTTATTGACAAAAAATACTACCACATAGATTCTCGGTGTCATATTTTTGTTCCAAAAGAATCATTGGCTGATTTTCTAACTGTTGGTACCATTGTCCAATCATATTCGAGTATACAATTTTCAGCCCGCCTTCGAGTGGTTGCTATGTCTACTACACGTTTCTGTATAGCTGACAGCCTGAGTAGCCAATCAGCATTGAGCGGGGCGTGAGCACGCGCTCACACTGTTAACTGCCTCATGAATTTGTACTATGATCAAACCGTACCGAGCGAGGTCGAGTGCTGGACCGAAGCAGCCCAAAGTCTCGGGATGGAAAATGAACGTTACGCTGACTGAACACTCTGTCCAGGTAAGGAAAGAGTTCCTCGTCTTTTTTCGTCCTCTTTACAGTGACTAGAATTGAGAAGTCGCCGTGAAAGTAGCCGCTAAATATGCTAGGGTTTTAAAAATAGCATTAGTGCACGCGCTTGTTTGACATTTGAACGGAGGGAAATTTCGCTAACCCACAAAAGGAAAACAAAAACTAGGCGAACAAGGTCATGTATGGGTTTGAGATGCACAAAAGCTGACTCGTTTATTTTCCGTGTGTCTGGTGGGGTGAAAATATCATTTTGGTCAAGGTGGCTCTCAGTTTTGTTGTCAACCGGCATAATGAATGTGTTTGTTAGTCTGAGTCCCACTGTCTGACGCTACTTTGCTTTTATTTATTGCGACGTATTTATATTTCAACCCTTTTACACAACTTTTTATGTTCGAAAAATAGTTATTTTGAATCTACATTGTTTTTGAAAAGTTTCAATATGAATTTTAAAGCTTATGTGAATAAGACCATAATATAGAAATGCTAGAAAATAGATTTTTTAGGACAGGTCAGAGTGGTAAAGGTTAGACAACAACTGCTTATTTACGTTCATACCGTCTAGAATTGAAATTTAATACCTTGTATTAATTTCAGTTTATTGTTCCTTTAGTGAACTAATGCAACCACAGCTTTAAAAGTGTACTCATTATTTTTTGTCATAAATCTCAGTCAAGTTCCTTTAAACTACTTTCTCAGAAACATAAAAGACAAAACCTTACAAGAAATTTTAATAAATATTAGCAAGAAATAATGAAATTTCATATATTATTTTCTATATATGAAAATAGGCCTACTTTAATCATTGCACAGTGATTTGTACCTGCTTATCATTACAACCCAGAGTGCACACTGACCACCTTCTCCATATTACCCCTCAATTGAAACTTTTTCCTGTCTAAAAGTGTAACAACAGCTCTTAAAATCTCATCTGTTCATCGTTTTTGAGCCAAACTACTCCTTAGCTGATTTTACTGTTGTAATTACTGATTTACTTTATTTTAAAATCTAATTTCTTTCAAATCTGTTGGATTTTTAGCTTTTTAAGACCTTAGTTTTACAAGGTTATGGTAAATCACTGGTTGCAATAAAAAACTGGTGTGGAGTTCCCCTTTGATGCTTATTTTTCAGTATGACTAATGAGTCAATTTTCCAACAGCTATAGGATAAACTAGTGTTTGCATAATGCACAGCTGCCTTCTTCAGCTGAAGATGTTTATCTGCTGTTGGTGCTTTTCTCCCTCTGTGTCTTAAAGCAAATGTCACAAGTTAAATTCTGCTAGGTCTTTTGATACCAAAACACCAAACAACACTCTCCTTGTGCCTTGACTTCAGCCATGCATAAACATTTTCCCTCCTGAATTCTCAGACTTAAATGACAATAAACCAATGAAGAGAGAGGTTTTATGATCAACAAACAAGAAGAAATTGCACCAGCGTTGAGAAGAACGGTTTTATTTCTGCTTGTAGTTTTAGTTTACAGGCACAATCCTGGCAAATTGCATTTAATTGCTGTTCATTCTCCACCAAGAGTGTATTAGATGCTTGTCAAGTGATGCCAGTCTAAAAATACACTTAGATCACAAGTTAAGTCTCAGTCTAAATGAGTGTGTATGGTTTTGAATACAAAAAACAGTTTGGAATAAACTGGTGATTTTAGTTTCACCTCTTTTTATTTGTTTATGGAGTTTGGATTTTAAGAAGCACCTTTAGGTTGTCTGTTAATGATGCATGTACACCAGGTTAGTGAGAAACACTTCACTGTTGCTGAGTGGATGGATTATGAGAAATACCCCAGTAGTTCTACATATATTTCAGCATTGTTTGATGTCCCTGCTGTATTCACCAGTGGTGATATCCTTTGCATTTAAACAGAAGTTATTGATCACTTTTAAAAAGAGTCTAAAGATATTGAAGTTTTAACATTCATTACTGGAAATGCTCACGTTTTTCACTGGTCTTTGTCCTTGGGGTTGGGTAAAGGCTCAGGAAGACTTTTCAGAAAAGCAGACAAGTTTTCTCTCATCATCGTGTGATGAACTCTGATTACTTTGAACAATAATTAAGTTTAGAGTATGTCAGAAAGACAGAACTGTGAACATTAAGTTCCGGTTTCCGCCCGGACCATTTTAGATGCAACACACCGATCTAGTTGGTCTATTATATTGTGCGTTCCTGATAGAAAGTAAGTGTTGTGATCTAAGTACTGATTCGCACCTGTTGTGTTGTTTAGTGACCTAATTATACGAGTATTTAGTGATTTATTTCATTCTGTTTGACTACTAGCGGTCTAAACTTATTTCAAGTACCTGTTAGCGTTATGACGCTAATGCTAACTTCCGTTATTCCACCGTTGCTCTCCGTTACTATAAATAGCGCCGCAAATCAGTTGCGGTGAGGAGTAATGTTTTCTGCTTTAAACGTTATATTGATGATTAAACATGGCACATCCCTTTAATCGTTTCTTTGATAAATGTTGGTAATGCTGGAGATAATTCACACCAATATATTCTAATTGTGTTTTCCGTTTCTTCTGTTTATAGACCACACACACTCACTCATCCACAGATATAGGCAACACTACCTCCTTCATCATCACCACTCATAAACCCTGTATGATTGTGATGGATGAAAATTTGTCATTTAATGAAGATTAAAGTTGGATAAAGAAACCTCCAGTATCCGTTTCTCTGACCGGAAACACTCGTCCATGTTAAAACTTCAACCAGCATTAACAAGTTAATGTATGAAGATAATCTACATTAAAGAGTATGTGACAAGATATAAACCTAACATTTTTATAGTCAAATCTTAATAGGTGGTGGACTGTTCTTGTTTTCATCAAAGTATAAGGACAGAAAAACCTTTAAAACACTTGGATATATTTACATTTAACTGATAGTGATGTAAGAAAATATCAATACACTGAAATATCACAATATTTTGCATATTAATACTGAATCAATATTTAAAAATGCAAACATTTGCTGCATTTCTTTTGTGTGATGCAATTCAAACTCCTGACTGCTAGGTGGCAGCAGTTTTTACCGCCTTCATTATGATGGAACAAGACCTTGCGATAACACTGGAGGTGTCTCGGAAGCCTCTGACTTGAGTTTTACTATTAAATTCAATCTTAAAAATTGCAAATATTGTCTTGCTTTTAGCATCATAATATATCGTATCGTGTCCCCTGTATTTTGATATTTATCGTATTGCCAGATTCTCACCAATATTCCTAATTAACGACATTGCTGTTTATTCGGGCACAGAAACTGCGATGGTTCCCCACCTGGTCTGATACGAGCATGGGGAAAAAGTGCCTGAAACATTTGCTGTTGTTTTGAGTTTTTGCTGACTGGCAGTTTCCTTGCAGCTTTTCAGGATGCAGCCAATTAGTAAACCACAAACACTGAACACACATGTAAATTCTGATTTTTATCCTTATAGATGTTATTGGTGGAAGCTGGTGGAAAGGATGGTACCGACAGGATCAGATGAAGGAATGTCGATGCTTTGCATTTTGATTTGAATAAACTAAAGGTCATTTCTGAGTTTAATGCTTTATGACCGCTCTGAACAGTTGTGTTGTTTGATAATTCAAAAAGGTGAGATGTGCACACAGCTGCTCTCTTCATCAGGAATCTTTCACTTCCCTGATGACTCCCTTTTCTCTTTTTGAACCATAGATGTGTTATTGTTATTAATTCTAGTCCCTTTTTGTTCCTTCTGGCTCTCCTACGACACATTGGTGGATGCCCATGACGTGTATAAATTATGCATGTGTTGCCTCTAATATGTAGGCTAAAGAGCTTCAAGGCATCCGTTTGCATTTGCCAAGCAGGGTAACACCAGAGGCTGGAAATATATAGCAGGAAATAGTGAAGTCGTAACCTGTTGCACAATGAAAACAGAAACAGGAGGGTTTTAAGTTCAAAGGCATTTGGTATCCATACAATTGTGATTATGTGTTCAGATGAGAACAGGTGGCAGCCTGCTGGGAAATTTTATCCAAACTCTCTGTGTAAAACCGCGAGGTGCTCCTGGGGCTGTGGATGAGTCCAGCCAAGCTCTACACGCTGCAGAAGGGAAAATCCTGGGGCAGAACGGAGGAGTGGGCCTGCAGATCTGGTCCGGGCTAGCTCTGTTTCTGGGTTGTCATTGCATGCTAAGAAGGGATGAACTGAAAAGGAAATTAATTTCTTACATTAGCTGTGGTTCTTATATCAGATAACTAGAGTTAAAAGTGTGAGACCATTTATCAAAGCACAGAAATAATAAAGTTAAAGTTAAAGTCCCAAGTCTTCATCACACACTGGTGAAATTACATCTCCGCATTTGACCCATCCCCATGGTGGGGAGTGGTGAGCTGCAGCTGTGGCCGCGCTCGGGAACTATTTGGTGGTTTAACCCCCCAATCCAACCCCTTGATGCTGAGTGTCAAGCGAGGAGGCATTGGGTCCCATTTTTTCAAGGTCTTTGGTATGACCCGACCGGGAATTGAACCCTGATCTCCCAGTCCCGGGGCGGACACTCTACCACTAGGCCACCGGAGCTGGTTTTGTGCACTAATGTTGGACCTGTTTAGAGGCTTTTTCATTTCCTTTAATTATTGTTTGTTACAGCTTTACAGGTAATTATTCTCCTGCTGATGTGCCAACATTTTCTTTTTAGTAGATTTTCTAATCCAGTGCTGTAAAGGATTTTGAAAATCAGTGAACAAATCTGAAATTAGTTTGGTTTTCTTAAACATATTTGGAGGTGCAATTTATAGTTACACTTATACGATTGATTAAAACATCAAAATTCAAGAAAATTTATTTAATATATGCAAAAAGAAAATTTTGCTCACACATAATATGACTTTTAAGGCTTATGTGACGTAGCCTACATGCTAACTGCAGCAGTTTCTGCACATCCTGTTGGGAAAAAAAGACTGAAAACATTTTTACAGTGTTGTCTTGTATTTGGCTGTGATGGCTTATTTTTTATTATGGCTAGTATGTGCAGGTTTGGCCTTTATTGCCTCTGTTTATAGAAGAGTTGATGTGAAGTGTTCTTTTATGCATTTTCTGTTGCTGTTCCCATGTAAACTACAATGGGGACGAAGCTTTTAGTAAACGGGGAACTGACAGCAGAGCTGTAACAACCAAACAGGCCTCTCTCCTCCTGTGTATAGACTTCTGCTTGTGCCTTCTGCTCTCACACAGCTGGGCGTGCTGTAGCTCAGAAGGGACGCTTGCCTGGTACGTTGTTGTAGACGGGCTGGGGCTGGAGCTGTATGCTGCTGCAGTCACAAAAGCACATTCAGTCTGGCACAATGGAGAGCTGACAGGCTGGGTTGTGTTTATCACTCAGCTTTCACTTTCTTTCACACTGAACCTCCTCATGTTTTTTTGTGTTTGTTGTCTCATCGTCTCCCAGTCTGCCCCAGTCACCAGGCAGTCAGTTTATCACTTCAGCAACATCAGTCTGCCTTCTGCCGCTTGCTCCATAAATATGTGTCTGCCATTTTGCATTACAGTTATCAGCTAATTGTGGTTTCTGTTTTCGTGTGTTGTTGACATTTGGATAAGTTGCATAAAAATGCTGACTTCCTACCTATTAAAATTAAATTTACATAATAAGCCACAGACCAGAAAGGATTGTACTTGCATCCAAGCATGCATTTGTCCTTCCTGATTGTCTTCAATGACCAGTTTCATTTCAGATTTGATTAAGTGGTTAGCTTAGTTGTCAACATAGAGATGAGCAGCTTACCATTTAAGCTTATTCCCTCGTGTTTCTGTGGGTGTTCTGTCTCATTATGATACTGATGTGCTTATTAGTATTTGTTTTTTATGCAAAAGTGGTTTCATTCATTTAGATAGTTGCAGGTTTGCAATTGTTAGTTTTCACGTAGAAATGAAGTGCTTATGCACATGTTTTGAACTCTCTTATGAACGCACAAAAATTATTTTTCTATCACTTGTGAGAATATGGATGAATATGAAGTATAGAATATAATATCATAAGCATTATCTCTAAATAAGGGTCTTGAGTGAATAAAAATCTGTACTAAATAGGCTATTAATGAACAAAGAAAGTCAGTGACACGATGTGAACACTGAAATCTTTCTTTAAATTATAAGGCAGAGCTATGAGTCATCCCTGGCCAGCAGATGTGGTGGGGGAAAGTAGAACTGTGTTGGTGGCACTGAAGGGGAAATTGGGCTCGACACTAAATGATCTCTCATCCACCGTTCGCCAAATCAGGTTTAAAGCTAATATAGAAGGACAGAGGAGTCGATCTGCTGCACAGCAGACTCGAGGTGTTTTGTAAATTCTGTCTTTTATTCTTGTCCCGTTTGTCTCATTCAAACAACACTGGGAAATCTAAAAATCACAGGCAGAAGTAAAGTCAAATCCTGAGATAAATGTTGATTAATAGACTCTTATTTGTGATCTTTTGTAAATGGTAAATCTTTTGTACTAATTAGTGGATGTGGACTGTGATTAAGAAATGACCTTGTCTTTGACTGTACAACCCTAAAGAAAAGAGTGTAAATATGGAGGCAGCTCTGCTGTGATGGGCAGAATACTGAGTTAATGTTTGAGTAATTTCTCTTGGCATTGTCACTTTGTATTTTGGCTCAGATTCCACGATGGAGGCTAATGTTTACTTGCTGTATCTGATTCTGCAGTAAATAGCTTCCTTCACCTCTGCATCTCTTCATCCACTCACCCGGACTTCCTCTCACATCTGTTTTTCACCTCTATCTGTCCTTTGTACTTTTCCCTTCCCTTTCTGTGCATCATTTAGTTTCTTCTCTCAGCTTTGCTCCCTGAACTGATGACAAATATTCCTGCTCGAAGGCGACCGAAGCATTTTTACTCCACACGTGTCTGTCTATGCATTTAAACCACATTTAGTTAATTTTTCTTCCTATATTAAAGAAATGAAATCGGTTTATCTGCTGCTTTCAGCACCAGTGTGAGGAGAGAAGCGGAAAAAAATTCCTGCACAGCCTCTTTCATTTCTCCCGATAGCCAGTGGAGGGAGAAAAGCAGGTGGGGATTGTGAGGAGGAGGGAGTTTGTGCTGACCCTCCTTTCCTCCTTCAGAGAGACATCTGCCAGTTGACCTGTCTCTGGCCAAAGCCTGAAAAAAGGAAGGTGATACATCGTTTATTTCCTGCAGGAATTAGGTGGTTTGTGGGTAGTTTTTGTTGGTGTGAGGGACTTTCTTTTCACTTCTCTCCATCTGCTTTTTTTAAGCCCTAATTTTTCTTGGCAGCCATCTGTGTGTTGTCAGACACTGCAGGACTGCAGACGAGGAGGTCAGTGTGTCTTTGTTGATAAGGCAACGTGGTGTTCTTTGTCTGTTAAACATTATAATTCCTATCTGCAACCATGCTGTTCTTCTTTCTGTCTTGCCCTCTCTCTGACTCTTTGACCTGTGACATATGTTAATATGACAACAACAACAAAGGTTGACCAGGAGTAAACAGAGTCACATAAAAAGATGTGTTTAGATAACGGGCATTTTAGAATTGATTGTAAATCATTTCAACTGTGATGTTCTAAAATTTTCATGCATTTTAAAAATGTTTGGATTGAAGCTCAGAAGTTAAAGTCCCATTAGTCATCATCACACACTGGTGAAAGTTCTTCTCTGCATTTGACCCATCCCCTGGAGGAGTGGTGAGCTGCATACGCGGCCGTGCTCGGGAACTGTTTGGTGGTTTAACCCCCCAATCGAAACCCTTCATACTGAGTGTCAAGCGAGGAGGCATTGGGTCCCATTCTTTAAAGTCTTTGGTATGACCCTACTGTGGATTTGAACCCACAATCTTTCAGTCTCAGGGTGGACACTCATACAACTAGGACAGGTCTGGTTTTCAGACTTGTGTCACTTATTTTTCAGACACCATAGCTATTTGGACTTAGTCTAATTTATTCATAATGAAAGGACCTGAGCCCTCAGTGGTTAAAAAAGCGTAATGATTTGTGTTGGACCTACAGTTTTTGCAAATTTACTGTAATATTTGCTGATATTTTTGAATGTCTTTTTTACTCTTAAAGTGCTAATATGATGAATTTGAGGGTAAGAATATTTTAGCTATCTGCCAGTCACATAATTTGAAAACAGTGATTTTCAGGAAAGCGTATTTATTGTTAAAAATGTTTGTCTTTTTTGTTTTATTGCATGCACAGTGTTTTATTGATTTATATTTTGTTTTGCACATACCGTGTTTTAGCAAGTAGGTCTAAATGGACACAGGCATATTGTAAGTCCCATGGCAGACAATGCTTTATTGTGATTATAATTTAAACATGTCAATCCTGAAATGGTCTCTCTTTCTGCTCATGATGTTCTCACTTCAATAATCTTAAAAATAATGTAGGAAAAAAAACTCCCAGTCGGTTGACCCTTCCTGTTGTAGGTCCGTTCTGGTGGCACACTGAGCAAGGCCAAAATGTGTCCAGACTGTTATTTTCAGTCAGAACTTTAACCTCACTCGGAATGAGAAATTAAGGTCGCAACGTGTCCCACTTTCTGTCTAAATGTTGCTTGCCTCAGAGCTAAATTTCAGCTGAACGTGTAGTTGTTGGTACCAGATGGAGAATGCTGGATGTCAGCTACTTTCTATACATCCTACTATGATGGGTATCCACATGGGGTGCTGGTACACACACCTGTTGTTGTCTTTGTCTGTCTGGATTGTGCTGTGTGGGATTAACACACAAAATGGGTAATAAACTAAGGTTTGCATGAACTGGCAAAACTCTACTGTGATCAGGAGGAATAGTTTCTCACTGGCACCATTCGTGTTGTTGTTAGTCTCCCATATCCTCTCAGTCTCCTTACAGAGATATTTCACCTTCATCATAATGGTAAATGATAAATGGCCTGTATTTGATATAGCACCGTCCAGAGTCCTAGAACCCCCTAAGGTGCTTTTACAACATAATCAGTCATTCACCCATTCACACACGAGCTACATCATAGCCACAGCTGCCCTGGGGCGCACTGACGGAAGCAAGACTGCCAAACACTGGTGCCACCGGTCCCTCCGACCACCACCATCAGGCGACATGGGTCTTGCCCAAGGACACAGTGACAGATGGGGCTCGAACCTGCAACCTTCTGGTTATGATGTGAGCTTCTCTGTAACCATCACCCCCATAGTTTATTTTGACATTGTTTTCTTAAATGTCTGTTGTCATGGATGAAGATAATTCGAATTACAGATAGTGTCTTGTCCTCATAAATGGTGCATGTTATAAAATAATAATGTAATATAATGAGTTACAATATTTTTTTTAAGTTTTTTGAAAACAACTTCTGAAACATTTCCAGGAAAATTAATTATAATCTTTTAAAAAACACATGTGTGAGGTTAATTATTTGGCCTTTTTGTAAATGCATTATAGAGATGTCAAACCGTCAACATATATATTTGTGTTTTATTTTAATAGTAAAGGCCACCAGGTGGAATAATCTTCTGGTTTGTATATGTAGTAGGGGTGGGAAAATGTAAGCTTGCAATTATAAAATGATTATTGCTGCATGTCGCCTCCCTTCATCTCAATGCGACTGTTTGGTACTTTTAAAACAAAATATAATGACCCAATTTTTTTTATTTCTAAAACCTTGATGGTACTAAAACTGATGTTATTAACAGATTCATTAAGTTAAGAAACACCGTGCTGTTGTGAAATCACAGCTGTCATTCAAATATGTCTATGGACTTATTTTATTTTGAAGCATTGTAAACAACTCAGAAATGTCAAGGACATTTGGTGAGGTATTAAAAATACTTCAGACTAAATGAATAAATATTTTAATTCCAAACAGAAGCAATGCTTGTTGCAGACAGAAAATCTTGTTTAGGTTGTTTATGTGCTCTGCATTAACGGTTCTGCACTTTAGATTTCTGCTTTTCACGTTCCTCGACGTTGCGTTTTTAATAGCCGGTGATAAAATCAAATTTTAGACAAAGTGACCCCATTTTTAGTTCTATAAAAAGAGCTACAGCGTCCTTATTATGTAGCTGCTTCTCATTGTTACTCGCTAACACTAACCAAACTGATTGAACAGTACACATTTGTGTTGTGTTCAAGCCAGTAATGTTCATCACGATCTGTGTGACTAGAGTCAGTGTGGAGTATATCTCTTGTGAGTTTTCTCTAATCCACTGGTGTCCATCATGTGACGTAAATGTCACCATTCAGCCTCCATGCAGGCAATTTATTATTAACACGCTGACATTTCCACTGATCTAATTTGTAGCACTGGAACACAGACTACCAATTTACCAATCGTTGGTTCTACCAAACAATAGGAACAATTACAGTTCAGTAGTCTTTAGTGTACAGCTGCAACAAACTATGAATAGGAGTGCGTACGCGTGCACGCGTCAGTTTGATTTTGTGACTTCCTGTTCTGCTTTCCCAAAGTACAGCCCCATATTTTGGCTGTGTACATTTTAAACATGACACCGAGGCACAACAGTCTCACCCTGAGGACGCTGTGTAGAAAAGGCTGATGGCAAAACATCTCTGAAATTTGTGTTACTATCATCACTTTTGGGTTGATCAACAAGCTTCTTCACACATAACAATCCCACCTTTGGTAATCATTTTCACATTTTCTGTCATAGGTTTTTCCAATTTAACGCTTAAAGAATATGGATATGATCGTATTACTACATGAGTACATTTCTAGTAACGTATCATGTAGGATCATTTCTGTATTCCTCTTCTTTGTGTGGACTGTCCTGATTTTACCAAACAAGAGTTTTTGTCTTCAGGGCCTCCAGTGCCTCTGCTGAGTTAATTAACAAGGTGTGAGGTGTGTCAGGTGTGTGCGTGTGTGCGTGCGTGCGTGCGTGCGTGCGTGCGTGCGTGTGCGTGTTACCGTGTGTGTGCTGCTGCCTAATGCCAGGTCACCAGGCCTGAGCTGAGTCCAAACCATTATAGAGAAGAGTGCTTCACGCACATTCTTACATAAAGATATTCTGATTAACCACATCTATTTATTGTCTATGGGGACATTATTTGATTTATTTGCTGTTAAGAAGGGCATTAATTCATTTCAAACAAACACAGTCCCTGTACTTACTTGATTCAGAAACATGATAAATTGCTTTAGTTTTAGCTACCTAATGCAATGTTTTAGGCAGATGATGCAGCATCTTAGCTGATCAGACTAGAGAACCACATTTATCTCCTCTCCTCTGTGGTTACACTCGTCTCTTCTGCATCGTTTCTTTGATCGATTTGTCTTCTCCCCTGTTTTGCTCCCATATCCCTACGGTCACACCTCCTCCCTGCTACCTTCATCAGCATCCTCCGCCCTTTGATTTATTTCTTTGAAATCATTTGCTGGGCTGCTGTCTTCTCTCTCAGGAGATCCCTTCCTACACTAAAGCTGTCTCAGATGTTATTATGAAGACAGGAACTTCTGTGGACTCATTTATGTGCAGTTTGCTCAGAATTTGAGACAAGTTTATGATGAGAGAATAGAACCACGACTGAAATACACACATTTCACAGACTTATGCAGAGGTCCAAAAGGTCATTCTCTCCATCACTGGAAAAGATTGAGGTCAGATCCAAAGAGAAATGTTTTGACATCAATCTGGTCTTTAATGCAGCTTTGCTTGTTTTTCTTTGTCCACAGATAGCTGGCTGCCTTTGAGGGAAAATGGCCGTCTTTCAGAACAACTTCTGGGTGAGTGTGTGTTTAAAAAGGTCATCTAGCAGTAAGTGATCTTAAAGTGGCTGAAGCACTGAGGTTTTCATGGACAGATTTAGTGGGAGTCAGAGGATACTGCTGTTCTTTTTATGTTTTCTGATGATAAAAATGCCAGTATTGGTATATTAATATTGACATAATGTCTGAGGAAAAGCAAACTATTTCTTAGAATATTTTAAATTAGAAGTGCAGTGTATATTGTAGTAGATTTCTCAGGTATTTCTGGTTTCCTCCTCATTCTCTGTCTCGTTTTTTAAATTGTCTTTACTTTTTCCGTCTCTGTCCCCACACACCTGCTACATCTATTTCAGGTATGCCCTACTTCTCTCACTTTTCCTCCTTGCACTTAGAAAAGGCCTGAGGTAGACAGGTATATGATGAACTAATACCAAACATTTTTATATTTTAAGAACTGTAATTTCTTGGTTGACAGTGAT
This sequence comes from Aphyosemion australe, assembly GCA_006937985.1. Taxonomy (NCBI): domain Eukaryota; kingdom Metazoa; phylum Chordata; class Actinopteri; order Cyprinodontiformes; family Nothobranchiidae; genus Aphyosemion; species Aphyosemion australe. Next base: position 324,840 of record SSNS01000012.1, on the reverse strand, counting down.
TGCTGCTGCCAGTAATGAGTGAAGCAAGACAAGTAAATTACAAGCTGAAGCCTTGAGCTTAAAGCAGCAAAGCTTTTAAAATCAGAACAATAAATTACCCTTTTAAAAATGAATACCACGTTTCCTTCTTTTGATTATCTAATTTGTATTTGTCTGAAAGATTTGACAAGTTCTGTGTTCCAGTGTCGGATAAAAAAACAGCTCAGAACTAATGTTGTCCACAAATGCTTGGACTTCTACAAGGGGGAACAGATGTAGGCTTTGTGTTGGTAGCTGTTGGAATATTTGAGAAGTTCAGGAGTTTTTTAGGGTGCCGTGTTTGTAATTTTAGGAGGAAATGGGAAGTAACACAGAATAAAGTTAGACAATGTAAGAAAAAAATAAAAGACAAACAAATATTAAACTTTTCTTACAAAAAATGCTAAACTAATATTATTTATTCCTAAGTTGGCATATTTGTTTACGTAAGAAGTGGTTTCTCACTACCCAAATATATGTATAAAACCATCCAGCCCTTTAGTTAAAGAGTCAAAGGGGATTGAATCTGACCCGGAGCCTCACCGTGTTTGGCTCTGAAACATTCACAGTAGCTCACAAAACTTCCTGGAAATAGAGTCCTTCTCCAATAACTTCACAAGAACTGTTCTTACAGGGAAGCCATCGGCCGTAATGAAGTACATGCTTAGCAAATGAAGATGCTGCTCAGTCATAAACTGTTTTTTTCACTTAAACAATTTGTGCTGCTCAATTAATCTTTAAAATTAGAGACATATTAGAGTCCATGAATCTTTTTTCTAATATTTTAAAGAAACTGTATTAAATACTTGTCTGGTATCAAAGTAAAGTATGTTAAAGAGGTCCTTCACTGAGAAATAATGTTTTACTTATTATTATTGAAAATGATCAGTCACTCTGAGTTTTTCCATGCAGGCTGAACATGAAAATAGTCTCCTACACCTACCTCCTGCATTAGCTTCTGATAGAAAATAGACGGTGAAACTCTAGGATTAGAAAAGCCTGACAGATCTACGTCACTCTGTCACTTAACATTCATGGACTCGCCCATATTTACTCACAACGGGGAAGGCTGTTGTTGGTTTAGCGTCCAGGAAACAGCAAACGTCTCAGCTAGTTGAAGCTAACATTTAGCATTAGCAACTCCACCACACAGCAGAACTCCTTCAGAAACTCATCCAACACCTGTTTTTTTAATTTTATTTCTCAAGATGTCAATCCCAGTATAGCGTTTTATTCTTCACTATCTCCCATTTAGGTTATTTTGATACCCTATCCTGGGCTTAAGTAAATAAATCCCTGACACAGCATGATCTGAGCCTGCAGTTTGAGTGAGAACATGCATTAATACACAGAAAATGAGCTGAAGCTGATGCTGTTTGTGAAATGTGTTCTCAATCAGCAGGTCTAAAAATAACTCTGTGTCATGAGTTTCTGTTGTGGGTCACTAATATAGTCTTACCATTTAACCTATGGTTTGTATTTTTCTAAGAGAGGAAATGTTAAACCACAGTGGTTTGTGACTCATATTGTTTCCTTCTGGTTTAACAACGTATAAATACCCAGGAAACAAACACCTTGTCTTTTCATTACTCTCATCACTTTTCTCTTCTGCTTTTATCTCTTTTCTCATTTTAAATCTTTTCTACTTTCTAACTCCACCTCTTCCTTCCTCTCTTTCATTTTCTGACTTTTTACTTCTAATTCCACTCTGTGCCAAGATAGATTCAGTGTTGAAATAGATTAAAGGCACACTTGGTAGTTTTGCTTGCCTTTAGCACCCCCTAGAGTCCATTATTAATTCACAGTTGTAAAACCGAAAGTGAAATTTATCTCCTAGCTATGCTTTCGTCTTTTTAACACCTTAATCTACCTGATGAAATGTCTCCTCAGCCTTCATTAGTTTTTACAGGAGTGGTTCATCACTAAATCAAGCAAATCAGCTGTGTTCACAATCTAAAACATGCAGGAATCATGTGCTGGAGGCGGACTCCAGCAAGGCATGTCAGCTCCACTTTACTAAGACTAACATGGACCGGACTGCCACTCTGAAGTTGCAAGTGTAGTATTCCGGCCACAGAGGATGGTGGGGGTCTGAGTGACATGTCATTAAAGGGTCATTTTAGCACATACTGGCTCAAGAAAATTATTTAAAAATATGAAAAACTTGCATAGTATGGCTTTAATAATATTTGTCCTAAATTTGTGTTGATGCTGCTCTGCTGTCTTTGAGAAGTAAAAAATATAAAACATGATTATACCTCAAACTAAAGTGAGCCTGCGCCGGCTAACACTGCTACGCCGACATTTGTAATTAGACACTGGCCGGCAAAACACAGTAGAGATAAAGAAAGCTAGTGGCTAATGTTGAGCTAACAATGCTAACGGGGAATTAGAAATGTTGGTTCTAAAAAAAATCTCAAGCTACCTTTTCAATTACCAACAACTCGACTTTACAGTGAAATGTTACTTATCACTGTGTATGACTCATCTTCACTCATCATCTAGAATCTTCTGGCGCTGAGCCGTAGCTCGCAACAGCCATCAAAGTCACAGAACGAGAGTCAGTCACTCGTGTGTTTTGAAAATGGACTGCAGTAACCACGTTTGACCACAGGATGTCATTCATACTTCACTTTTTCATCCTGCACCGTTAAAACACAGATTCTGTACTTTAATCTTAATTTTTATTTTAATATTAATTTTCTGGGTAAGTCAAATAGAATTACTGCCTATTTAATATGCTGTGTTTATGGACTACAAAAATAGTTATGTCTATACAAGAACCGTTGATATATTTTTTTCTTATTCAAGACTATAGGTAGAAAGACTATATAGAGATGTCAGTTTCTTTTTTTTATAGAGCTCAACAATCTGTCCATCTACGCTGCAGGGATGTGAGCTACCTGATCCTTATAATACTGACTCCGCTCTTCTTTGGGAGTGCTCATTCTGTACAACCTGCCCAGTAAGCAGGAAAAGTTTGTGTGAGTCAGCAAAACTCACAGCAGCTCTGGCAGACAGTTTGGCTTCATGATGCTGTCTGAGGCTGAGGTTTGGGAAATATACAGCTTACCTTTGACAGCAGCCTGAATATCAGCCAGCTACATGATGTGGAGTCCTGATCAAACGCATTGTGGGCTTGAATAGCCCTCTTGTGTCTCAACAAAGAATTTACTGTCACAGGAAATGCGTTAATTTCCTTATGCTATGATATTATCCTTCATGAAAGCCATCAAGATGAAATCTTTGGCTCAATTTTACTACAAAAAAATGGAGGAAGAGTTTTTAGAGAAGCCAGGAAGTCACTTTGGAGGCCTTTTATCACACACAGGCTATAGTCACTATTGCATCACATAAAAACACTTCATTCGTTCATTCATTAATTTATTCATTTATATAGCACCTTCCACAACCTTTAGCAGAAGCCCAAGGTGCTGAACACAACAATAAAAGACAATCGCAATAAAATACAAGAAGAGATTAAAATAAAAACACAATAAAAACAGCATAAAACAGATAAAAAAACAACAATTAAACAATTAAAATCAAGTCAAAGTTGCAGACCCCAATGGAGAAAACGCCTGGACATAATAATGGACCTTCAGACATAAATCCAGTATCTCACTGGGCTAGGACTGCTGGCGAGTAGTTTGAGACACAAAAGTACAACAAAGTACACACATTTTCAACTGGAATCACACTGAATTGGTACATTTGACAGTGAAAGTTTTTTTTTCTTTATATATGGCTGGGTCTTGTCATGATTTATCTAATCTAAATGGTGAGAATTGCGTGACTGTTGTCAAACTATTTCTACAATTCAAATTGGGTTTGAATGAAGGCAACTGGACTTCTTTGGTTTCTTGAAAGAGAAGCGAAACGTCTTCAAGAAACCAAAGAAGTCCAGTTTGCCTTCATTCAAACCCAATTTGGATTACCATGACCTGGATGACTGAGAACCTTCACCAGCAACCGTAACTTACCACAATCAACTTGCCACTCTAGTATTGTTTCCCTGGATGGTACAGAACTACAACTTGTCAGTTCCTATAAGTATCTGGGTATCTGGCTTGACAGCACACTTTCATTTGACATTCACATTAATTCATTACTCTCTAAAGTCAAGTCAAGGATTGGGTTTCTATACCACAACAGGTCATCCTTGACTCATTCTGCAAAGCAAACCTTGGTCAAAATGACAATCCTTCCCATCTTAGATTATGGTGACATCATTCACAGGACTGCTTCCAAAAAACTTCTTCATAAACTCGATGTCATTTATCACTCAGCAATCCGTTTCGTCACTGGTGCCCCTTTCACTACTCATCATTGTGATCTGTACTCACTCGTTAACTGGCCGTCACTCCATTCCCGCAGGTTGTTACATTGGTATCAATTTACATACAAAACAATCATCGGCAGAATATCTTCGCTCATTACTCATCACTTCCAACAACCAGCGCATTTTACGTTCCAGTAAACTAATCTCTATGGTTATTCCCAAAGCTCGCACCTCCTTTGGCCGCTCCTCATTCCAGTTTGCTGCTCCCGATGACTGGAATGAACTACAAAAATCACTAAAGCTCACTACCTACGTTCCATTATCTACCTTCAATAATTCATTGCATTCAATAGTTTCTGATCAATGTGCCTGCTTCTGAGTGCTTAAAGATTGTTTTAAGTCTGCTTTGATGGCTTGTACATATTATATTATATATTATATATGAGAACAGTCCTTTGTTTTTGTGTCTAGCTGTTTTATCTTATCTTTATCTGCATTTTTTAAAATCTTATCTGTTTTTTTATCTTATCTGTTTGTGTAAAGCTAACTATGTGTCTGTTGCTGCTGCCTCTTGGCCAGATCGTTGTTGTAAATGAGAATGAGTTCTCAATCGACTCATCTGGTTAAATAAAGGTTAAATAAAATAAATTAAATAAATCATATTTCTACAATTGTCACATTTTGTGGACTTTCTGATGCACCAAAACCAAGTTGAGGTTTGAAATAGGGCTGGGCAATATAGAAAAAAAGCATATCAATTAAAAAAAACTTCATATTGATTGATATCAATAATTATTAATAACTATAAAAGAAAATGTAAAAATATATTTTAAGTGCAGCCCTGGCCATTTTACGTCATTACTTTTTGATAAAACAAGTTGGTTGATTTACCAAAAGTCTGTTTAGGTTTGAGAGGGGAGGGCTTAGTGACGAAGCATGGCTGGCAGTAAGTCATGACTCTAGTATCAAGCTACCTGATGGGTTATAATGAAAAAAGAAAAGAAAACTTTTAATGGAAGTTTTTATTGACTCAATTTTTTTCAATCACACCACATATCTATGATAGATGTATATCGTTATTGAATTATTGTCCAACCCTAGTTTGAAACTAGTTTAGGACATTTTCTACGACTATGTGACTAATTTGAGTTGAAATTTCTTTCACTATTTTAACATGTTTAAAATTGCAGCAACATGAGATCAAGGCCCTGTGACTGGTGAGGAGTTTGAGGACCCTTGTGAAAGTTTCGAGACATATTGGAAACTCAAAATTTCTTCAAAATTTGCTGCCAACATTCACAGCTCGGTAAAAAAGTGACTTGAATCTATCAGCAACATTAGCAACAGTCTATTTCATAAAGATCACAAGGCTTCTTATTTTTTAAATTAGTCTATATCTATATCTTTGTTAGTAAAAGCCAGAAACTTTCTCGATGTTACCAGATGGCCCAACATTTATCTGACAAATAAATATCAGACACAAAAACTCATCAATTACAAGTGCAGAGTTTCAGTCTCTACATTCATGTGGGAGTTTTTTGTTAATAAAACTTGTAAATACCAGGCACCACTTATCAGACTCGCTGTGGTATGTGAGGAGTATTACAACATTCCCTCCCAACAAGTAGATCCCCGTCATCCACTATGTTTGAGTTTTTGTGAGAAACTTCCACTTCCCTGTAACCCCCCACCCCCCCCACCCCCCCAAGTTTCCTTCGTCTTCACTCCCATCGTTTGCTTCATTGTCATGATAATGAACTCGACCATGCATGACCAAAACGGTCAACCTAATTGATGAAAAAGGAGATCAGTCCTAAGAGAAAGTATGGGGGTTTGCATATATCAGACATAAAGAACTTTAGCTCAGTAAAGGCTCAGGGAAGTATTTATGACCCTCAGCTGTCAGTCATTTCTGGTACCTGTGTGATGTACGATCAGATTGGTTGATTTACTGAGTGTAGTGAGTAAAGCATGCTTCTGAGCAAACTTCTTAAAAATCTCGACTCATCCCTCAAGCTGTTCTTTCACGTGTCCTTGATGCTTTAGATCGATCACTGTTTTAAATTGTAGCATGTCTGCATTTTGAAACTGCTTTATCGGTAGGATACAGTTTTTGTGAGCAACTTCTTAAGATGCACCAATGACAAAAAATTGGGAATTTGTTTTAAATGGTGTGCTGAGTTGTGGAAATTCTGTTATATTAAAATTGCAGATATTTCTTGTAGAAATGTGTTTGTTGTTGGTTTTTCACATGGTTCTCAATCCTTCACTCCGAGTAATCGGACACTCTGCAAAACTCTTTGAGCTTTGTAACAGAAAGGCCGTCTTTGTCTGCAGACGACTGGCAATGGTGGACAGGTGCTGTGTTTAGCTCTGGAAAGGCAGGTGTGTGTGTGTGTGTGCGTGTGTGTGTGTGGAGTTAGAAGCTTAACCTGACAGCTCACTTTTCTTTAGCCGGGTTGAATTTCGGCTGAAGGTATCGAGCATCTGAAAGGAGAAGGCTGAACCTTGAGAGAATTATTGTCAGCCGTTTTAAATAGAAAAGACTCTTGATAATGAAATGACCCTTCACCTGTTTATCACTGATAAAGCCATTCTATGTGATCTGTTAAGGAATGTAGAAATAGAATATAATAGCAGTGTCTCCTTTTTGTGTGTGTGTGTATGTATGTGTATATATATATATATATATATATATATATATATATATATATATATATATAATTTATTAGTTTTTTACTAAAAGTTTACTCTGAGATTATTTGACATTTTGTTTAAAAATTTTAACTTTGCTTGTAATGTTTCTGGGGGAGGGGGGGTCATTCACTGGTGGTTTAGCACATAGTCTTAAATTTGTTTGGTGAATATAAAGTTTTATTTAATACATTTTGAGAAAGGTCGTATTGTTCTACTCTGACTTTAATAAACTTCTACAGGCTATTTGAGCGATTAGACTTGGTTTAAAGTTTCAGGCTCAGATCAGATTTATGTCAGGGTTGGAGCAAGGGGTTGCAAAGGTGAAATGTCCTTATAAAGACTCATGTGTATTCAAGTTTTAGGTGAACTTTCCTTTAAAATAACATTTCCTCTAAAATATGCAAATATTTACTCAAGCATCATGTTTGTTATGCAAATATAGTTTAAAAGATTAAACTATAGGATACTTGACTAAGTTTATGATTTAATTTGTAAAAGGTTTTTAACTTTCCAGAAGCTCAAAGAAACAACTTTAAATTTCAAACAAACTCAAATATATTCAGTTTAGCGGAAAAAGAGGTAGTTAGCTTGGTTTTGCATTAAATGATGATCTTTTTAGAAAAGTTCAATTGTTTTGGAATTAATTTAAATCAAAAAAGAAGCAAAAAAATTTAAAATTATGTAGAATTTTGTACGTCAATAAATTTCCCACAGGTAGCTTAAACTAGTACAATAGGAGTATCATGTATGGGCAAGAACCCGCCCCGGCATATGTTAAAATACTCAATGACGCTTGATATTTGCAATTTTTAAGACTGAATTTAATCGGAAAACTCAGACCAGACTCTTCCAAGACATCCAATGTTATCACGTCGTCCCATCAGAATGAAGGCGGTAAAAACTGCTGCCACCTAGCAGTCAGAGTTTGAATTGCACCCCACAGAAGAAATTCAGTAAATATTTACATGCAGGTTCTTAAAGAAAATCAATAAACTGCTTTAAAATATTGATTCAGTATCATAACATGAAACATGTCAGTGTATCAGTATTTTCTTACATCCGTATAATACAATTAGTGAAAATATTTCTTTATGAATAAAAAGTCAGCAGAAAAGATTGTCAGAGTCAAAGCTTTAGAATTTCTTTCTTTTTATTTCTGTGAAGTTTCTCTGAGCGCTCACTATTGTATTCCTGGGTCAAGTGCTCAGCCTGCATGTTTAGTTCTGCTTTACTTGCTTACTTTTGGGGCAGTGTACGAGTATATGTGTGTGTACTTGTGCACCAATCCTTTGGCATTCCAGCCATTCCCCTGGTACCTGGGAAGAGGGTCTGTTCTCCTCAAACGGGGTATTTTTAGGTCCTGACAGGCAGCCGGCTGTGTTCGTGTCTGCACAAGGAGCCCAATCGTCTGTTGACTGAAAAATGTGGTGAAGCTGAAGTGCCGGCACACCCTCTTAGTAACGGCTTACTTGGATTATAGTGAGTTATGCAAAAGCAGGTGTAAGTTTATGTAATTATAGCTGTGATGGATGTCAGGTGATGTAGCCTGTGTTAAATCTGCTGAGCTACGCGGTAGACAACATGTCTCATCAACAGCAGTGAAGTGGGACTTTCTTGTGTTTTAATGACACATGGTCATGTTGTTCATGAAGTCTGTGGTTGACAGATCAGACAGCGAGGAACGTTCCAGTGGAAAGAAGCAGCAGCTCAGATCCTCGTGATGCGCAGCATCTGAGTCTGAAATATCAGAAAACACTGTGATGTTTTCAAGTTGTTCTTCAAAACATTACTGCAACTTTGTCTTAAAGGCTAGGAAATGCAGAAGAATACTGCAGAAAAATATCAACCTTGTATGTTTACAAACCGACATTAGACAGAAGCTTAATGTTTTGTCGTCAGGTTTGAAAGAGTGAGTGACCCGGCTTAAAAGCTGTAATATTTTCAAAGTAAAATCGCTGTCTGTTAGCACACGGAGGCTGAAATCTAAGTTTAACTTTTCTGATATACTCAAAATACAACAACATTTAGTAATCTAATGATTTACCATTCTGTTATTTTAGATTAAAGTATAAAAATGCATCACATCACATTTTGGAAAGTAGAAATGGCAATGTTTTTAAAAATGCACTCGCTATAAAAATAAGTACCTTTGGATAAAATGAAAAGTGTCTTACTTTAACTAAATTCTTTGCTTATCTTATATGCATTTTTATCAGTTACTCAAATGCCACAAACCAAACGGAACACTAACATGCAGCCATCAAAAAAGGTTTCAGATATAGGCAAACTGTTTATTAATCAAGATGAACTCGAGACACGATGCTTAAAAACAAACTGATCACACAGAAATGACAGAGGAGATTGGGTGAGATATTATTGGGGATGATGAAGTACTCCTGATTGATTAGTAGCTAACAAGATCCTCTATGGTGTCTATTTTAGGACATCCTCTGGTCTCAGGAAAACATTCAGATCTTAGAGAAAACAGCATCAGATAGAAGTGCCTCAGAGTGAATCATCCTGCAGGTGGCGCTGTTGTCGAGTGTTTTTTTTAACTCTAATTAAATCTTTGCATTTGTTCCAAACATCACAAAAAGTCTGTAGAAAAAGTATCGCACACAGAGGAAAAGAGAAGCGCTTCTGTCAGTTTAGATAACTTATTCAGCGTTGTTTTTTTAATGAACACATTTGGATCTGGTACACACAGATTTTGCTCCCAGTAATTCATTAAGCTCAATAAGATATTTTTTAAGTTCACATCTTTTTTCATATTGAAGGTTCAACACCTTCATTTTGCCCTACAGTTGAGCTGTAACATTGTTCTCTTTACCATTATCATGTCAGTTTGCTGTTTCTTGGCTTTATGCTAACATATGATTTGTGCGTGTGTGCATGTGTGTGTTTGTGTTCGTGTGTGTGTGCGTGTGTTTTATTTGTACCTCTGCAGGGGGAGAAGAATGCCGGCTTTGACGTGCTTTACCACAACATGAAGCATGGCCAGCTGGCAGCTAAAGAACTTACAGAGTTTGTCCGAGAGAGGTAAAGTTTGTGTGTGAATTTCTGTGTGGGAGGTGGTGATGGTGTTGGGAGTCTGGGGGAGAAATTCTTCATTTCTGATTCTGTACTTTGGGGGAAAAGGAGATGAGAGTCTGCGCTAAAGTCGGATGAAACACTCAGAGATTATAAATGAACTGTTTAGAGTTTCATCCCTTGCTGTATTTTGTGAGGCTTTTGCAATTTGTGAAGGTTTAAAGTGCTGTCAGCAGAAAGCAGATTGGAAAGGAAGCACCTAAGTCTCTCTGAGCTCTACCTGCAGTCTTCTGCCTGCCACAAATATTGCAAAAATCACATTTTAATAGATCTCTGTCGATTTAATAAAACAAGGTGCTCCCCCTTAAGTCATGCTGCCATATTGAAAACAACCGACTCAAATTTGGGGCCTGAGTTAACTGTTCACATTCTTTTGCCACTTTTAGAAATGTAATATTGGATTACTGCTAAACCAGTGAGCCAGTATGTACTTTGGTTTTTATTAATTTAATTGAGTTTGGTGTGCAAAATCTTGTGACATTTAATTTCAGAAGCACAGAAAAACAAGTTTATTATCAGTTGTGAACCCCTTTAAACTGATAAGTGGTCATTATTTATAATGAATAAAATTACCATAATTTATTATCCATTTTCTTTTTTGTCTCAGATACTATTAACAGCTGCAAAACACAGTCTCTGCAAAAACACCTGCAATGTATAACCGATATAAAATATCGAATCTCTTTCAAAGTAAATGGTTTAATTTAAAGGCTCCGATTGGAGGTTCCCACTGGAGTTGGTGCTGAAATTAAAGAGCAGGCAGTCCGTTAGACCACTGAATAATCTTGACATTGATTCAGACCGCTTGTGCACATTCCTCATGGAGGGAATTCACTTATCTGCATTACAGCAGGAGCAGAAAACAAATCAATAGTCAGGAAATGAAACAGAAGCACCGTGAGGCTGCAGGATGGAGGAAAGGAAACTGGATAAATTCCCCCTACTCCTCTTTTGCTGTCAACTTCCTGAATGCTTGTTTTGATATCAGACATTTATGTCATTCTTGGATTGGTTTGTGATCATCACACATAAAGGATGCTTATAAATAAGATGTTATTGATCCGATTATTTAGTGTGATTATTGTTGGAAGTACCAGAGGCATTATTAGCCCTCAGCTGCCATCATTCAGCAGCAAAATTATTATTTTAAAGATTCATTAATTATGGAATTACTTAAAGGTCTCATTCACTAGTTTTTAGTAGTGTTGTCAAAAGAACCGGTACTTCGGTACCGACCCAGTACTACAAAAGTGTAAACGTCACGGTACCAAGATTTCGTAGGTACCGGTAGTACCGAGGACCCGTCTAAACCCGGTCCTTGATGCGCATGATTTGCGCATTTACTGGGCGCGTGCAGTCGCTTCTAAAGCAACGCCGCAGAACGCAGAGTGACGGCGAGCGGTGGACCTGATGTGGTAAATAAAGTTAATTCACGGAGACCCCCCCCCCCCCCCCCCCCCCCCCCCCTGCCCCGCTGTCACGGAGACTGACAGGAGAGACGCGTCGCTCCAGCATCCCCTCCCGTTCTCATGCTTTCTTGTATTTTTAATTCCAAAACTTGACGGGATGTCCCACAGACTCCTGAATCCCTCTGTCAGCGCTTGTCATCAGGAACGTCCTGACCTCTGCTGATCAGTGACGTAGGAGGCGGTTTTAATGTGACATGACCGTTCAGACTAGTCGCTTTCAAAAATTCGCATATGTGTCAGAATCGGTACAACATAGAGTGTGGTGTGAATACACCATCATCTTTATTAACTATTTAAATCTCCTATACGTTTAATTAGGGTTTTCTTTTTTTTAATAATTGTAATGTGAATCCAAAAGATGAACAACAATGTATGGCTCAGTCAGTGTTAATGTCCTGAAAATCAGTTTGTCAGAAAAGCTGTTCTAACTAGAGGTTCTAGTCTGGATAACTAGCAGGTTTACAAAAAATATATGAACAAAAACACATTTTGATTAAATAAGTGCATTAAAAGCATGTTATGATAGTAGTACAATAGTAATTCAGTTCATTTTTCTTATATACAGCACTGATTCACAAAAGATGTCATCTTAAGGCACTTTACAGGAAAATTAATGTTTTTATTGGTAAATTTAGTCTAAATTAAATTTTTGTTTGGTACCGAAATTGGTACAGAGAACCGTGGATTTTCACTGGTACCGGTACCGAATACTGAAATTTTGGTACCGTGACAACACTAGTTTTTAGTATGAATTAATGCCTTATGGGTAATTTTCTGTGTAAAACAAATGCTTTTGTGCTCCTGTTTCAGGGCGTAAAAGTGAGCGGTGGGTAGAAAACAACAAGATTATGAATCTTACGCCTTAATATTCATTAGATGCAAACGTCTCTCCTCTGATTGTTAAACAGCAATGTGACTCTTCTGCTGCCTCCTTTTTATGCACCATTCAGGATTACTTTAGCTACATCCATATGTTGCAGATTTCCTTTGGACTTTTTGAAAGTTCTTCATCAGACCTTCTGCTGGTATTGAAATCGTTTGTGTGTCTTGTGTTTTGCAGGGCTGCCGTCGAGGAGTCTTACTCAAAGTCAATGTGCAAACTGGGTAAAATAGCCAGCAATGGAAGTCAGCTGGGGTGAGTTTAACGCACGCACGCACGCACACACACACACACACATACACACACACACACTGTTTCTGTATATATAGGTGTAATGGTCATATGTTTGTGTATGACATGTATGAGTACCTTCTGCATCACCAAATGTTCATATTTATGAATAACATGATGCCTTGTCTGCTGTTTGTCTGTAGGGTTTATGGATGTTTTACACACATTATTTATACAAACCTAAAGATAGAAAACAAGAAAATAAATGGCAATGAAATCAATCTGTGTCCCTTGTGTCTGCAAAAGCTTGACGGTTTAGTGAATTACAGACATTTCTGTGTTCATATTTATAATTAGTGCAGCTCATGTTAAAAGTGGATCAGCCTCAGTTGGGAAACTTTGTCTCATGATTGTGTGCGTTAGTTCAGTTTTAGCTGCAATAACTGAACTCTAATAGAAACGGTCGATTGTTTGATCTTTGCAAATTTAATCTGAACAAAAAACAATGTCATAAATAAAATAAATGAGCAGCATTTTTCTTTTTCAAATTGAGAAAAAAGTGTTCTTAATTTACTCTCAAATAAATTTCTGCATTGATTAGGAATTTTTATGGTTAAAAAGCAACCACAATTTGTTGAAATAGCTTTTTGCATTTTTGTTTTTTATTTTGTTTGTTTTTTAAGAATTAATCTAACTATTCTTTACATCGGTATTCAAAGTTAGTGTTGGCAACCCGATGTGATCTCCAGAAATCAGATGAAACTGAAAATAATTCTAAGTTGAATTATTTCACTGTAACTGATGTAAAATGGTAAAAAAATATTCATAAATGAATATAAGTAGAAGAATGAGTTGAAGCTCATCATGCCCTCATGTATTTAGGTTTTTAGCAACGTTTGCACAGCCTCAGCTGTTTTCAGGTCACAAGTCTTGACTGTTGTAATTTTTCAGGTCAGAAGGTAAAATGTTCTTAAACATGTCACTTTCACAGGAAGTTGAACTAAATAAAAACATAGAAGAGTTCTGGATTTGTGTGTGTTTAATGATCCTTGTGTTATTTAGGACTTTTGCACCCATGTGGGATGTGTTCAGGGTGTCTTCAGACAAACTGGCTCTCTGTCACCTCGAGTTGATGAAGAAGATGAACGACCTCATCAGAGACATCAGCAAATATGGAGACGAGCAGGTCAAAACGCATCGAAAGGTACCTTCCTCTGGATGAAAACGCCAACTTTCCTTTTGTTCTGATCAAATGTATCTCACTGGAAATCAAATTGCTCTTTTCTCCATCACGGTACTTGCTGCGTGTTCCCTGATGTTATTGAGTTCCATGCGTTACTCTGTGTGTGTTTATGTACCAGACAAAGGAGGACATGGTGGGGACAGTGGAGGCGATACAGGCTCTGCAGGTTCAGAGCAGTCACCTTCAGAAATGTAAGGAGGGGTACCACACCAAGTGTTTGGAGCTGGATCGGCTCAAGAAGGAGGGAGCGCCGCAGAAAGAACTGGAGAAGGTTCTACACAACTTCCCTTTTTCTTTTTGCTGTTTCATCTTTGTTGCACGTAGATTATTTATAAGACTGGGAGGTGTAGTTGGGCTAGGTACACTGGTTGAATGTGAATGTGATTTATTTGAAGTTACCCACTGGTGTCATAGTCTATAGGTGTGGCCAAAAATATTGACATTCTGAATACGAGTAGCTGAAAATAATTTCATTCAGATGCTGAAGAGCTGATCAATTCAGACTTACTGTTCCACCACAAAATAAAGATATTTAAGGTGGTTAAAGCATTGGTCAGAAAGCCTTCCAGATGTCTTGGGGGATGCATCGTGACACGTCCATCTGGAAAGGGCTTTGAACCAAACTCAGAGCCCACTGGAGAGTACCGTATATCTGTCAGCTGGCTTGGCAATGTATTAGTGACCTTCTGAAAGGGCTGGTGGAGGTGGGGAGTTCTATAAAAATAAAGCTCTATAATTATCAACTTACTTTTTCCCCCAACGTGAGCGAGTCAGGCTCCACGTTTTGGGCACGTTTTTAAAAAAGCATTAATTGTTAAGGTTTGTACATTTAAAGTGTAACATCGTTAAAAGCTGACAAATGGCTCAAAACCAATTAAAACGGCCTTTAACATATGTTTAAGAGCTCATTTTAAATCATGTTATTGTTTAATGTGTAATGAGCCACTCTGGTCTGTTGCGAGTCACACAGTAGAAAAGAATGTTTTATTTACACACATTTAATTTAACAGCATTGGTTCCTACTGAAACCTGTACATGGTGGGAAATCTGGTTTATTGCCTTGTTCATGTTTATTTCAGCATTGTTCATTAGCATCGTTTTCCTTTTCTTCTCACTAGGCGGAGCTGAAGTCTAAGAAAGCGGCGGAGTCGTTTGCGTTGTGCATCGAGAAATACAACCGTGTGGGAGGAGAGTTTGAGCAGAAGATGAGCGAATCCGCCCAGGTCAGCCATCCTTCTCCCACCCCGTTTCCTCCTTATCAGCTCCACCCCCCCACACCACAAGAGAAGCCCTTCTTATCCCTTCTTTTGTTATCTAACATCACACCATTCCTAAAAAGGAAACCTCGACCCCTGACTTTTAAACACCCACCCGTCTCCTCACACACGCCGCAACCTGCTCATTACCTTTAATCACTGCTTCCATGGTTACGGCTGCTGTTTCCATGGGAATATTTAACAAATCCTAATGAGCGCCTCTGTGTTTTTAAATTTGAACTGATGAATGGAATCCTTGTGACCAATTATCTATTGTAATGGTTCTGAAGGGGGAGGCCTGGTCTTAATTATGAAGGAGCGTGTGTTACCTGGGAGAGTAAAGCGTTCTCCCAGGTAACACAGAAATTTAAACAACACGGTCTTGTTTTGGTTTTTTAGTGACACGTTTTAATGAGGTCAGAAGGTTTAATGCAAAAAGAAAAGCAAACTTTATTTTACCTTTTGTTGCAACCATGGTTCATGATCTTGGTGTCATAAATACAGCCCTGCATTGGTGGTCTCACCTAGTTTAAAAGTATTTATATATTATTAATATAATTTAAAAGACACTCGTGAATAACTATAATTACTGTTTATAAAATCAGGTTAATAAACATTCTTTTTCTTCCTTTGCTGAAATACACAATTTAGTGTTCCGGTGAATTTCGAAGAAACAAAATAAAATACAAATGATCAATGGATAATTTTTTTTATCATCTTTAAATGAATTAAGCTAATTTAGCTCATTTTATCTTCAACAAGGCGTCTTTTCCTGCATGATGCAACCTGATGCTTCTGAAATTAGACAACACTGGTCCCTGGCTCTGATCTACTGATGCTGCAAATTCACAGACAAACGTGTGTTTATAGAAAACTTAAAACACTACAAGCTTCTTTATTTCTAACAAGTAAAAGTTTTGTCCTGATGAGCTCAGAGTTTAGAGGAGATCCTGTTAGGTCCTGGTTATCGACTGAGTTCGTCTATTGAAAACAAGCTGAAACTTGAGTTTCTCATGTCAGATAAAATCATTTGAGTCTGTAGGCATCTTTGGATTCTTACTAGAGCTAAAAGCTGTTTATTTATCAGACATGAGCAGATGAAAAAGAGGAACAGGTAGAAACAGAAAAATCCCAGTGTGTTATGTTTGCTCCCAGTAATCATTAGAGTCGAAGAGAAACTGATCTGGTAGCACGATTAAACTAATTCATGCAAATGAAAGCATCTTTTTAATCTCTGTGCCTGTTCATCAGGTTGTACTGCATGGTTACACACACACACACACACACACACACACACACACACACACACACACACACACACACACACACACTCATAATAATGTAACTGGGCTCAAAGAAACAAGAACATGCACACAAAGAAAAATCCACTCACAGGCTAATTTCTTCAGCGAAGCCCAGAACCACTTCATCAAGTCTCCCCTAAAGCAGACGGTGACAAATGACATAAACCAAATTAAACACTAAACTCCAGCGGTCCTCCTGGTGACCGACTGCCTCCCTGAAGCTACAAGAGAAATTTATATTTATTTCCTCTAAATGCAGACATGAAAATCCCTCACCTTTCGGCGAAATTCGCCGTTTTGAATCCAAATTGGGTGACCTACGTGATTCGTGCAGATCCGATGAGAAAATATTTGGGGGGAGGGGGGGGGGTGATGCGCTTATTCAGCAAGGCAGGGTTTTGCAGTTTGACCAGTTTCACTATTAACTACGGGGGGTAATATACCAGATGATTTTAACATGCACCAAACACCACAAACTGTAGAATAAATAAATAAGTCCGTCAGAACCGGTGACGCGCGACCCGAGCGCATCTCGTCTGGAGGTCACCTGTGTAGACCTCAGGTGAAGGGCTCTTCCCCGCTCTTACGATCCGAGCCCGAACTAAGTGAGCCCGACTGCTCGGGTCGGATTTGGGTCGATTAATAATTTGAGCGTGTTGAGTCGCGATGGACAGCAGGAGTGAGAGAGAGAGAGAGAGAGAGAGAGAGAGAGAGAGAGATGGCGGCCGCACAATATGAGGAGATGAGGACGCGCCTCAAACCAAACGCAGTGGAATCATTGTTATTCCTCCATGGTGGTAAAGAAAAAATGTGTCTGTAATGATGTCGGGCGAACTTAAACTCCGTCGGGTCATTTCGGTTTCAGTCTGGGGATTTTGGAGACTCTACTGCGCTGCTCCGAGGTGGGGGGAGGGAGGAGAGGAGAGGAGAGCGCTCAACAAGAGAACGGCCAGTTGAAATAATAACAATGTTGTTCTGATGTGTCGGCCTGTAGAAGTTCTTGCTAAACTTTATTGTTTCATGAACAAGGATGACTTCAAATGATGTTAAATTCAACTTAAAGAAAACTGGGAGAAAGTTTTTGTTTACCTTTTGTTGTTTGTTTTATCTGCTCCTCAGAGACACCATGGACATGAGGAGATGATAAAAGTCAAAATGTCCCTAAAGGACAGGAGTTGGGAGGGTTAGTTAGCTGGTTACTCGATCCATCAGGTAGCTAGCTGTCATTAAATCCTGATTCAGCCCACAGCCTCCTGCTGGTGTTATTATTATTATTATCAGCAAATACAAAACAAACATCCAACATTTTTAGTGGAAGTTTAGGATTCTTTATGGTTTTAGTATCTTCAGCAGCAGCAGAGCTTGGTTCATTCTCCATCACATTTCTGAATGAGACCATTGGGTTCTAACAAAATAAACCAGACCAAACCTGTCATTTCATGCTGATGTTGATCTGATTTCATTGATAACTGGTTTAGTTTTTAAAGCTTCACTTGTTGAAGTTGTTCATTTATAAACAATCATTTAAATCTAATAAAACAACCTGTTAAAAAGTACTAGAATGCAGGAAATGACATCTACTTCACTAAAATGTTTCTGTGGCCTCCAGACCAACCCCCCCATCACCCTAGTCCCTCTCTGTCTGTCTCCGTCCTCAGAGCTGAGGACAAAGCTGGGACATGTGGTTAAACACGTCTCAGCCTTGTCCTCGTCTCAGGAGGAGCAGAAACTTGTTAGCAGAAGGTAAACAAAGGCTCTGCTACTCTGTGTTAAAATAGAACCCCAACTTGATATAGAATCAGGTGTGTCTGAGCAGGGACACGTAGAAAACATGCAGCCACTGTGGCCTTCAAGGACCAGGTCTGATCCCCCTGTTAAAGTATGGAGGTTGGTCTTATTTCTTGTAATGCTTAATGTGTAGCATGTAACTCTGCTTGATTATTTTATTCCATAAAGTTCACCAGGTTGATGCCTTCAAATCTGCAGAGGGCTTACTTGCTGGGGAGTGTGTGTGTGCGCGTTTGTTAGTGGATACTTTCCCCAATTTAGAGTCTCGCCGGGGGGGGGGTTCCTCACCTTTTTCGCCTGGGGGGGGTGTGTCTCACCTTTTTCACCCTTGACCCGTTTTCATGTCTGAAATGGCTTCATTGTTTAAGGATAACTTGAAGATTCTAAGTGCTTAAAGTGTGATTATTTTAATAATCTGACACTATTTGTTTTAAATTGTTACATTCATGCCATTTATAGTGTTTTAAAGTGTAGCTAATTACACAAATTGCTCATTGAAGTCTATAAAGGATATACCCTTTATAGACCTTATAAAAAAATTATTTAGGTGTGTTTTTATATAGTTTGTTTTTTCATGTTACTGTCCTGATTATGTAAGTGTGTGTGTGTGTGTGTGTGTGTGTGTGTGTGTGTGTGTGTGTGTGTGTGTGTGTGTGTGTAGAGGTTTCAGGAGATTGAGGAGGCTCATCTGCGGCAGATGAAACAGCTGATCAAAAGTTACTCTCACTCTATCGAGGACACCCACGTCCAGGTGGGACAGGTGAGTTGAAGCTGAACTTCTGCCTAAGGAAAGTTTTTTTTTTTTTTTTTACGACTTCAGTGTTTATTCAGAAGATTTATCTGACAGTGAAAACTAATAAAGTTTTAATAAATTGTCCTTTAAAAAAAAAAAACTTTAGGTTCACGAGGAATTCAAACAGAACGTGGAAAACATTGGCATCAATATCCTCATTAAGAAATTTGCTGAGCTGAAAGGCACAGGCAAAGACAGGCCAGGTACACACACACACACACACACACACGCACACACACACTCAGAGGTGGAACATGCTGTAGATAATGTTTGTGTTGCTGTCTGCAGCTCTGGTCGGGTTTGAGGAGTACATGACAGCTCTGACTCCTGACGGTGGGAAAAAGACTCGAGCTAAAGCTTTCAGGATCCCCGGCCTCGGCAAGCGGGACAAGGAGCCAGACTCTACGTGAGTGTAGTGTACTTGTGTACACACACACACACACACACACACACACACACTTGATTCTACTGCTGTGACAATATTTTTGTCAAATGATTTTCATATATTTTTTTGCAACTTTTAATTCTCACATTGTTGATTTTTGAGTCAAATTCGCGTTCAGAATCTGGTAGCAGCCTAGACTGAGGAAAAAATAAACATCTGAATCACTATTTTAGGACTTTTGATCTTGGCTGATTTCAGTTTTAAGTTTTGTTCCACCAAAAAACACAAATTTTTTCTGCTACTGGCTTTGCAATGAGCCGTTGTTGAAAAGTTAAATTAACTCCTGTGGTTGTTTTCTTCCTGTGTTTGCAGGGACTCGGCTGTCATGGACACGCTGGTAAGTAACTGACATAATTCACACTCAGATGCTTAAAGCTCGTTTATCAACCTTTGCCATAAATAGCAGACTGTGTGTGTGTGTGTGTGCGTGTGTGTGTGTGTGTTCTGAAGGGTCATGAGTGTGTGATGATGGTGTGGGGTTTCCCAAGTTTATTCCTGTGCTTCCCAGAAGACATTTGTGAGGTTATCTTCCAAGCACATGGGATGCACGTAGCCATGTGTGTATCTGTACATGCTGGGTTGTGTGAGTGTGGTGTGTGTGAGAGAAGGTGTGTGTTTGTGTGTGAGAGGACTTTAAACGTGGCCAAGCAGCCGTGTATCAGAACGTAAACAGAAGATCAGAGCCACTGATGCTATTTTCCACTTTCACAGGTTTCATGTTTCTGAAAACACTTGAAGAGGGTTTTATCATTTATTTTTTTATTGTTTACATGATGTGTTCACTAATAAGAAACAAAATTTTCATTAAAACCAATTGGGTTGACCTTTAATTTGGTTGTTGTAGGAATAACTAAAGCCACACGTGTGTCATCAGGGTTGTATCCTCCGTAAGCTCGATTTACTCACTCAGCCACGCTGATGGAAAGCTCTCAGTCAGAGCTGAGAAAGACGATGCTACTAAATGCTTCTGAGTGTCAGGAACGTTTGTTTCTGCTGACTCGGCTGCTGTCTGCCTCCCTCTCCTCTGTTTACTACAGAATTCACCGCTGGAAGTGGACGACGAGGGATTCGTCATCCGAGCCGACAGCACTCAGAATGATATCCTTTTCTGCTCCTGCTTCATGCATCTGGACGTTAGGGGGGAAAATAACCAATGCTTCGTGATTCCTACATGGAAGCATCCGTGTTTAATTCATCGTATCTCTTCTGCTGGATTATTCAGACTTTAGACTCATAAATAAGGTACAAACTAGACATAGTCATGTGTTGAACTCAGTCTGCAACACGTTCATTCTTAGGATTTTGATGAACAGACTCTAAATTCATCTAAACAGTGTTTTAATGCATCAGGAGGTCAGTCAGGAGAGTTTTTCTGCGCAGTTTTCTACATTTTGTGTTTTTTTAATGTGAAGAATTATAAAGATCTAATTTGTGTTTAATTAAGACACAAATCATGAATAAAGTTGTTTACTGGAGACGAGAGAAAGTCAGGCCACAGACTGGAAATATGCTCGAGTCTCGGTTAGAGACTGAAACATTCTGTGTGAGTGCTGTGGCTCTAATCCGTTCATCAGACTAATCCTGCATGAGGAGTTTTAGCAGAATGAAGGAACAGAGGAAGAGGAGGTGGCGACTTCAGTTGCACGTGTAGCTAGTAGCAGTTAGACGAGTTGTCCTCTACTTTTATACGAAGCGTCTGCAGCTCTGATTTACCCACTGGAACACTGATGATGTGTTCTTAGATTTATTGTAGGAAGTTATTTCTAAATTTAGAAGATGTTTAGTGTAAATTCAACTTTAGCCTTTTTTTCTTTTTTGTCACCAAAACAGTTTTTGCTCCTTGTTGTTTTAATTTTTTTTCTTGACTCGTCTCTTCCTGAACGCTGCTCTGAGGAAAAAGAGAACAACTTCTACTCCAGCGACTCAGACTTCGACGACGAGGAGCCCAAGAAGTTCCACATCCAGATCAGACCGGTGGCCAGCAGCAGTCGGAGCAGCTCTGTGGCCACGGAGAAGGAGCTGAAGGCCACCGTCGGGGCGCTCACGCTGCCGCCCAACAGAGGAGCACGACAGCAGGTGGGTTCTTGCTCTTTGGGTCTGCTAATGACAAGCGGGACGCTTTCAGTAAATATAATGAAAAGAGACTGAAGGGAAGATTCTCACAGACAGAAAAAGCTGGATAATATTTAAATTTTTAATAGAAATGTTGAATAACTCCTCTTTTATGTTTATATTCTCTTGATTTACAGATACCAGTGAAGCGGCAACTCCCCAGTAAGTTATGCATGTGTTTCTGATGATATGTAGCTCATCTTTTTACTCGTGAAGGGGATTATGTTGAACATAATCTGTAATGTGAGTTGCATCTTTGATTTCTGTTTTGTCGCTGCAGGAAACTCGAGTACAGCAGGAGTCCGATTAGAGGAGAGTGAGGCTTCCTCTCATAGGGGTGAGTCATCAGTCCAAATGAACAACAGCTGTGAGGAGGATTTACAATCCCCATTACTGAAGTTATGTTCATATACAGGATAGCTCATAAAAATGTACATCTGTGCAGAGGTTTGAGGTTCATCTGCAGTAAAAAAGCAAACCGATCACTTTCATGGCCTTAACTTGACCCTCATGGAGGAGCTCACTGCCTCCAGCTGCAGACAACAGATCTTTTCCCTGGCTAACCTCGCACGAGCGGCCCCTCTCCATTAGTCTCAGGCGACTCTCCTCACGCTCCAGATCCTCTTTTTATCACCAGCAGGGTCATTAGCTGTCAGCAGGTTAAACTGGAGCAGGAGGGAGTCTCTCCATCGTAAATCCAGAGGCAGCAGGATTAATGAGCAGCTTCTGATTAATGCCCTTCTTCAACAAAAGCGGCAGTGAGACCAGGTTATTTATCACAGGAAGATGGTTTCTCCCTCACGCCGTCTCGTCTCACCCCGTCTAGCCTGTCCTCACCTCTAACGAACGACGCCGCGTCGCTGATTAGTTCTATTAGGCAGCGTCGTCTGCTCCGAGGCCCTTTATCTCACTGGGACTGTGTGCTGTCCGTTTGCAGATGGAGAGCAGGAGAGCATGCACAGGTCCTCGTCCAGCCCTGATCACAGCAGGTGAGATGAGTCTGCTTCATTTCCTCCACCTCTTATTGGTGAAAAAAGGCAGATTTTAAAGGTGGAACTGTCAGATGTTCTCCTCAGGCTTCCAGCCACCAGCATCTTTTAATTTATTTATTAGGTTATTTTTTACACACTTTCTTTTTTCTGTTACTTTTTAGCTCAGATGAGGAAAACCAAACATTTCAGTTAGACGTTAAACAAAATCAAAGTGTCTTCTGTTCCATTTCTCACTTAAAATTCTTCTTTTCTGATGCTGCATTAAATATAAAAATTGTTATGCATTATTAAAATCTTAAGTAAAGACCCTGCTGGGGCGCACAATGACTTAAAACAAATCCAAGACAAATACAGATTCTTGTTTTTCTATCTTCTTAATCCGTTTCCTTTTCCCTCTCTCCCTCTTCTCGTCTCTCTGTCGTCACCGTTTTCTCCTTCAGGTTGGGCTCAACAGCGTCTGGTTCTGACAGCCTGTTTGGACCTCCACTGGAGTTGGCCTTCAAGTCCAAAAGCTTCGACAGCCGTGACCAGCTCAGAGAGCAGAACACGTTTGGTGCTTCTGAATGTAAGAAAGTTTAGGTTCTTTCATTTGTAGCATTTTTCTTTAGATTAGTTTTAGAAGAACGTAACGATTTGAGGTGGACATTTTTACTTCTGGAAGTTTATTGGAAAATTATTACAGTTCATTTTTATTGTGAATCTCAAGAAGCCATGATGATGGATCAGCACGGCACAAACAAACTGAGCGGGAGCACTCAACAGTAACTATTACAGACTTCATACAAACACACTTTATTCAATCTGAGAGGAAGTTCAATTTTTGTTGCTTAAAATATAATGAAGACAAATATTTAATAATAAAATAAACGTTAATTAATAGCCTTAAACTTGTATTAATATCTGTTATAAAAGGGCTGACTAAACATGTCTGACTTTAGTTAATAGTTAAAATTGGTTGTCTAAAACAGTTACAGTCTGTTTTCATTTTCAAATGCTTTATTGTTTTATTATGAAGCAAAAACTGTTAAGTTTTAGATGATATTCTGCCCTAAAATGACCCTTTTGATTTATTTCCATTTTAAAACAAGATCAGACTTGAAAAAGGTCACACTAAAGGGAAGATGCTGCTGATTTTTGCATTTTAATAAACTATAACTGTTTGGCACTGATGGAGGCGTACTTGATTCCCTTCGTTCTTCAAATCATCAATTATAGACATTTTCTGTCTGAGCCTTTGTTATTATTTATTATTTACAGTCACAGATGAGTGGAGATGTCTCCTAGAGCAGTGGTTCCCAACTTTTTTTTTTCCATGAGGACCAACCCTAACTCCGACCCTCATACACACATTAAAAGTGATTTATTTTAATGTTTATACAGACATACAGAGTTATAACTCTTAGACCTATTATTATACAACTGGATGTGTTACTGATATTTTATAAATGTCATTTTTACAAATAGAATGTTAGTAACCTCAGCACTGACCAGGTTGGGCTCCACTGTCCTAGAGAACAGCCTAAATCATCCGTATTCCAGTCAAAGGTTGTGTTTCTGGGTTTGACATCACAGCTGATTTGTTGGTCTGCTGTTGTTTCCAGATGCTGCCTTCTCCTCCGATTCTTCCTCACCGGAGAACGTTGAGGACTCTGGTCTCGACTCGCCCTCCCACCAGCCTCTTGGGCCGTCCCCTGAGCTGACCGGTTGGGCCGCTTGGCCCCTGGCGTCTCAGAGCAAAGAGCAGACCCAAACTCTGGGCCGACCCGTGGACCCTTTCCTTTCTGCCTTCCATGAGCCGAGCTCTAACCCGCACGCCAACTCCTCCACCGTCTGGTCCGTGGCTTCGTCCCGTCCATCACGCGCCCCCCCAGATGTGGACCCTCCGTCTGTTCGGTTCCCGGCTTTCCCCCAGTCCCTCCCCCCACCTGAAGTGGAGTCGTCGGTGTGGAACTGCAAACACATTCCACCTGAGGACCCCTTCCTCGCTGCCTTTGACAGGACTGTCACCCCGGAGACGTTAAACCTGTCTGACGCTTGGACGCGCCCGCCTGCTCGCCAGTCCCAGGAGGTCGGAGGGAAGGAAGTTCGCGGGGACCCGTTCTCCATCTCTCATGCTGACACAAAGACACTCCCCGCCCCTTCCTCGTCATCCTCCTCCTCTTCCTCCACTCGCAAAGAGAAGGAGAACAAACGAGAGCGGAAACGAGACCGCAGCCTCCCCCCTCCGGTTACGTCTGATGACCCGTTCGCCATCACGATCATCGGCAGTCCAACGCACCAGTCGTCACTGGCTGCAGCAGCTGGGGCGGTGCCGTCCAGCATCAGACTGGGACTGGATGCAGCTTCAGCTTCTTTACCATCAGCTCAGCCAAAGAAAGAGCTGATGCACTGGAACTCTGTTCACAACCCTTTTAACGAGACCAGCGGCTCCAAATCACAGGAAGGAGGCGAGAGGAGGAAACACCGATCATCAGAGAGCGAGCCGCGCAGGAACGCCCCTCCCCTCACCAGGCATTCGGGTCCCCAGGAAGATCTGTGCTTCTCCACAGATAAAGATGAAGACTGTCTGGATCTGAACACGCCGGTCACCTGCAGCATCAGCTCCCACAAGGGTACCGAGCCGTCCCTCCTCTGGGCTTTAGTTACACACAGATGTAAAATGACCTCTGACCAACTTCACACTCTCTAGCTTCACACAAATCTATCTAAACTTACTTACTCTTACTATTTTGTTTAAGTCTATTAGCTATGTTTACTGCTCCTGCTCTGGTGTGGGGAGGCAGACTGTGTCTGGGATTAGTTCAGTTCTGCTTCACTAGAGAGGAAAACCTCTTTTGGAGACATTTGGACAGCAGCAGCATGATAAACCTCTCGGTTGAATCAGCACACATAAGCATCGTCACGTTTGGTGCCAGGCAGCTCTGGCAGCTCCGCGTTCTCGTCTCTGTTCCTCTGAATGTAACGTCTGAGTTGTATTTGGGGATTTGAGTAGATCAGTTTTGTGTTTGTGTCTCTAAGGATCCAAACACAACTACAGACCAGACGCATCTGAGGTCGTGGCTGCTGCTCCTCACAGAGCGACCCGGACCAAACGGACCTCGGGCCAAATCAGCAGCTGTGAGAGAGTGAGTCCGCCGTCGCTCCGTTTTCTGACCTCTAAGTAAAGACTTGTCCTCAGGTCCTCACATCGTCTCGCTCTTGTGTTTCAGTCGAGGTCTCTGTGTTCGTCTCCGCTGCCTGAGCCCAGCCCTTCTCTCGCTTCCTCCTCCTCCTCCAGTCCCAGCGAGTGGGGTCCTCAGGCCAGAGAGGGTGAGTGGGGGGTGCAGAACCGAGCAGCCAGCCCTGCCCGAGTGGGTCCAGCCTCACCGCTGCCCTACCAGGACCACCAACAGAGAGCATGTAAGCCACGCCAGAACAAACTATCTCATCATAGCCAGGCTGTTTGTCACGATGCTTCGTTGTGTTTTAAATTTGTTCAGTGCATCTATCCAGAGGGCCCAGTCCCATTTCCCTCAGCACGCAGGAGGCGTGGCCTGTAGCAGCAGCAATAACAGAATATATCGACGCCTACTTTAAAGGAGGACAGCACAACCGGTCAGCACGACTCCGACGCCGACACCTTTATGCTGCTTGATGAAAGATTATTACTAAATCAAACGAAACGATGACATTTATTCCATGTGTCGCGTCTTTCTTCCTCAGATGTCTTGTGAAGATCACCGGCGACCTGACGATGTCCTTCCCTGCAGGAATCACCCGGATTTTCACAGCCAATCCCAACGCTCCTGTTCTCAGCTTCAGGCTGGTCAACATCTCGAGGATCAGTCACTTCCTGCCCAATCAGAAGCTGCTCTACAGGTTATCTGTCTGCTGCTCTTCACATCACAGATCAATTCTCTCTGCTATCGATTCGTCATGCTTTGGTTGTGTCCCTGTCCGCTCAGTGATCCGTCCCAGAGCGACCCGGACACCAGAGACTTCTGGTTCAACATGCAGGCTCTGCAGCTCTACCTTCAGAGAGAGGCGGAGCTTAATCCTCAGGCTTCCTACTACAACGTCGGCTTGCTCAAGTATCAGGTCAGGATTTAGGCGGATTCTGCTGCTCTGTCGTTTATAGTCTTAAAATTTTACAAAACCATTTGTTTACTCTGGAAAACTTCAAATTATAATGGATACCTTTAAATTTAGGTGTAGTTATCAGGTAAATGATCAGAGCGTATCAACTTTATCTTGTTAGAAAAGCCCGTTCTCACTCTCAGCTGATTGTTTGTTCAGGTGTCGTCCCAGGATCCCGGTCGGGCTCCTCTCCTGCTGTCAGCTGAGTGTCAGCGGAGCGGCACGGTGACCCGAGTGTCCCTGGATTATCACTGCTGCCCCGCCACCGCGCCCTCCACCCAGCTCACCGCCGTCCAGGTGCTGCTGCCTCTGGACCACAGCGCCACCGACCTGCAGTGCCAGCCGCCCGCCTCCTGGTGAGCAGCGATGGAGGCCGAGCCGTTGTTTATTTAATAAATGTAACAGAAGCATAAACTAAACATCAGCTGAGAATGTGTTTATATTTTTATAAACTGAACCTGTAACTGTTAGATTGTTATTTACTGAGAACAATAATTGAAGGATGGAGTTGGGTTGAACATTTCTGATGGTGGAACAAAGTTCTGGGACTACAAACATGGTGGAGATGATCAATCAGGTCAGTCTTTACTAACTTCCTGTGCCTTCTTGTGCAGGAATGCTGAGGAACGTCGACTTCTGTGGAAACTTCCCAACCTTTCCCCGACCAACCACAGCAAAGGTCAGAACTGCTACTTTTTGGTTTGATGGGTTTTAAAAAATCAGGAGAACCAGTTCATCCAAATCTGCACCGTTTTTCAGATTCATTCCTTCTTTTTCAAGTCCAGGAGTGAAAATGAAATTAGAAAAATGAATTGGAGTTGTGCCAAAATCTCAGTTGTTGCTTTTTAGAAAGCTGAAGGCGTTTCGTTATCGTCTGAACAGCAGCTGCTCCGGTTAGCCTCATTCAGAGCAAAATAAGAATAAAAGAAGTTATTTAAACTTCATTTAGTCCTGCTTGTGTTTTATAACCGCCGTCACTCTAGAATGTTTAATCGCTGAAACGTATTTTCTCTATTTCAAGTTTGAGGAAAGTGAAATATTTAAAGCTTGTGATGAACTCCACCTGCTATCCTCGTTACTTTTCCTTTGATGTAAAGTCAGGATCTTTTTTTAAATGAATAAAAGAAAATGATTTATTTGTACTTGTGATGTTGGGAAGGATAAACGCAGAAATGTAGCTGTACGTTGTGGTTTACGGGATCATGGTTCTGTATTTGTGTCAGGCTCAGGGACTCTGTGTGCCAGCTGGCAGTGCCTGGAGGCCCCCCGCGGCCCCCCACCCAGCCTGGCTGTTCAGTTTGTGGGCTCCGGGACCTCGCTGTCGGGCATGGACGTGGAGCTGGTGGGCAGCCGCTACCGCATGTCGCTGGTCAAGAAGAGATTCGCCACAGGTGATGAACTCAAACACAAAGAAAGCAGTTTTTGATCCTGGTTTGTTGTTTTTAGGGTTTTTTACCATAAAATCAGAGAACTGCTGAATCCAACATGAGTCAGAAGGAATCAAAGCTCCCTGAATGGGTTAACTGTTGCTTTATTCTCATATAAGAGCTTTAAACACATTTATTATAGTTTTCTGCTCCTTTATTTTGTTTAGAATCATTGATGAAAGGTTAAAATTGTTTTTGTGACATAATTATACAAACATTTATAGCAGCAAACTTTAGAATTAAAATATAGTTTTAATGCTTGAAGAAATCTAAGTAAATGAAAGCTGTTGCTATCCTTTTTTTATATAGATTATTTTCCTAATTTGTTTTATTAGTTTTCTTTGCTCAGAGCTGAATTAACACCATTACTAGATTCATTTGTGATTCTGTAACCAGTTAGTTTTACAGGTGAAATTATTCTGGTTGTGTTTAATAATCCACCACACATCTGTAAAATCACTAATGACCTCGTTACAAAGAAGAACCTCAGCTGGACGCAGGAGGAGCTGCAGTCTTGTAGCTTCAGTGAAAGTTGCCAGGAAACCGTCAGCAGCTGGAACATCAGCCTTTACGTTTTTAAACATGATTTAAAAATAAAAGTAGTTTAGTTCCATTTACTCTACGGTTAGTTCCCCTTTGGGCTGTGTGCATTTCCCTCTTTTATAACATGCTGTGTTTATTTCTTTAACAGGGAAGTACATAGCAGGTTGCTCTTTGTGAATCGTCATGAGGATCGTCAGATTCCTGAAAGGCTCGTCGCTGCAGATTTAGAGAACTTTGCACTTTTTTGTGTCTGAGCTGAGAGGTTCTTCCTGGTGAGACGGAGCTCCTGCACCCCGACATGCAGCTCAGCTGTGGAGGACAACGTGCACTTACGTCTGACAAAGTCCTGCTGCTTTTGGACCAACATCTTTCTTCTTCTCCTCTAATTTAAGGTGTGTGTGTGTTACGTTCATTTCTACTGAATCCTGTCTGTGGTGTTTTTGTATCCAATTACATTTTTGTCAGTTATACATTGTAATTATAACGACACTTATTATAGTCTGAAGCTGGGTTACCATGGAAACCGGGTTATTTAAATGATGTAAATACTGTATCTTTATAACAACCTGAGTAATGAAATGTGTTTGAAGGACGTTTACCAAACTGTAGGAAAATAAAACTAGTTTGTACATCTGACCTTTGGTCCGAACGGAGATTCTGTGAAATGAAAAGATTAAACGTGTTCAAACCTTTGAGTTTACGACAGTTTATTACACGTGTGACCAAGTACAAAATACAACTGAACTATGTAGTTTATTACAGACCATCATCTGTCCTTGGGCCAGTTAAAGTGTAGTCAAGAACAGGTTTAGAAATACACAAATATAATGGTTCAGTATACCTGTAAGAAGAACCTAGTTCAATAAAAAATAATCCTCCGCCAAAAAGTCTAAAACGGCCTTACAAAACATTACAAATTACTTTTTTCAAAGCACTTTTAAGGCAAATTACCGTGACAGGCACAAGTTACAAAAAGCCTTAAATAAGTCATTGCTACGGCAAAACCAGAGGGCAAGAAAACAACCAAACAAATGACAAAAATCATCAAATCAGATTAGTCTGTATAAATAGGACTTTAGTTTTCTGAAGGCAGCGACATCAACGGTAACAACTACGTTTTCCACATTTAACCGTTCAGATCGGAAACAAATCGAAGCGTTTTATTTTGACAAGTACAGCATCAGAGGATTAGGGGAAGGCCACGAAGCACACACTCTCTACACCATAGAAAGATATATGTATATATAATTTATTATCCACAAATTCCCCAAACGACAGTATTTTCTATCCGATTTACGCAGAATATAAGACTTTATCTGAGTAACAGCATGAGGTCAAAGGTCAGATGCTGTGGCTCGGATGCCAACTAGCTTCTCTTTTAGTTTGAGGGTTTCGGCGCCACAGCTCTAACAGGTATTTAGGATCCAGTCTCCATTTGGTTGATTAATCTGGGGTTGTTCCAGTAAACCAACTCACAGATCCGTCACCAGCTGGCGTGACATGAAAAAGAGCCGTGGCTTTTTATAAAATCTACCTGCCTCCTGTCATCAGAACAGAAATATTGAGGTAAACAAACGTCTAACAGCCGAGTTCCCCGGCTTCCTGCCACGTGGTGAGGTCCTGCAGCCAGACGCAGAGGGAGCTGGTGAGCATGACAAAAGGGAAAAGTCCTTTGGGTTTGTTAGGCTGCGTGTTCCTGCTCTCTTTGACCTTTTCTCACACGTTTGCTACGAGCTGAAGAGGCAACCAGGAGACCACACCAACACCCCATCGATGTTAAAGGTGCTTCGAATGTTTGAGGTTTAAAGACGATACATTCATACTGCGGTAGAGGCACAGCTGAAGGACAGACACACACTCTGTAGTGGTGGTTAAAAATCTAAGGCACTCAAAGGACACCATGGCACAGCTAAATCAGCTTTGAAACGACAACAAAAGATGAATCACGTACAACACACACCACCACTCCAATTATACGTCCAATTAGAAGTTACTGTACAAAGTAAATTCACAGTTCCAACGAAAACAGAAAAAACACAATCAGATCCGTGTTACAACCCCGTGAGTCTTCAAAAAGGAAAAAAAGTGTTATCTATATAAACTCTAGGAGGGTGGGCTGATGATGATGATGCTACACTCTTCTCTATTTACACGACTCTGCTGGAGAAGGAACCCCCTCCTGACGGAGACGCTGGTCTCACATCTCCTGCAGAGGGTGGCTCATCTCAATCCTTTCCCTCTTTACAGCCGGCTCAGCGGGACCTCGGGACGTATCGGCATCGCTGCCCAGATTACTCAGATCATCTGAGAACGATGCATCTGGTGGCACAGAAACGGACAATATTAGTGTCAGAATAAGTTTCTAAACTTTAAAGACCAAGTTCATGGGTGAGTCCATGAATGTTGTGTGATGTAGATCTGTCAGGATTTCCAAATCCAAGTGTTTATTTTCTATCGGCGGCTAATGCAGGAATTAGGGGTAGAAGACCAGTGAACTTGGTCTTTAAATATTACAGCTGGAAATGTGTTAAAAGGGAAAAATAAGTTTAGTATCCCTGCTCTAATCTGACTGTTTAATGGAGAAATCAACAAATTTCTGCATGTTTGTAAAACTTGGAGATAACTGAAGAGTAGCGAGGGGGGGGGGGGGGGGGCTTACCCTTCTCCATGAGTGATGGCATCATGGAGCTCAGGTCACTGAACTGGAAGAATTCAGAGAGAATTAATCATGTTTAGGAGGTCTGAGTGTGACGGATGTTTCCTCATCAGAGCAAAGCTCTCACCTCTCCCATGACAGCAATGGGCGTTTCTCCGGTGGCCTGAGCCACGCGGTGTTCCACCAGGTAGAACATGTACTCATCATACAGCAGGCGGATCAAGTGAAAGGAGCCAAAACTAGCAGCGCTGCGCAGGGTCAGGTCTCTGATCACCATAGAGCTACAGGAGGGAGACGTGTTCAGAATAAGCATCTATAAACACCCGTGTTAACCGTGTGTGTGTGTTCCCCACTCGTACCTGTAAAATGACCACTTCAGCAGGAACTGGCGAGCAGCTTTGGGGAAACTGGGGCTGCCCTGGTGAGGCTTCAGAACCTGAGAGACAACATTATCCAGCCAGGTGGCCCACTGGTCCAGAGAGCTCTGCTGCTGCAGGGTGACTTTAAAGTCCTGCTCCAGACGCTGAACCACACTCTCGTCACACTGACACACCCAGGAAGCCTGCTCCTGTTAGACACAACAAACACACCCAGGCTCAGCCAGACAGAAACCACAACAGACAGCTGCTGACACCCTCGCCACATCTGTCTTTTGAACATCAAGTTAATATTTTCCTCTGAAAGCTGTCCTAAAACTTCACCTGGACGTTTGCAAAGTCCACCCTGTTGAGGTCGGAGAGCATCTGGTTGATCTGGGACGTGTTCTGGAGGACGGCTCGAGCTGCCTGGGCCAGGTGGTTCAGACTGGTGTATCGTCTTAAAGTCTGAGCAAATGCGCTGACCACCGCCACCTGCATCACAGGGAAGAACAAGAGAAACAAGCCAGGAATAATTAGAAAACAGTAAACACATACAACTATTTAAATTCTGGGCCTTTTTTTTTATTCACCTTGGTGCGAACAATCTCCTGTGGGAAGCTGCTCATGGCATTCGTGAGCCAGCCTTCCAGACTCTTGGCAAAGTTTCGGATGGCCTGAGTGAGCGTGCCTGGATTACACAGAAAAACCATAGATTATAGTATAAAACATGAATGTGACGCTTCGAGGGGAGAAGATGTTAGCCAGCACTGATGAACTGATTTCTGACTGACTGGGAACTGGACGCAGCACGTCAGGGATGAGGATCTCCACCAGGGCCTGATACAGGATGTGGTCACAGCTCCTCATCCATAGTCGGACTGGTTCATATTTACACAGGGCAATCAGCTTCTCGTTGGGAATCACACGTTCCAGGTCATCGTCGCTACAGTTAGAGAGGAAAAACATCAGAATGTCAGGAGAAACGGCGGTTGGTGTTTAGGCGTGACATCACAGCCGTTACAGTAAACACAGGCTCATCCTGTCTGGGGTCCGACCTGCTGGGGATGGTTGTGCTCCCGTCACTAGGTGGCGGTGTTGAATTCCAAAAGGTCTGCCAGAGATTCTCAATATAGTGAAAATGGAGATTCATCACCACATCCAGAGTGGCCTGCAGGAGAGGAGCGAGGGAGGGAGGAAAAGAGGAGAAGGGGAGTCAAAACACACAGAGTGGAACCATGGCAACCAGACACACAACAAAGTTTCTACAGGCAGGCCGCCTCTGGCTCACCCTGGGTCCTCTCCTCCTGGTGAGACAATGAGCCGGCTTTTACACACACTCACGCGCACGCACACACACACACCTCCCTGCACATTAATCATCAGGAGAATCCTGCAGGCCACACTCCTGCTTCTTCTGCTCATTTCACTCACTTTTGTAAAGCTGATAGTATCGCAGGTGTTTGCATGCCTTTGCCTATTTTCAGTGACCTAAATTAACCAAGACTTCTTTCCTGTTTGTGCAAAACAACATTTTTAATAAAAGTAAACACATGAAGCAGTGATAACCCAGTAATCTATAATAAATGAATAAACATGAAAACACTTTCTAAAGCCTCAGATTTAATCCTAATTCTGTTTCTCTTGGATCAAACACTTCAGTAAATCTCTAATTCGCTCTTATTGCCACAGATTCTCCTCTCGCCACTTGCTGCCGGGTCTTGTTACACTGCAGCGTATACTTCAATCACATGATATGTTTTTGCTTCCTCTCCGGCCGTCGCCATGGCAACCGTGTTTACGGTTGCCCCCAGCAACAGGTCAAACAGAGAGCTCCAAAACAAAAGGAAGAATTCCCCGTGTCCTCTGAAGAAGCACATTTTTCCCTGCTCCGCTTGTTTTTTGGGCACACTCAGAAAAAAAACCCAACGTGGTTAAAATACATAAATAAATAAAAATAATAGTAGCGTGGAAGAGAAACAACGCGTGTTAACACGCAGAGTCAGCCCGCGGCAGAGCTTCCCCAACCTAAACCTCTCGTGCGCTCTCACGACAGCTCCGGTGGTTTGCAGTGATTTATGACCCCCATGTTTCATTAAACATCTAATCATTTCTTAAATGACTTTAATGAGGCCTGAACGTCTGTCCTGACACCAGCTGTTACCATGGCATCGGTAAATACACGCTCAAATAGTGGAGACGACACAGCCCGCTCGGAACTAAACAACATGGAAGTTAAATAAATAAACATATGTTCTTGTGTCTCGTCTCATCTAAGAACTCTTGGCTAACGTCCCAACAGGTCAGCGCTGATAAAAACAGGAAAGTGCCTAATGGTTAAACACGCTGAGGCAGTGAGAGCTGTGAAAGTGACAGAAATGTGTCGGCAGACAAAGACGGGAGCCCGTGTGCCTGTCCTCAGACAAGACAACACAAAGGCCTGAGGGGAGCCCACCACAAAGACACCGAGATGTCCACACAGCGTGCTGAAAGGTTAATTGGCATGTCTTGAAAGCTGCACGGAGATGAAAAGACGAGTGGAACAAAGGGAGTGTGGAGAAGCTGGATAAGGGGAGGGCAGGGATAATATGATAAATCCACAGCTTTGCTGTTTTAATCGCAGATTCTTTCCTAAATTCATATGTTCCGTATTGTTTCTTCTCCTCTTGCTGCTCAGATGTACCGCCCTTTTAAGAGATGGAGTTAAACTCTGCAGATACTGTTGTGAAATACAGCCTTTCCCCAGAACTCTGTCTCCTTACATCATTGATTCTGTTTAGAAACAGGACACCTGTCGCCCGCTGCTGTTTGGTTTCCCAACAATCATTTTAAGATCATCATTATGGGATTACACTGGAATTTCCAGCTGCTGCTGCAGTTCTCACAGTAAACAAAGATGGAATTGGTCAATTGTTTGGGTTCAGACTCATTAATGTTGCTTACAGGTCTCGTTCACTGAGAAACCGTGTCATACTCGTTCTTTCTGAAATACAGTCGGTCACTCTGAGTTGCATGCATGCTGAACGTGAACGTTTTCTTCAAAATTAGCTGCAGAAAGGAAATAGACGGGAAAACAGTCAGGTCAGAAAACGCCAGTCTCTTGTAAATCACTGAGAAAATTTAGCATTCATGGCCCCGCCCACCTTGGCTCACAACCACAGAAGACTGTGTTGATTTAGCGTCCAGAAGAGAGCAGAGCGTGTCTCAGCTAGTAGAAGCTAATCGTTAGCATTAGCAACTCCACAACAAGGCGGAACTCCTTCAGGCTTGTGTTATTTGTGAGATAAAACATCAATGCTGCATGTGTTTACCCAAGAAAGAAGAGGAAACTGAGGCAGTGGAAGAGTTGTGTTGCTGTTAGCCAATCAGAGGAGAGATGCCTGCATATCATGAATATTAATGAGCAATACTCCAAATTCCCCCCATATAACAAACTTCTACCCTCTGAAACAGAAGCGCCAGAGCTTTTTTTCCCACTGAAAATGGCTAACGAGACATTCATTCATACTAGAGCCCACTGCAGATATATTGAAAAAAATGAGTGAATGAGACCTTTAATATTTATTCATCTTAAATTTTGACGTTGAATTATAAATTTTATCTTTACACACAACAAACATTTTAAAGATTTTGTATCAGTCAACATGTAACTGAGCTTATATTTTCTTTCCTGATTTCTGTGATGAACTGGTTGAATCCTGGGAGTAATGGGCAGCATGCAGCTCTGAACACAACTAATAACTAACCTGTAACATGAGCTGCAGCTCAACATGCAGATGTTAATAAAAATAAAAAAGTGTTGTGAAACTAACCTCGCAGTGGCCTCTGTAGAGTGTTTGCAATTTCTTGATATCGCTCATGCTGATGCGCTCAGGCAGAGGCTGGGAGCCCAGGTCGGGAGAGGGAAACGGAGGCAAGGAGTGAGACGTATCTGCATAAATAAATGTAGACAGACGTCACCTGTACAGCCTCAAACACATACAGGACAGGATCTAAAAGGAACGTATTCAATTAGCTGTATTAGCTTTAATGTTAGCTCCTGTTGTGTTTGTCACAAAAAATCTGATAAACCTTTTTCTGAACCCGTCTAGCATTTTTTATTAGGGTTTAAAACATGGAGTCAGGCCAGCTGGTTGCAATGGTTAATATAAAAATTGATTTAACGCGGTAAAAATATCAAAGGCAGTTATAAAAAATGAGAAGTAGGGATGCCAGTTCCTGTCTTTACCGATGTACTGCTGGTGGTGTTGGCTCTGAGCTGCTATGGACTGCTCCGGAGTGCTGCTGCAGTGCTGAGAGCTCCCACACAGGCTGTCTGACATGCTATCCACCTTCTGCAGAGGCTTGAACCTGTGCAGAGAAATACAGGTGAGCTGTGCTTGTTGGCTGGGTCTGCAGGTCTGAGAAGATTCTGCAGCTATACTGCTTTATGCTCTAAACCTAAATTTGATTGGATCAGAGGAATAAGAAGAAATGAACAGAAAAAGAGCAAATAAAAAATTAAATAAAATATACGTTTTAAAGAGGTCCTTCACTGAGAAACAATTTTTTACTTATTATTTTTGAAATTGATTGGTCACTCTGAGTTTTTCATGCAGGCTGAACATGAAAATAGTCTCCTACACCTACCTCCTGCATTAGCTTCTGATAGAAAATAGACGGTGAAACTCTATGATTAGAAAATCCTGACAGATCTACGTCACACTGTCACTTAACATTCATGGACTCACCCGTCTGGACTCACGACGGGGAAGGCTGTTGTTGGTTTAGCGTCCAGGAAACAGCAGAGAACGTCTCGGCTAGTAGAAGCTAACCGTTAGCATTAGCAACTCTACCACATGGCAGAACTCCTCCAGTGGTAGAGTCGTGTTGCTGTTAGCCAATCAGAGGCGAGATGTCCAAACATCAGGAAATAAGACTCCAAAACCTGCCGCCTGAAGCTACTTTCTCCTCTGACTGAATTCTTTGTGCTGAAACAGGCGCACCAGAGCTTTTTCCCCTCAGAAAACGACTTACAAGCCATTCATTCCTACTATAGACCACTGCAAATATATTAAAAATATGAGTTAAAGACCTCTTTAACAAATGCGCTAATCAAGAAAAAATATTCTGTTTACAACTAAATAAAGAATAAGAACAACACAAAATGCAAAAACAAGCCAAAATTTTAAGACAACTGCTTAAACGAGGAGGACTGAGATATTCTAAACATCAAGTTCTGACCTCTGCTTCTGGTGGACCGGCTGCTGTCTCATGGCCATGTACTGGGTGTCCTCCTGCAGCCGGTTGAGGGGCGAGTCCGGCTTCACCCGGATGCCGTAGTAATGATACTTTGAGTTGCCTCTGATGGACACAGTGAGAGAAAAGCCAAAAAAACAGTTAGAAGAGGCCTCACCACCAATGTAATCACTATTATTACTCTCCTCTACCAGCACCGTGGTACGTGTCACATCTACATTAGTAACAGAATCACAGTAATCAGCATCTGCAACGGCCTCTTCCTACCTGGTTCCAAGGCGGCGCGTCCTCAGGCCCATAAAGACCGAGCGGATGAGCTTCCCGAAGGAGGCAGCATTGACCGGATCCAGTTTCTGTTCCTGACAGTGCCTCAAGTAATGGTTATACAGCGAGCAGCGGGGCAGGCTCACCCCCTCCGCCGTCTCGTAGTTGTCCAGCAGCCACTGCAGCTAAAAATATACACAAAAATACAGTCGCACCATCAGTCAGTCCCAGGAGACAAACTCATGTCTGTGTCAGTCACCTGGGCAACAATGGAGAGGAGCAGTGAAGTCTTTCATCATATCAAACACACAGATCACACACAACCTCCTGATTCTGCCTAATTCATGCTGCATCTGTGTTTGGGTCTTTAGTGACGGCAGGATTAGAAACTGCTGACTAAAGCAGATGTTGAAACATCTGTACAACTCATTGTTTTTGTAAGAATAAAGTTCTCATGAATACAGATGCAGACGGTAACAACGTGCTCTGTATACCAGCACAATCCCAAAGACATCGCATTGCCTGGACGATGTTTAAAATACCAGACAACAGAGGTTAAAGTGGAGGGGAAGAATCCTGTCTGCATGTTTTCCTGTTTAAGTAAAAATCTGAAACTGTTAAAAATGTTTTAATCTTATTACAATTGAGTGAGTCTCTTAAATATAACTAAATGTACATTAGAGCAAAATCCAGGGAATGTTTTCATGTGTGTTAAAGTGAAAATGACTAAAAATAAAAGAAAAATCAACGTTGAATCATGGATGTACCCCAATGTACGGAAGCCCATTTCTGCCACTGATAAAAAAAATTCTATCTCATAATAATGAGATAGCTAAGTCATAATTATGATTTATTTATTTATTTTAATCAGAGTGGTGGAAATGTAGCTTAATAATGTAGACAAACCATAGCAGTGGCAAAAGATTTTTCTCTGCAGGTCGGGCCAGCCTCGCTCCTTTGTTGTGTCAGCAGGTCTACATTAGCCTGAACAGTTTTGTGTCTAGCCAATCACAGCGCTCTATGTTTGTTGGGCAGGCCTAGTACCAGAGCGACGGAGAAAAACTACAAAGATGGTGTCTTTGATATCAACTTTAGATGATTTAGACTTGGGATTTTCTTTGAGACATGAGCAGATAGAGGTACTCAAGTCCTTTATTTTGAAAAAGGATGTATTAGCTTTGTCTTTGACGATGTATGGCAGACTACCCCGCTGACTATTTTCTGCAGTAATGAATACGTCATGTTTGTTGCTCTGACTGGTCCTAGCTCTGTCCAGTGAGTGC
Organism: Aphyosemion australe; assembly: GCA_006937985.1. Lineage (NCBI taxonomy): Eukaryota > Metazoa > Chordata > Actinopteri > Cyprinodontiformes > Nothobranchiidae > Aphyosemion > Aphyosemion australe. Next base: position 286,357 of record SSNS01000012.1, on the reverse strand, counting down.
AGAGACAGTCTAAAAGACAACTGCAGACTCCATACCATGACTGAGGCCAGACTATATTTACATATATAAGATGGCTTACCAGGCTAGCAGAAATGGGCTTCCATATCAATTAACCAGAAATCCCACCACCTGATTTTTATTCATTTTCAAGTGTAAATTTAAATCAAGCTGCTTTCACTTTCTCTTTACATCCATTCAATAACATTTTTTAAACTTGTTTTTCACTGAAGGCACCATTTTTAGAGGTGAATCCAAGAAAAAATAAACAGTTTTTGTTGAATTTTGCCATTTAGAGAAACAGTTTTTAACATTAGCTTCTAAAATATTATAGGAAACTGAAGAGAAAAAGACCCACGGTGAAGCAGAAGGTTTACGGAGCTAATTGGTGCAGGAATACAACACCAATGTGAATGTTGGTTAACCTCTGGATTACTACATCTGTATCTGCAGAGCTGTGCTTTAACCTCATGATGAGACTGAATCTAACCGATTATCACCAACTAGCTACAACCAGCCAGCAGGTTGGCGTAGGGCTGGGCAATAAATTGAATATTTATCGTTATCGAAATTTCTGACTCTAACCGATATCATTTTCCCCATGTCAATAAATTTGGTAATAAAAAAATGAAAAGATGTGTAGGTTGACATGACGTTCACGTCCCTTTAAGAAGCTGCACCACCTTGAGTCACATGACAACGTGACCCAACGTAATACACATAACAGCCCCATCTAGTGGACAACCTTTGTTTTTTACGCATACATGTAGTTATCATCCATTTATCGTTTTTGAGGTGAACTCCTCAATATATCGTGATATTGATTTTAGGCCATATCGCCCAGCCCTAGGTTGGAGGGAATCTAAGTACTTCAGATTAAAACTGTTAAGTCTGATCTGTCACTAAAACATTTTAAATATTTTACTAAGATCTTGTGAAAAATGAGGCTAAATATGTCCTTAAATAAGAGAGATCAGGAAGATTTAGTTCATGCAGCTTCTCAAAGTAAACATGTAAGACGTGTTTTTAGGAAAAAGTGAGCGTGAGCACAGGACCGTCGTCGCTGTGAGAGGGACAGCGCTAAGCTAGCAGAACACAACCAACACAGAGCCCACAGGTTCAGCCACAGCGTTCCCCTTTCTCTCCCATTTCCTCTCCAAAGAAAGTTCCTTGTTGACTTACATGGCTGTTGAGCAGGCTGCTTTTGTGACTCGCAATTCCTTCAGACTTTTGGAGGTTTTCAATCGCCATTTCAAGCTAAAGAGAGAAGCATGCAGACAGAAAACAGAGGATATAGAAGGGGGAGGAGGCAGGAGAAACAGAAAAGGGGAAGGGGACAGAAATAAGCAGGGATAGAAGGACAAAGAACAAGAACACAGAAAAAAAGATAAAGGAAATAAGACTGTTAGCGAGCAGCCACATCTCTGCATTTCCATTAAAATCAGTCAGTGTTGCAGCCAAATCTATTATTGGCTGACAAAAGCATGCAAATCAAGGGACTCGTAGGGTTAAGCTGCTCACTGAAGGCCTGAGGTCAGACGCTCTGAAGTATGCAAATAGAAACAACAGACAGGGGCGCAGGTCACCTCCAGATTTGGGACAGAGGGTCAACAGTGCCAATCATCCCAAACTTGGCCAAACTTCCAAAAACATTCTAAGGCAAGTTGTTTTTAGAGAAATTTGTTAATAAGATGACAATTCAGACACTTATTTCTGTGATTACAAACAAATTAAACAAATGATGAAGTTTGACTAGTAACTGAAGTGAATGATTGAATCAGGGATTTTCTTTGGTGCTGTGGAAGAAAATCAAGTCAAAAAAAAGAAAAGATGTGTGGTTCTGCTGCCAAACGCCAGAGAAGAAAAGGAAAAAGAAACAGGCAGAGTTCCAAGCCTTAAGAAGGCTCCAGAGGGCTCTCGGCCAAATGGTAATGAGCCCCAGGGGTTTCTTTGTTTCATAGGGCGCTCAAGTGCCTGTGAAAACCTCCGAAACAAGGCGGTGTTGAATAATTTAAGAAAGTCCCAGTTCTGCAGGCTTCGTGGCCTCTGAGGGTGCTCGTACAAAGGTACGACGCCCCAACTCAGGTTGCAGGTTCCTGGGAAACCGGTTATCAGTCGGGAGGGCAGGTATGACAACCGCCACTATAAAAAATATGATCTGAACTCCCTACAGCAGCTGGAGAAAAAATAAACATCTGTTCAGAGCTGCTAAAGGTTGAATATTGAACTATTTAATAAAAATATATTTTTTTAAAAATAATACGTCCACGGGGTGTTTAGAGGTGTGCACAATGAAGGTTCAGTATTTCCTTTAAAAGCTATATTTTAATAAAAAAAATAATCAAATATTTATTTTGACGGGCACGACACTGGGTTTATTTTTACGTCTACCAGCCAGTAGAGGGCGCCATTGCAGGTTTCCAAATATGGTAAACAGTCTGCTCGGCACAGCGAGGCTGGCTCTGCGGAAAATGGCGGACTCGGCAAGTCAAGCAGCTGCTTCTGAGCCCAGAAGATGTCGTTATCCTTCTCAGAAGAGGAGCGACCATAAAAGATCTAAAACCAGAGTGAGTTTAGGTGAAGCCTACAGCAGATGGACCCAAATAAAAAAATGTTCATGGCATCAAAACGCATGCGGAAATGGCAAATTTTCTCATGGATAGATAAGCTGTTGTTGCAATTACAACCTCCACACACTAGATGTCGCTTTAGTGTTCGTGTTCCATATTCCACCTTTAAGCCTGACTGCAGCAGTGGTTGTAGTTGTGTTTTCTAACCCTCCACTCTTCCTACCACAGTAACAGCAGGATGCACGTTGCTCACCATAGCTGAGGAGGAGCGTGACGAGTGTGATATGTGGTTGCGGTTTCCCTCCATGCTTCCGCCATGGATCAGGTAGGTGCTGCCTACGTCCATGGCAATGCCAACCATGCCATGGGGGGGCACGCCACTACTGGCAGAGGAAACCACCGTGGTGACATGAGCTCCACCGGCCTGAGAGTCAAAGTAGGTCCCCCCACTGCTCTGCCCATACAGCTGACTGTCAGGGTTATAGGAGTAGGCTGTTCGGCTGGGGAGAGATCGCTGTCGTTAGCATCAAGCTAAAGCTACACACATACAACACAAGTGATGCAACAGCATCCATACGATGCAACATAACTGTTGTCGTCACAATATTTATTCATGCTGGAGTAAAATCAAATGTTTCAACTAGGAGGGGAAAATCTGGATTAGCTTTAATGGTGCTGTGATTACAGTTGGTTGTGACACATTATAAATGATTGTATTTTTCATACTGTAATTACTGACTCTGCTGTTAGAGCGGAGCCCAACATTAGGAGCAGTTCTGTCATTTAAAGACATCTGCAGGTTTTTTACATTTTGCAGAAAGTGGATTCTTTTTTACCCACATTTAGAAATGAAACAGCTTAGCGCTACAGGTGTGTTTATTTATCTACTCATTTATTTTGTGTGTGTGAAACTGAATAACCGTGCTTACATCGTTCCATTGGTATAAACAGCGTCTCCACTTTCGCCTACATACTGGACTTGGGATGGGTAGACATGTTGCACCTGCTGCATACACAAAGAATCAACAGTACAAATAAAGGCGTGCTCAATGTTAACCCCACCTGAGAATGAGGGAAAACATGCAAATGTGCAGATGTTAACATGCATGAAGGGAAAATTACTGCAAGTCAGGAAAAAAAAGCATTTTTCATACCAAAAAAGATGTAAAAAGCAACGATATGGAACAAAACTAGATGGAAACGTGATTAAAACGTATGTTTGACTAAAGTCGGTTAAACTGTAACTACGTTGATTCTAATGTAAACAAACAGACGAGTGGTTCATCAATGTAAACAGACAACTGGTGAAGAATGAATTACTAAATGGGGAAAGCGCATGAACTGTTGGGATTTGGTTCAAGCCCTCAGGAACACCACTCAGGAACTTTCCAGGAAACCTCCTCCTCATCTCACACCTTCAAACATACATTTAACCTTCTCAGCTGTAAACATTTCACCGGTGTTCAAAGGAAGAGCTTCTGCCCACTTCCCCGTGCTGTGGTGCAACCTGAACTTTTCCCATATTTTTGTCCAGTTGGATGTAAACCAGTCGGCCCCGTCTGCCTTTAGCTGGAGATAACCCTAACGCTTCTGACAAGAAAACTCACACTATTGCAGAAGCTTTTCCCGAGACTGAGAATCTAACTAGCAACCCTTCTCTCACATCTGAAGCACAGAGGCTCCGGCTCTGGTTTGAAAACAGTGTCTAATTTTGAAAGAGTTCTTTGTAATATGGTGGTCCAAGAACCGCCTCTTGGCAAGAAACAAGGGGGTTCAAGAGCCGCGCCAAGTCCTAACCGCTCTAGAAGAATGGGTCGCCAAAGTTATGACCAGATATTAACCACCTAACATGTTTTAGCTTAAAGGTGTGGTTCACTCGTTTAATTAATACATGTGCAGTGGGCTCTAGTAGGAATGAATGCCCTGTAAGTCGTACTCTGGGTACAAAAAGCCCTGGTGCACCTGTTTCAGGATCTAGAAGTGAGCCAGGACAACAGGATCTGGAGTCTTATTTCCTGATATGTGGACATCTCTCCTCCGATTGGCTAACAGCAACACGACTCTACCACTGACTCTGTTTGCTCTGCAACGTTGATGTTTTATCTCCACAAATAACACAAGCCTGGAGGAGTTCTGCTGTGTGGTGGAGTTGCTAATGCTAACGGTTAGCTTCTACTAGCCGAGACATTCTCTGCTGTTTCCTGGATGCTAAACCAACAACAGCCTTCCCCATCCTGAGTCAAGATGGGTGAGTCCATGAATGTTAAGTGACAGTGTGATGTCATGCAGTCAGGGTTTTCAAATCCTAGAGTTTCACCGTCTATTTTCTATCAGAAGCTAATGCAGCAGATAGATGTAGGAGACTATTTTCATGTTCAGCCTGCACTCAGAGTGACCGATTATAATCAGAAATAATAATTTAAAAATGTTTTTTCAGTGAACCACACCTTTAATCTTTAAGGGAACAAAAGAAAACATGAAGTTTGATTTATTTTAGACGTGATGTTAGCACAATGGTATTAAATTCGTGACCTTTAACCTTCCAGTTTTACCACTCATTCCTGAGTTTACTATCCACAATCAGCTGAGCTCATCAGTGCAGTTTTATAATAAACCCTGTATACGTGTCTGGCTACATTCACATAGTTTAGAAAGTATTTTTGTGAAGCCGGTAAAAAGTGTTGGTCTGTTTAAATGAACAGGTAGGCACAGTACTGTGTACCTGCTGAGGGGCCTGTTGGGCCCTGGATACTGAAAGCTGCTGTACTCCTCCTTTCTGAGCTGAGCCTGTGGCTTGAACCAGCACCCTCTGTGTGGATACAAGACATAACTCCATTACATAGGCACACACACACACACACACTCACACACACACACACACACACACACAGAAGAATGATGCGTTTATCAGAGAAAACCTGATTATGATTCAACAACATTCAGGAGAAAAATACATTTTATTCATACAATCATGATGACACACGATGAAGAATACCAGATAATGAAACCAGATGTTTGGACTGCCTTCTGAAGATTCTAATGTTGGAGTTTTGACTCTTTTTTTTTTGCAGCAGACACATCAGGAATGTGGGAGAACATTACATAACATGTGGGATGCACACTAACCTGTTACCTATCATTTAACTGCTTCCTAACAGAAACTAAAAGATTCTCCCTGCAGAGCTGAAGGTGGCAGTAGAAGCTGCAGATTAGTTCTGATGGTGCAACTGAAGAAAGGGAGTACAAGCCTGGGTGGGACGAGTTCCTGATTTCTCATTAAATAAATAAACCTTCTGAGTATTAATTAACACATTGAAAGCTACTGGATGGAAGGGTGAAGTTTTATTCTTGTCACGAGGCTTTACTCTACCTGCTGAGAAGCCGGGACCGGCTGGACCACAGGAGCCTGGGCTGATGACGATGTCCGCAGAGCCGCCACACCAGCTGTGGTGTCTGACCCTCCCTCTGAGTTCTGCATACTGGAAAAGCTACGGGAATGAGACACACACAGATGGATTATGTACCTGTATGTGTTTTTAAGAAACATGGAAGCAAAACAGAAGCATTTAAAAAGAAAACCCACAGCTAAACTAACCGTGGTAATCGATGCTTTCCCACCTTTATGGGTCAACGTGAGCATTAGTGCACCTGTCAGGGGCTTCGTGTCTAGCTGAGACACTTTTGGCTTTAGCCAGAGACTCGGTTTGCACAGAGACATCAGGACGAGTCCCAAAGCCACCAACGCCGCCCGGCCTTCATCTGGCTGACTGTGCCCAGCATAGCAAAGGGGAGCTAAAAATGGAGCCACACAAAGGCTCTTTTTTAAAGACTAAAGAGGAAAGAGCAGGAGCAAGTCATGGACCAGAGAAGAATGCAACTGCAAGGCCTAGAAAAAGAAAAGAAAAAACTTCTCAACTTCCCCACTTTAGTAGAAGATGGGGGTGGGGGGCAGCAGGGCTTCAGCCCCCGCTAAGGTCTTGATGAGATCCAGCGTTGGTTTCAAATCAGAGCCGGTCTCTGAGGGCTTCAATAATCCAGCTGATATGAGGAAATTCCTCAATGCTTTGTAAACGTTTGTCGGTTGCCATGGTGAGGAATCCATGACAACCACAACGACTCACCCCCCTCCTTTTATAAAGCTCTTGAACAGGAACTCTGGAGCGAAGAGGGGGAGGAGAATGGGAATAAGGGAGAAAGTTGGGGGTGGAATGAATAGATGAGCAACATGTAGTTTAAGCCGGGAGGAGTCAGCGCGTCCAACGCGTCTAAATTCTGTTCCCAAACACGGCAAACAGCTGAGGTCCTCGGGGTGACTACGATCGGTGCAGAACATAAAAAATCCCTCAGAGACACAGACGATCATGTTTTACTGCAAATAGAACTTCTCAGAGCTACTTTAGACTTTCTACGGGTTTAGAGCAGAAACTGTTTAGGCTCATTAATAAAAAGTAAATCAAGGTGGGTCACTTTTCTGCTGAGATTACCATGAGACCGTGGAGGAAGTCCTGATGTGATCCAATAAGCACGTATCAAGTCTTCTTCTGACAGAACGCCAAGACCGTTTCCCATTCATCAGCTGGGAGCACAAGACCAGATGTAAATCCTCTCATGTTCCATCAACACGTGTCACCCCAACACTGACGGTCTCTCATCAGAACAACGGAGAAGATGAGAGAACATTTAAAAGGCTGCTGAAGGCTTCCAGCATCAGTCAAAAGCAGGACGTTTGATATGAACCATCCCATCGTTTTTCCTTTTCTCTGTCATTCCCAGCGGAGACGAGTCTGGGGACTTGTTCGGGTGACATCAGTGAGATGTGGGGATCAAAACCAGCACTGACCTGTATGTTCTCATCCATTAAGCACTGGCTCTGATGGGCAGAGTGAAGTGTGCCAAATCATTGACTTGGAGGAGAAAGAAAGAACGTGAATGAGGGCTTAGAGGAGTCTTTCTACTGTGTTGGTGGAAGGTTAAAAGTCCCCACCAGCAGCTCAGAATAGCACAAAGGTAGAAGCCAGCATGAGGCGCAGCACACTGCTGCAAACCCAATAATACTCAGGAAGGTCTGCTGCTCGGGCCCAGAGCCTTTTGCCTCCAACTCAAAGACAACTTCACACAAACGCCTATTTTCATGTCAAATCTAATAGCAGAGTTGGATCCAAGCAAACCCCAGATGAGCACTTAACCAGAAATACCTGAGTTTCACAAGGCTCATAAAAAACAAGAAAACTTTCCAACAACCCCACAGGCTGTTGCTTATCGCCACGGTGGATCATGTCAACACTAAATTTAAACACGTGACACGGACGCACCGACTCGAGACGCGACTCAATCAGAGAAAAACACGTACAGATGTTCAATTAAAAGCAGGAGCCCACAGTCTTGGCTGGTGTTTGCACTGGCCCACATTGTTTGCAGAGCAACAACGGTTGCCAGTGGCAACACCGTCCACTCCCGTTTCCAGGAGCCTGTTGCTATGCAACCAACAGAATACTTCCCAAACCAAACAATGCCCCCCACCCCCCACCTGATTCCTCTATCTCACGCTAAGTAGAAACTTACAACAATAAATACTATGTAAGCTATTAATTTCAGGCACGGGGGTGTGGAGAGAGAGAGAGAGAGTGTGTGTGTGTGTGTAGGGGGGGTTATTTCTGTCTTAGAATAAAGAAATGTACAGACTTTCTACTGGCTGTGGCTACGTTGACCACATGTGTGTTTTTGTGAGTTTTTGTTCAAAAGAGAAAAGCAAAAAAATGTTTAAGTTGTACAAATATATTTATGGCCTCCTTATTCTAATTCTGTTTTAAAAATAAACAAGCCAATACCATCTGAGTCAGGCCAAAGTTTCTGTTAGATGAAACCACGACGGTTTCTCCAGCTCAGTGAAATCTTAAATAATAAAGAATTAAGGTGACACTTGTTGCTGCTAACCCAACAGGAAGGTGTAATCCTCAGTCTCTCAATAAAAGCAGCAACAGGTGTAGTTGGGATTTCTCTTCTTTATTTACTAAACTGTAATATTTTTGAATAAGTCATTTTTTTATTGCAGGAAACAGAAATCTGTGGTTTTGGTGAGTTATGAGATCGTACAGCGACACATGTTCACACAAAGAGCAAATGAAGATATGATGAGAGATTTCCACCACAGAGGCTGGTCTTCAAGCCTGTCTCATTAATTCATGGCTAATCCAATCAAAGCAGCTCTCGGGGTCTGCAGATGGCAGAGCTGGGGGTGGGTGGGGTGTTTGACAGAGAAAAGAGGCACCGACCACAGTCTCTGATCCAAGAATACACCCCCCCCCCCCACCTCTGGTCATCAGCACAACCTGTCCACTCTGTCACCGTGTGCACCGCGAGCCTGACAGCCTCAGAGAGAGAGAGATCAAACTGTTGCCATGGAGATTGTGTGTTCGCCTAAGCTCTCCTCCCCCAACTCCCTACCTCATCTAACCCTTTCCAAATTTCCACTGCCCCCCCCCCACCACCTCCAGCCCTTCCTCACCATTTCACATGTTCAGATGGAAGACTTCAGAGTTGATGTTAACTCATTCTTTTTATTTAAATTAACAGAAGAGGCAGCTGGGGCAGAATGGTCACAACTGGAGTTTAATCAGAGTAAACCGATGCGTGGGCAAGCCATTCTATCATTATTCACCTTCTGCGTTCATCTTCTGTGTTTCAAGCTGCAGAGATGAAACGAAGGAGAAGAACTCGAGTCAAGCATCTCGCCTGCTTGAGGAAATTAAAACTATTTTGTGCAACAGCTGGGATTCTTGCAAATCCATTTCATGCACAAAGCGTGAAAACGCACTATTTGTTTAAATGAATTGAAAGAATAAATGCTGCACTAGATAAACATGAACTATATTCAACAGGTGTTTGATTTCTCCTCAGAGACATTCTGAAGAGACGATTTTGACAGATAAACCTGAGATAAGAGTCGTGTTGCACTTCGGGAGTCTGGATTCTCATCTTACTGTAGGGACAGTAAGCTGTCAGAGGCACTACATGACGCTCCTTGAAAATGAGTCATTAGTGCTTTAAACTGGAGACAGATCCAAGTGTCTGTTGTTCAGGAATACCGCTCCAGGATGACGGGCTGTCATCAGACTCGGAAGCATTAGTGACAAAGTCCCTGTGTTAGAAGATTCTGTGGATTACATTAACTAAACGTCTATTTCCTATTATATGTAACCCAAACAGATTTAAGATCAACCCTAGCTGGCTAAAGTTATCTTTGGTAATCTTCATCTGATTTTTTTGCACTTTTGTGAAGCAGAAAATAAAAATGAGGCGGGGTTAGAATCTGATGACTAATCCCACATTTTCTGCACGTTTCCCACATAAAGGCTGAAGTTTAAGCCTAAACAAATACAAGGATTTCAAAAATACAATCCAGGTTTCCTTCTGGGTGAAACGTCTCATATGTGGGAGTTCTTCAGGGAAACTAAACCGTTTAAAACCAAACTGCTAAGTTGTTTTATTCTAGCGTAAAAAAAAATGACTGAACGCTATAATCAGCTCAGCTTGTCAACACTGTAATTCAGAGGAGGTCTAAAAGAAAAAGAATGCAAAGTGTTACTAGACAGCAATTACAGAACACACCATAAACTGTGGTGAGAGGAGCGTGAGATCATCTAAAGACCTCTGATCAGGGAACGGGAAAACTGAAATGATAAAAAACGAGCTAACGCTGCAGGAAAGGAGACTTCCTTATGTGGAAGATCTATCTTTCAGACGATCCTGAGCATCTTCTGTAGCTGCGTCTAACAAACCAATTTGCTAAAGCATTTGTAAAAAAGAAAAATCACGGATGAAAGCCAAAAAAAAAAAAAAAGCACCAGCCTAAAAATCCTGCCAAGATTTCTCCCTTTGCTTTTCAGGAAAATTACACCTCACTAAAAGAAGTCATCTTTGATGCGATCATTACCAAACAACCGTCTCTAACTAGCCTCAAACTCCACAAAAGAAAGAAAAAGTGAGGAGCAAGTGGGGGTCTGCTCCTGCACTGGGAGGAGGAGGAGGAGTGGGTGTCATTGTGATGCAAATATCAGTGCCTGGTCTTCTGTTTGTGGCAGGAAATGAGTTATCAGTTGTGTAGCTATGAAACAAACAGGTGTAATGCTAGGAATGCTGCAGATGACACCCAGACTGAAAAACATTTCATTTCACAACCTGTATCAGCTTGTTAGCACCACACGGGAGCAGATCAGTGACTGCGTCGTCACTAGAGTTGTTGTTTTTTTCTGTATCCCAGCAGCAGAGGCCAAAATCTTAATGCAACACTCTTACTTTGAACCAATACCAGCTCATCACTTTAAAAACGAATGAAAACAAAGCAAATGAGTTGTGGGGATTATGAATCTGTAACGTTTAATGTGCACAAACGACGCCATTAATTTCCACTTAACAAGCCCCGTGAGGCAAATTTCCCCCTCGGCTCTTCAGTTTTGCTCTGTGATTTCCTGACGCGCTTTTGACTGGAGTCATGTGACAAACCATTAAAAGCGTCTCAAAAAAACCCAAAATGCTGTCTTATCGCTGCAGGAGAAATGCTGCTCCGTAGGATCACCTGCAAAAACAAACCACAGCCATCAGGTCCATGCCTTCGTCAGACCTCTCCCCAACAGTGGGCCTCATCAAGACGGCTAAATTCAGCACGGGCAAACACACACAAACACCTCACACGCCTAAAATTCACACACACACAGACATGTGACTAAAAGCTGTGTCAGGTCACCCGCTGCCCTGGAGACCACTGCAGCTGTCCTATTGATAGCTGATCTGTGCATACATGGCTCCATTAAAACACCCAACTCTGATAACACTTAGCACTGCCATTGAAACGGCATACAAGTAATGCTAATGCTAACAAAGCTAGTAACGATAGTAAAAATGAACATTCTCCTCCTCCTCCTTCAGAGCAGCGTTGTCATGAATCAGTCCTGTTCTATCAGCTGATTTCCTCATACCTTTTCTTTCTGCTGTGCCTGTATGAGATATGCATTCCAGCCACAGAGAGGAAGATAATAACCCAACCAATAACACTCCCCTCCCTGGACCTTTCTAACCCCTTTTCTTTCCATGACTTCTGTGTATTTGTACGACAAGTTGCCATGTAAACATAACACGCTGTCATGGTGGGAGATGAAACTGGTGGAGCTCGCGATTGCAACAGAATCATCCAGTTAGGGAAGTATGACTGATTAGAGTTTCATACTTTAAATGCAGCTTTTATATGTGGATCTAAAAGGAATGAAATCAAACACCAATTATGATGTGGAGTTATTTTTCCTCCACTTTTTATAAAGAAACGGGTTTTCATTAATAATAAATCTACTCAATCATTTTAAACCCCTACCTGTACGAGATGAACAAAACGTATAAATACAAATGTTACATGATGAAGACACTCTCAATGGAGTCTTTCTTTTGCATCAATAGTGCACCATATGAACGAGCAAACACCTGATGAATGTCTGAGAAGATCCTTAGAATAAATCTATCCCCTGGGACTAAAAAGAAGAAAAGAGGAGGAGAGAAAAGAGCCACAGAAAAGAAGGAACTTAAAATCACAGGGGGTCTAAAGCTGTGGCAGGTTGATACCAGGGGATCAAACAGCACCATTAATGAGATAATTTGGGTATTTTCAATAAATATACACACAATTTGAGCAGGTGAATCTAATGAATAACAGGAAATGAGCAATCTAATCACCAAATATTTCTATTTCATGTAAAATACACGAGATTATGAGGTAGCTGTATTTCTAAAAATGACAGAAAACACAAAACAAGACAGAGAAATATGAACAAAACCATCACCCAGCAGCACCACCTAGCTGTAACCTATCCGGTTATTAAAGTTATTGATACATTTGAAATCACAACAACTTTATGAAGTAGTGAACGGCTCCACCCTCATGCTAGCGTTATCTGGTCTGATTAACGGAGATTGTATCGTGTTACTTCAGGTAAATTTCAAAATAAGCATTTAAATATATTACAGCTCTACGGTGTCCTTTTAGGTTCATTTTCAGAGAAAACGAAGAGTGAAAACCGCTCAAAAAAAGCTCATCCTAGCGTGAAGTAGAGATGAGTTCTGAGTTAGCGGACGTTGTTTAGATCAACAGAACCAACGGTTCGGGGTCCACCTGTTGGAGCGCGGTTCTGAAAAGCAAAACCAAAGTTAATCCTCGCTGCTGTGACCCAAGCAAACGGACAGAGCTGCTTCTGACAACGCGACGGAAACTCATACGCGAACTTGCACCCATGGTTACAGCCAAATTAGCATTAGCTGCCCTCGACAGGGAGAAGCCCGAGTACCCGTCCATCCGTTCAGCTGGGGTTGGTGAACTGGAAGTGCCTTCGCGTCTCCACGCACACTTAAACAGTGTACAAAAAAAACATGTCGGAGTTGTAGTAACAATAATAACGCTGTCTGTAAGGAAACTGTCTGCGGCAGAAGTGACAATAAATCCCTGGCGGACATTATGTGAAGTCGCCTGTTGAAGGAAGAGAACTGTTGGGGCTAACGTCAGAAGAGAAAGAAGTTCTGCTGTGGAAAACCAAACCGCACCAAAATGTTGTCCCCCTCCAAATCAAGGTTTAAATCGGCTCGTAAATGATGCGTAATATTTATATTCACCTTAGCTTTGAGAAAAGTTCTGCCCTCTCTCCCACTCGCTCGGTGACTTCCAGATGCTGCTGCTGCTGTTGCTGAGTGTTGCGCCCGTTGGTAAGTAACTGTCTCCACGGCTACAGTCACTATAGCGCCACAGGGTCTCGAGGCAACTGTTGCTACCCTTCAACTGCTACGTCACGGCTCTCACTATGTAAGGGAGGGACCTGAGTCATTAGCTTTCCGCCCAGTTAAAAAAGGGACGTTGTTCGCAATTTAACCACTAGAGGGTGCTGTGGATGAATAACATTTTGGATGAATTAATGAATTGATTAAATTTAAGCCCTTTTCAAAATAATTTGTTTCATGCATGAGAATATGAATAATATTTGGACTAGATTCTGAATAAAAATCTAATTAGTCTAAAGGTATAAACATCTCTCTAGCTGATGCTGATTTGTCTTACAACTAATGTAACATTTTTCTTAACTGTTACATTTGTATTTATTTTTTTTGGTATGCCTTTAAATTTTTAACTTCAATCGTATTATTCACAAATAATATAAAAGACTAAAATTAAAAAATCAATTATTTCTCACCTAGATGTAGTTACGTTTGGTTACCACAAGATGGCAGCATAAGTCTATTTTTTTGTACACTAGGTTTTCAGCTCCTCTGCCAGAGTATTTTGATTGATAAATACAAGCAAAAAAGTTTTCAAATCTAAATTCTTCTGTATGAGGACCCTCACAAAAACGAGATGATACATCTCCTGAGGCTACTCCTCGTTAAATAAATGTTTAAATAAATAAATGCAATTTTAACTGTTATCATATTTAATTAAGTTAAATTGTATTGCACTGAAGTTTTACACCTACCATTGTTAGTGTTAGGTTTTCAGTTGTGTTATAGAAAGTTGTTCTTCCTTTCACTGGGTTTTGATTATGTTAACTATCATTTTACTGTTTCTACCTTTTTTATTTCTAAAATTTCCTGACTTCCAAACGAAGCTTTTTTTTATTTATAAAACATAAATGGAGGTGAAATGTTTGCATGATTCTTTTTGCATGATTCATTCATTCATTAAAAGTAAAGCTCTGATCAGACTGGTTGTGGTCGGACAATTGCGTTTGTTTAAGTGGGAGTGTTAAAGCTGTAAAGGTGACAGTTGGCTCCATCAGATCAGCAGGTTCTGCTTTTCTTTGTCAAGGTTTCAAACTAATAACAAATCCATCACTTTTAAAGAGCTGCTTCTTTCGGTGAGTGACCTAAACTCTTCTGCATTTTAAATATTGTTTAATTTAAGAGGGAAGTGGGCTGTAGTAACTTTTAGGAGTTTTGTGTCGTTGTATTATTTTATCTTCGTATTTTTTCGTGACTGATTGAACTCACTGATTTTACGAGACACCTTTTTATTCATGTGGATTCATCCCATCGCAACGCGTTAGCTTAACGGCAAGCTAATTTGTAGGCGACGTTTTAAAATAGTTTTATCTCAAACTATCTTAACGCAAGTTTCCCGACATTCCTGCCACCATACCAAGGTAAATGACTATTGGGTCTTTCGCTGAAGATGTTATCTTTAAACATTTGGGCATTTATTGAAAAGAAAATACTTCGCGCGTTAGATTGTTAGCATCAAAGAACTACAACTCCCATGGGCTTTTGGGCTTCTGTTTCCGGTTTTTGGTGTCTGATCAAGTTCTCTCAAATAAATCTTTTCATAAGCAAACGATAGACGCTAAACTCACAAAAACACGTTTGACGTGGTAATAAATAAATAAATTTAAAAGAATAATTTTTTACTTTTTTAAATTATTGAATGGCTCCATTCAGTCAGAACATTTGTGCTACAATCAAATATTTGTACAGAACGTATTATTTTTTTTGGGGGGGGGGGGGACAAAAAAAACTAAAACAAAATGTTTAATATAAATGTAACTATTCATATATTTTCAGTTATTTTACTTTTATATAAAAAATAGTTTATCAAATTTAATAAAATTATTAGCAGCACCAGTTAGCAATAAGATTAATTCTAATATCAATTTACTTTTTTTTTAGTAGATTATGTTTTTATAATATGTAATTGTTAAGATGGTAAAAACTGCATGCAGTACTCATACAGTGTTTTGACTCTGCAGTAGATTTAGGCAGGAGAACTCAAGATCTGCAGGTTTATCAGGTTTAAAAGCAGGACAAGCAGCATTCTGGCTGCGTTAATGTTACAGAAAGGAATCTAACCAGGGTGATGAGACTTGAAGTCTTCACTTGAAAGTTTGGCTGGTGATTTGTAGTTTTCTTGATGATGCGAAATGGTATAATCCTGAAATGTTGAACAAAAATGCCTTTTTAAGGACTAATTCATTGTCAAAAATCTTTTTAAGATGTCAATTTTCTGCTGCAGTAAATGTGCTGACATCAATAAATAAAGTTGTATTATAGGTTTGCTCTGAATGAAAATACACACAAAGTCCAAGAAAGAAGTTGCTTCAAAACATCAAAACAGCATCATGTTTAAGGCAAACTCTGACATATTTTATTCAGTCACCTAATTGCTTTTGCTAGTTTCTATTGGCTGGCTCTTTTAAGAACCGTAAAACTGCTTCTTCTACGACGAACATATTTTTAGATGAACATTTGCATGTGGGTTTGGGGGAAAGGATGTCAGTTACCGAAAGCAAATGCTCTTTAGGGTGCATTGATACTAAATGCATCCTGAAGCAACATCAGTGGTTTACGTGAACTGAATCAGCAGGCTTCTGGGTGTCACATGATGCTGTGGTGTGGTGGCTCCGTCCTTTGGCCTCACATGCTGATTGGCTGAGATTCGTCTTTCTACAGAGCAGCAGTGACACACATAAGCGAGGTCATGTGAGCATCTGCACACATAACCTATTTTTAAGACTGATCTCAAAAGCAAATTTCATGCCAATTAGAGAATTTACAAAAGTTTGTGGTGAATGCAGACTTACCTTTAAAACAAAATTTTTTCACTGTATCTTGACTACTTTGCATTTTTGTTAGTTTAGATGCCTAATCAAAACTTTAAAGACTAAGTTCACTGAGAAACTGTTTTTTACTTGTTTTTTTTAACATGGTCAGTCACTCTGAGTTTAACATGCTGTCTAAGTGTGAAAATAGCCTTCTACCCCTATTTCCTGCATTAGCCACTGATATAAAATAGACGGGGAAACTCTCAGATTAGAAAAGCCAGTCAATTGCACACCACATTAAAAAATTAGCATTCACGGACTAACCCATCTTGGCTCATGATGGGGAAGGCTGTTGTTGGTTTAGCATCCAGGAGAGAGCAGAGTGCGTCTCGGCCAAAGGGCAAACTCTGCCTGCCAAAAGTATAACCAACATGGAAGTGAAAATGAATGCAGTTCCCCCCTCATCCTCTAGGGTCTGGATCCAGAAAGTTGCAGGTTACCATTGACTCCCATGTTAAAAATGTAAACTTCACAACAGGAAAAAAACACATTTACAGCCTGATTCAAAAAACATTTTAGGTGTAATTAAAGCTTGAAATTATGAATACTTAGGGGCGTGTCCATTTGATTGACAGATAGCGGATGAGCTATCTGTGCTTGCCTCTTGCCTCCTGCTTGCTCCAGGGGAGGCCTCAGTCTCGGCCTCACGTTACAAGTATTATAGCCTAGAAGTAAGAGGGTAGCAGAGTTGCATAACTGCGGTTTTCTGCCAACAAACGTCCACAATGTCTGTTAGCTTCGGTTAGCTCGTAGCTACATCAACTCAGATTTTGCTGGGTGTCAATCATCTGCCCCCACCCTCACAGCCCCACTCTCAGCTTAATTTTTGTATTTTCTGGGAGTGACGAGATGCATGACATGGCCAAGATGGCGGGGGAACCACTGGTCTTCAATTACGCTCTTTAGAAGCCTATAGGTGAAAGTGTGGAGGGTTTGTCCATCAGTCATTGGTCTCGGTTAGTAGAAGCTAGGGCTGGATGATGTGGTCTAAAATCATTATCACGGCATATAACTACATGTATGTGCAAAAAAAGGGCTGTCACGTGTATTACGTTGAGTCACGTTGTCATGTGACTCGAGGTAGTACAGCTTCTTAAAGGGACATGAACGTCGCCAACCTACACACCTTTTCATTTTTTTTATTATCGAATTTATTGACATAGGAAAAATTATATCAGCTAGAGTCAGAAATTTCGATAACAAGAAATTTTCGATTTATTGCCCAGCCCTATAGAAGCTAACCGTTAGCATTAGTAACTCCACAACACAGCAGAACTCCTTCAGGCTTGTGTTATTTGTGGAGATAAAACATCAACGTTGCAGAGCAAACAGAGTCAGTAATAGAGTCACGTTGTTGTTAGCCAATCAGAGGAAGATGTCCAAATATCAGGATATAAGACTCCAAATCCTGCCATCTTCTGTTACCAGCTCTTCTGGCTCACTTCTACCTCCTGAAACAGGAGCGCCAGAGCTTTTCCCCCCACAGAGATCGACTCACAAGGCATTCATTTATACTAGAGACCACAGCAGATGTGTAAAAAAAACGAGTGAACTTGGTCTTTAAGTTTTGTTACGAAACTGAATGGTAGGGTTTTATGTATTTTTTTAATGAGTTTTGAGAAGCGAATGTATTTCTTTCCTGTTTTTATTTTTAAATACTTGAACTACTGACATAGCTTTATGGGAAATAAAGTGATGATGAATATTATTATAATATGATTTTAAAAAATTAAGTCATAGAATATAATAGAATAGACTTTATTGATCTCAAGTTTTTTATTTTTAATAAATTTGCAACAACTTCAAAGACACTTTTTTCACATTATCATTATGGGGTGTTGTGTGTTGAATTTTATGGGCACAACGAATTGGAATGAGGCTGTAACATAAACAAAAAAGTGGAAAAAGTGAAGCGCTGTGAATACTTTCCGGATGCACTGTACATGCTTTTCTTGTTAGTTTTTTGGTGAATCTCAGTTTATTTGTTTTAACTCCTGCAAGTTTCCTCTCTAGTGGTACGATATTTTTGTTCTCTCATCCCATCAGGTCACGTCACTAAAAACTGGAAGTACAGGCTCAGCTCGTTTGCTTGTTTTGTGTGACAGCTGATTTTTAGTAAATGGGTTAATGGGTTGGCAAACGTTGCTCGGATTAAAGCAGTCACACCGCTGATCTCTGCCAACGTTTTGTATTCAAACAGTTCACGTGTGGATGACATTTGTTTTACAAAAAAGACAAGTAATGTAAAAAAAATGGTGCAGATGAAATTAATTAATAAAAAGTGAATTAAGTCTGTAATCAAATAATCAGTTTTAATAATTTGGGTCACAGAGTGTAATTTTAGGAAAAGTCAAATTTCAGCCGGCGCAGCTGCACTTGCATACGTGTCCGACAGTAACCCGGCGTGTCTTCATCATGTATGCTGGCGTTCCTGTCATGGGGGATGGGCTTCAGTTTCACAGCATCATCTGTGAAGAGGGAGCGTGTGTGTGTGTGTGTGTGTGTGTGTGTGTGTGTGTGTGTGTGTGTGTGTGTGTGTGTGTGTGTGTGTGTGTGTGTGTGTTTCCTCACAGAAACTTCCCCCACCTTCTTTCTTTGGTTCAAATGCCCTTATGTGGAAAGTGAGTCTGTGGTGTGAGACGTTTCAGCCAATCAGAGCGCTTTAGGATGAGAGCTGGAAGAAATGATCAGGCCTTTTTGGGTGGGGTTTTCAGAGGGAGTGGCCAACAGAGCCGGGCTACTAGTGTGTTTGAAAATGAATGGTATGCTGCCTCATGTTGTAGACACAGCGGCTGGTTGGAGTACTGGGGTGTGGGTGTATGTGTGTGTGTGTTTCGCGGCCATCTGAAGCCAAAGCGTTTCTACAAAAGGGGAAAAAAGGAAACGATTCCATTTAAAAACAGAGAAACTCAAGTATTTTCCAACAATGCAACGTGAGTATCAGAGCTGGATTTCAATTTTAAAGAAAGAGGAAGTGCTTTATTGTGGATTTCTAGCTATTTATGAAACTATTTAGTAAGGATCTGTAAGAAAATCACACGCTCGTGTCTTTTTCCCCAGTTATAACACTCGACTGAGAGTTTAGGATGAAGATCACCCAGGTCTGATGTTCTGCTCTGATCCACTAATTTCTGACCCTATTTTCACAGCAAATAATATATTTCTTTGTCTGATATCAGCTGTAATAACCTGATTTAAAGAACATCTGAATTATTAAGCTCGGTTTCTAGACGGCGAACGTAGACCTCATCTCAGCAGTAAATGGGTGTAGCCCTGCCTGCAGAGCTCTGTAAATTTACTACTGTCATTTTGTCCCTTTAACATAACCAGCAGATTGTTTTCATTTAAATCAACAGATGAAAAATCATTTCATATGAGAAAATTGTTAATGGTGTAATAAAGACTGCTTTTATAGCTGCAGCATCCTGAAGATCCAGATCATAGGCATCATTTTTATGAATATGTATACACATTTATATATAAACAGTATAGGTTGCTTTTGTTTTAAGCACTGAGATGCAATACATTTGCCTCTTTCTGAATAAACACAGATTAACCGTTGCTGCATTTCCCTTTCTGAATGGATCAGCTGTTGCCATGCCAGCCTGTCCTCCCGTCGTCATAATCCTCCTCGGACTGCAGTGTTTCTACACCGGTGTCGGTTTGGGCAGCACTGCTAACTCCAACTGATGATTCATCTTTAAAAATGGACTCTTTATACATAAAAGGCCCAAAGCAACTTCTCAGCCAGTCAGTATGTTACTAATGTGATTGGTTTTCTTGATGTTTCTTTCTTATATACAGAGTAAACAAGGTTGTTTTTTACCTTCTACTCTGTATATAAGAAGGAACTGAAAAATATGGATTCAGTAAAGCTGGAATGAACGTAACAAAGATGCCCCCCATTAGTTGTTTAGATCGGTTTGAAGGGGAAACTCCCAAACATTCCAGTGCTGAAGCTCTGAAATAATAGAATTTACCAGAATTTACCAGAAACAGAAAGCGATATTTCTCTTCAGCCAGGGCCGTAGCAACAAGGCTATTGCCTGGGGCCCCGAGCTGGTTAGGGGCCCCAGATAATTGGGGAGACAATGATAAAGAAGAACACTTGGAAGAAACTACCTCCAGCGGTACCATAGCCTCAACATTAACAAAATTTTGAGTCTGCAATATGGCCAAGACTTTTAACTGACTGTGACAAAGGGACATGTGCAAAGCAAATATATTGCATTTTATATTTAATTTGATTTTTTTATGCAGTTTGCACTTTCTTTATATGTTTGTTGCTACGGGTGATGGAGGGCTTTTTGCAAATGTAACTGTTACCATAAATGCAGTAATATGCAAGATACGTAAACAGTTTTGCATTGTACCAAAGGTATTAGTTTCATAAAAGGTTAGTGCAAACATAAACGGTGTGTCCATGCTGTGGGTTTCTTGTGGGAGATGGGGGAGGGTCAGTTTCAAGGTTAATTTTGATTGGGGGGGGGGGACCCAAAGTTCATCTTGCCTTGGGCACACAAATGCCTTGAAACGGCCCTGTCTGCAGCAGGCAGACGACGGTAGTTATAAATGCCCTAAAGCATCGGTCTTACCAAGGCGATTGCAGATATTTACCTTCTGAGACGGAGCGGGGGCGATGCTGTTTTGAGGCTAAACGAAAGGTGGAATCTCAGGCATTTCTATGTGATCCTAAACGTGATAGGTTCACGTGAAGTTGGCTTTTCTGTAGTGATTTAAATGAGGAAGTAGGAAGTCACCTTAGGGCATGTTCTTAGTGTCTGACCCTAGAGATTTTATATTACAGACCTCCTTTAGGTTTCAAGAGAGGCCTATCACACCCCAGTCCCCCCTCATCCCGAGATCATGACAAAGAAAGATGGGGGGGGGGGGGGGGGGGTTATTAAGGTCCCTCCGCATGCCGGCCTCCACCCACAGCCGTGTCCTGGAAGATGTTTGCAGGAAGTGGACGAGTCAAGTTTTCAGAAAGATCTAAAAAAACTCCTCATCACATGACCTGTCCTCTCCGACAGGGGTCAGTGGGACTTCTAGGTTATACTCGTCACACTTTTATGTTTTTGGTTGCATCCATCAGAAGTTTTATTTAGCATTTGTGAGTCAAACTCCTGCAGGAAAACCTCCCTGGAGGCCTTTTCTATCCACCTACTCAGGACTGATTACTCCCAACAGGTCAGCTATGACTAGATCCTGCCACACCACAGCAAGCACACAGAGCTGCTGGTATGTGTCGTCAGCCCCCCTAAAGCAAACAGGTCCAAACCCTGATAAGGACAAGAGGCAGGGTCCCAGCTAGGCAGCCGCAGGGGCGTGGGCCTGCATGGGGGGTCTGATCGAGCTAGTTTATTGTTTTAAAGTCAGATGATATTTAACATTTAGCCTACTTCCTCTACATATAGACCCATGTCACAGTTCCTCGTTTTCTTTATTCCTTTAGTGATCAGATTATTCATGACTTTAGACCGTTTCTAAATATCTGATGAACACAAACCAAAACGGGGATGAACGAGTGACCCTGACTTGTAGCTCACTAGTGGACTAGTCACAATGCTTGAACAACACTTAGATGTGAGCTGGCCGTGTCACAGACGTGTTGGTGATTTAGCTGGACAGCTAATAACCTTACTCCTGAAGTGGTGTCCCAGAGGGGTTTATGTTTGACTTACTGTTTTATTCACTAAGGACAAATGCGTGTAAATGTCAGTCCAGAGACTTTTAACACAGTAGGAGTATTTTAATTCTAGATGCTCAAAAACAAGATTTCACTGATGAGAAAAAAATTTATAAGCAAAAAACCCAAAACATTTGGGACTGGGAGGGTTAAAAACCTATAGATTGGAGATCTCCAGTACATTGGCATTAAAATGTAATATCAGAACTGGTATTTACGTTTTTAATGACACAACTTTTACATACCAAGCACATATTATACATCAAACTCTTGTTTCACTTCCCTTCTCACTCAAAATGTCAAAATATAACAGATCCGAGGTCTAGTTGTTGATTTATTGTTTATTTGGAACAACTGGCCTAACTTAAATTGAAGTAGTTGTCGTATTTTGCACAGATAATGTTTAAAGTTTAAGTATCCATGACAGAAGACGTGATGTTAGTTACCTAAAATGATTTAGTTTTTTTTTTGTTATGAGGGGGGACCTCACATATACGGGTATCAGAAATTAAGAGTTAGACTATATCGGTATACCGGATAGTAAAAAAAAAAGCCAATATCAAACATCCCTACTATAAAATGATTAAAATGGGAGATTTTAGTATAATTTGTACTAGGGATGTAAGAAATATAATTGATACAGTAAAATATTGCAGTATTTTGTGTTATGATACTGGATATTTAAAAGCGGTATTGGTTTCTTTGTTGAGAATTTACATGGGGTGCAGTTCAACCTCCAACTGCTAGGTGGCAGCGGTTTTTACCAGCTTCATTCTGACAGAACGAGATCTCGCGATAACACTGGATGTGTCTTGGAAGCGTCTGATCTTAGTTTTCCAATTAAATTCTGTCTTATAAACTGCAAATATCGTCTGGCTTTGAGTATCGCAACATATCGTGATGAATATCGTATCGTCTTACAAACACCCCTAGTTTGTATTGTGAGATTCTTTTACCTCTCGATTTGTGTGTCTTATTTTACCGTCGTCATCAACAGTTTTTCTTTTGAACTAACTACATTTGTCATTCTTCTCTTTCAGTGACCGCCTGCGAGCCCACCGCCACGTCTGAAGCCGTGGTGATGGAGCCTCCCCGTGCAGTGGGCTTCCTGGAGTCCTGCGGTGCAGGAGATAGTGCAGCTTCCCTTGATGACGTGGTTTTGGACACAGCAAAGTACGTCAACACTTACCTGCTTCTCCTGTTACAAACAGGTTTTCTCTCTGCAGGTGTTTGAAACTCAAAGTCACTCCAACAGTTCAGCGATAGTAAAAAACAAACACTTGTTTTGGTCGTATTAGCGGTTTGGTCAGAATATCGACAGTTATGATGGCAGAAACCCTGATTGAGCCCACATGACTCAGACTTGAAATTGACGTTTTTGCTCTTCCTGCTCTTTAGTGAGTCTTCCGAGGAAGAGTCCACAGGAGAGAGAGAGGAAGAGAACTCTTCCCAGGATGCAGCGACCAGCAGCTCCCAGACTCCAGCAGCCACAGCTGCACCACAGGGTGAGGCCACACATTTGTTCTGTTTGAGGGCGGAGTTTAAACTACATTAATTAGTATGCAACCATACACCACGCTAACTGTGTGTGCGGCGTTCACGTGGAGTTGCTGAAGTCAGCACTCGTGGCTGAGCGTTTTTTCCTGAGGAAGCAGAATCACTCTGGCAGAACAAACTTCACTTCCTCTTTCCTTCCCAGCAGCTCAACTCTTAACACTCTTTCCTGCTTTTGTCACTGACAGAAAGTCACTTAATCTTTTTCAAATTAGCTGTTGGAAAAAGTCAAAAAGGGTTCCCAGAACGGGGGTTTCATAATTTTCAGAATGAAACATCAGGGTTTGCTTAGACAGGAATTCTGAGTGAATTATTTACTTATGAGCAGGTTTTTCCATGAGGAAACTGTTCCCCATCCTGCCGGTCGTAATACTGATCAGCACCTGTTCCTTTAGTAATAAAGCCACCATGTGACACCAGTTTATATTCAAAACACCCTGCTGGCTGTTGGGCCATCTGTCCTGTTGTAGGATCCCAACCTCCCCTATCAGGCCTCAAACCACCTCTATGGGTTTGTTTGAGTTCCTGTCTCTAATGGTGTACAATTAAACAGAATATGATGTCACCAAGTTTTACCCAAAGATAAATAAAGGGATTGCTTCTAGCACCCCCTAGTGTCCGTTAGTGAAACTAAAAGTGAAACTAATCTTCTCGCTGTGCGTTCGTCTTTTTAACACCTTAATCTCACTGCTGAAACGTCTCCTCAGCCTTCATTAGTGTCTACAGGAGCGGTTCATCACTATAAAATAGTTTTTGCACGTTTTAAATAAAAAGAATCCCATTTTTGTGGCTTGTAAGGACTGTTGATAACTTTGGCCCTCGTCTCCCCTAGGTTAGAGTCCTCTTTTATTTTGGAGGTTTTTGAAGTTCTAAAAATGACATTTTTAACATCAAGACTGAAGCTGTAATAAGAATGATCACAAACGTGATGATTGCTGCCTTAGTGTTTTTATCATCATTCCCAAAACCTTTGGTCACTGTTTCCTAGCTAATGGGTCACACTCCATCATGCATTTGTTAGAGAAACAGCTGATGATTCATTAAAAGGCTGCTGTCGCTCATTCGGATGAAATTCTCTGTGACTTTTGCACAGTTGTGCTGATTTTTAAGCGTAGCCCCCTTCTAAGCCACAAATAGGTCAGAGAGGCCTTTTTCATTAAAACTAATAACAGATTATTTCCTTTTCTCATCTTTCAGCGAGTGCTCAGCGTCCAGACTCGCTGTCGGTGCCGTCGTCAGCAGAGCTACGTCTGTGGACGACTCAGCGCGACGGGGAGGTGAAACTCAGGGTGGGCGACTCTGGTCTGGCTGCTGAGACCCCTGTGACTGTAAACCAGATATTCACATCAGCGGTGGAACGCTTTGGCGATTACTCGGCTTTGAGCTGGAAAGACGGGGAGCAGCAGAAGACCCTCAGCTACAGCGAGTACTACCAGGCCTGCCGCACCGCTGCTAAGAGCTTCCTAAAGGTAGTTCTCTCTCCTTTTTCATCCCTGATGTAATCTGTTCACGACAGACAACACAAGTCACCATAACAATAATATCTACAGATGAATCAATCAAAAAGAGTGTAGTAAACCAAGTCTTTTCATGATATTAGACCATTTTTCTGTATTTTAATAAGTAAATGGCTCAATAAGACATTATTTAGTCTAACAAAGTTCTTTGGTGCCATCTGATAGATTTGACTTGACTAAATAATCTGTTAATCAGCCCAGAACTCACTTGTCTTAACCCTGTACACACCAGCTATCTCAACCTGATGCTCTAAACCTTGAGATTATATGTTTTAGGACATTTAATCTCACTGAGATGACATTTTTTATTATCTTAATCACTCTTAAACTCTCTGATTTGATTCCTTTGGGTGAATTTCAAGGTGTGGAACACTGAAAAAACATTTTTTAATGATTATTTGTGATTATAATCAGTCACTCTGAGTTTTTCATGCAGGCTGAACATGAAAATAGTCTCCTACACCTATCTCCTGCATTAGCTTCTGTTAGAAAATAGACGGTGAAACTCTAGGATTAGAAAATCCTGACAGATCTACGTCACACTGTCACTTAACATTCATGGACTCACCCATCTTGACTCACGACGGGGAAGGCTGTTGTTGGTTTAGCGTCCAGGAAACAGCAGAGAACGTCTCAGCTAGTAGAAGCTAACTGTTAGCATTAGCAACTCCACCACACAGCAGAACTCCTCCACACTTGTGATATTTGTGGAGATAAAACATCAACGTTGCAGAGCAAACAGAGCCAGTGGAAGAGTCGTGCTGCTATTAGCCAATCAGAGACTCCAGATCCTGTCGTCTGAAGCTACTTTCTCCTTCAGCTGAATTCTGTGTGCTGAAACAGGCGCTTCTGGGCGTTTTCCCCCCAGAGTACGACTTACAAGGCATTAATTCCTACTAGAGACCACTGCACATGTATTGATTAAACAAGTGTTCAACACCTTTACTAATCGGGTCGATTTTTAAAAATTTTTAACCTCCCGGGAGCCAATTTTTTATTTGGAGCGATTTAATTGTTTGTTTTTTGTTGTTTTTCACTATTTCAGATTAGTCAGAACTTAGAAACATGGAAAAATCTAATTTTTTAAAATTGAATAAAACAATGTTGACAAATTTCCTAAAATAAATAACAAAAAAGGAAAAATGTAAACATTATTAATTAAAATGAAGTGTTTCTAAGTAATAAAACCATGTTCAAGTTGAAGAAAATAAAATAATTGTATTGCTTTATAATTATTATTATTGTACACATTTTGACACTGTTATGCTCTTGTTCTGTTGTTTTGTGTGTAGCTTTATGATTTATGAAAATGAGGATTTATTTCTTATTGAGATTTATTCTGTAGAAATAGATAAAAGCACTCGGCAGAGTCTCATATTAGATTCTAACCTGTGACTTTACGAATCATTGAAATGACTCAGCACTGTTTTAAATTTAGACACCAATTTGCATCACTTTGGTTTCAGGCACATTTGCCTGTCGTGTTCTTCCATAGTGAAGGATAATGAGACACGAATCTTTGTGTGGCTCGGCTGCTGGCAGGGCGAAACTCTCCAAACTTTCCAGGAAAATGTGCAAACTCTTTACTAGGATGCAACTCGGTTCACACAGAATTTTATGTTTTAGTTAAATGCAAAATCTCTGCAAAGATATGCGTGTCAAATCTAAACGTTTTGTAAGGGTTCCTATCAGTATTTGTGTAAAGGTGGCGTCTTTATAGCTGAAACATGCGTTTATCTCTCTGCAGCTCGGTTTGCAGCGATACCATGGTGTCGGGATCCTTGGATTCAACTCAGCTGAGTGGTTCATCTCTGACATTGGTGCCATTTTGGCCGGGTGAGTTTGTTTTTTAATGTGTGACGGCGTCACAGTTCCATTTATCAGTTCATATGCATCACTGCTTATATTTGCATTCCTAGCATTCATTCCTGAGTGATGTACTCTAAGGTCAGAACACAACCTCACGTTGCGTCTTATCGCGTAGACGCTTTCATTGATCGGCTGAGCTGCAGAACATGAAGCCGGAGAAGAAGTTACTACACGTGTTTGCTAGAGTTTCATCCTCAAGTGCAGTTTTGGAGTAAATTCAGAGAGGAAATTATGTTATTTTTGTCTTATTAATCTATTTAGTTAATAAAAAAATGTATGATAATCTCTTGTAATATAATACAAAACTTTCAAATTTCAAATAGTTTCTTGTTTATGCTGCTGAGTTTATTTAAAAATCAAAGAAACGGTGCCTAAAATGTATTTTTAGAGTAGGGCTAGACCGATATATCAGTCGGCAGATATACCGGGCCGATATTTGTCCTCAGTGAAGCCGATTTAAAATCAGGCACATCCTCAGGCAGCCTGGTGCTGTTGCAGGATTTAACTGAAACGTATTTTTGTGTTCACTAATAACATCTACATAATAAATTAACTTTTCTAGGTGTCTGACTTTAACACTGATCAGTGCACAAAGTTAAGATTTAAAAGTTAGTTAAATTCAGAGTTCAAAAACTGATTCAGCTTCAGATGTTTTGTGCATCAACTGATGTTAATAGTGATGTTTTAGCAGGAAAATAAGGTGGAAAACGTCCAGATATTGGCCATCGGCTGACAATTTCTCCAACATATCGGCATCGGCAATAGAAAACCCAATATCGGTCAACCTCTAGTTTAGACGTATTTATCAGGTATTTTCTTTAAAGCGTCCCTTCCATCTCTATGACCTGAAAACAGGTCACATCTGAGAAAATCCTCCGTTTTGTTTATGTTTAACTTTTGACACCAAACTGTGTTCTGCAACAAGCTGAAACACAGCAGAACTCCTCAAACGAACCGTTTCAGGACTTGTCAAGGCTTCAGATACAGCTGCTGAGCCTCTTGCATCACCGCACATCTGGAGCGTATCAGTGTGATTTTTATGCTTTATTTTACTTTCGAACAGTTTTATGGGTTTTATGTCACAGAAAACACATTAGAGTTCATCAGGGTCGACAGTCCGATCACACAATTCTGTACGTCATCGTTTCGTATGACTGCAAAGATAAAAGTTCAGCACGTATCGTAGTACTGTGTGCTCTTGACGCGCTCCCACACATCGTGTGCTTGATCACCTGAGGAATGCGAGCCTGGCCTGTTAAACCAGATGAGTCACATTTCTCGGTTAATTAAAAAAACAAAGCACAGGTTATGACTTTGAGGTTTTTCAGTGACACATTTAAGCATCGGGTGACACGCTGGGCTAACTCTGACCTCCCCTTGTCTCCTGCAGTGGGTTTGCTGTGGGGATCTACACCACCAACTCTCCTGAGGCGTGTCAGTATGTAGCAGAGAACAGCAAAGCCAACATCATTGTGGTGGAGAACCACAAGCAGCTGCAGAAAATTCTTCAGGTGAGACGAGGAACTCTAAAACGACGACGCGTCACTGCCACGTTCTGCGGCTGCGGTCAGAGCGTCCCGTCACTGATACACGCCGGTCTGCATGTCTTCAGACGCTGGCTGGTGCCTTGTTATCACAGCTGTTTCATAACAACTTTGATTATCTCTTCAAATACTAAAAATATTGTTTTTTTCATCCTACTGTGGTGGTGAGAAGGTCTCACTTCATGAGGTTTATGTGACTAATAAATGTTCTTGCTGTAAATCAGTGTGAGAATGAGTAAAGATGATTAGAATTATTGTCAATTTATTTCCTTTCAGTTTATTGCCATTTTTTGTTCTTTAAATTATTTTAGATGAAAAGCTAAAATGACAAATCAACAGCAAGAAAAACATAAATTACCCAACATATTTCATTTGTAAATAGCAGAGTCCAACTAAAAAAAGTATGTGTATATATATATATATATTTATTTATTTATGTATTCCACAGTTTTTGTGCCGTGCATTGTGGGAGGTAACGTACTGCTACTCAGCTTAAAAATGTGCTAATTTCGGGGTTCCCATCTTCTTCGGTGCATATGTTTGAGTATCTGTGCAAGTTGCTCCTCATTGTGTTCTTGTCTTTTAAGGATATTTGGAGAAAACTGTCCATTTGAACATTAGGGGTGTGTTTTAACAATGATGCCATATATATATATCACAGTATTAAATGCAAGAAGATATTTGCCAGTTTTACCACTGTTACGTCAGAATTATGGTAAAAACTGCTGCCACCTAGCGGTTGGAGTTTGAATTGCACCACACATTATAAATACAGTAAATGTTTGCATGTAAATCAATTCTCGATAAAAATCTATACACTGCTTTTAAATATCAGTTCAATATCACAGCATGGGGACATTTCAGCATATCGATATTTTCTTGCATCCCTGAAATGAACTCATCCGATTGTCTTGTTTTTGTTTCCAGATTGAAGACAAGCTTCCTCACCTAAAAGCCATTGTCCAGTACAAAGATTCTCCAAAAGAGAAGAGACCAAACCTGTACTCGGTAAGAACGGCCCTCGTGTTCTGGGAGCATGGAGATAAAAGCACAATAATCTAAGTGTTTTTGGTGTTTGGTGTGCTCTAGTGGCAGGAATTCATGGCGCTCGGACGTGACGAGCCTGACGCGCCCCTTGATGCTATCATCGCCAGCCAGAAGCCCAATCAATGCTGCACGCTCATCTACACCTCAGGGACCACAGGCCAGCCCAAGGGAGTCATGCTGAGCCACGATAATGTGAGTTTTAAGATCCATGCGTGTCTGACACCAGCAGCTTACTACATTACATCCTGAACACTCCATATATCCTGCGATTCCACGTTTTTCTGCTCAGATCACTTGGACCGCACTCTCTACCGGCAAACACGTGCAACTTACCGACGCCACGCAGAGTCAGGAGGTGGTGGTCAGCTATCTGCCGCTGAGTCACATCGCAGCTCAGATGGTGGACATCTGGATCGTCATGAGGGTCGGGGGGTTGACCTACTTTGCTGATCCGGATGCCCTGAAGGTGAGTGGCTGCTATAAGGTCAACATTTGGACCGAAAAGGATCATTTAAATGTTGAATTAAACATCACGTTTGCAAAAGGCTCATTTATTTTAGTTTCATGATGGTTTTTTGTAGATATTTCAAAGTAAACAAAGGATCTTAATGTGTTTCGTTAGGGTTCTCTGGTGAACACCTTAAAGGAAGCCCGTCCCACGGCCTTCATGGGCGTCCCTCGAGTCTGGGAGAAGATGCAGGAGAAGATGAAATCCGTCGGAGCGAAGTCTTCAACTGTGCGCAGAAAAGTGGCTGCTTGGGCCAAAGATGTTGGTCTGCAGAGCAATCTGACCAGGATGAACCAGTATGTAATTATGTGTTTCGATCTACTTTTAACCACTTCTTTAGAGGATGGAGAGTTCCTGTTTCACATCTTTTGTTATTTTATTGACGTGCTGTCGGTACTTCTCTCTCATGTAAAACCCCTGCAGTTATGAGAATTCCACTGGTGCGGTAGTTCTGGTTTCAGTGTTGCCTCACTTTAAAGGTGCAGTAGGAGATGTGTATCTGGAGTGTTTTTTGCCATATTGCTTGAAATGCTCTTCACACACTGATGGAAACTAATCAGTTAAATGTTTTGTAAAAAAAAAAAAAAAAAAGAAGAATTTTAAAAATGTACGATCCTGAAAAAACCTCATTCAGTCATTGTGAACGTCCCGTTCTTAATGATTGGATCCATCCATTAAACTGCCCTCTAATCGTCCCTCCTTCTGCACACACCCCTCTATGTGCATAAACTGCACATTCTCAGCTTGGAGAAGCTGAACAGGAAGTGAAGCCACAGCTGGGTTAAGGAGTTGTTTTACGGGCTCTGTTTAGAGTCTGGTTCTGTTCTTGTTGGGAAACGTTAATGTGACGGACCTGTTGTCTGTGAACGCAGCCTGTCCTCTGTCGGCTGTCAGAGCTGTGTGTCAGTTTGTTGCTTTGGTGTGTGTGTATGTTTGTTTTTGCGTGTGAGGAGGAACTGGGTGGGTTCTGGAAGTTTTGACCTGTTCATGTAGTTTTCCCAGATATTTGGTGGCATTGAGCTAAAAAGCTAAAACCTTCCTCAGTTTTCACAATAAAAGTGCCACATTATATCAGCTATGCTATATTAAGGTCACATAGGTGCATTACTTGAGGCAATCTGGCAGAAACGGTGTCAACAATCGATCAAAAACGTAAACCTGAACCCTCGGGAACAAGCACTTTGCGTTTCTGTAGTCCAACTTTGGGGGGGGCACCTGAAGAACGAGGGTTTGACCTTTTAAAATGTTTATATTCAAAAGTGTAATTTGCTGAACCATCTCCCATTCCACCTTCAGTGCTCACATCTTGTCCTCCTTTCAGAAACTCTGCATCCAGCCGCCGTCCTTTCAGCTACCACATTGCCAAAAAGCTCGTGTTCAAGAAGGTGCGTAAGGCTCTGGGTTTGGACCGCTGCACCAAGTGCTACACGGGCGCCGCCCCCATCACCAAAGACACTCTGGAGTTCTTCCTCAGCCTTAATATTCCTCTTTACGAACTGTACGGCATGAGTGAGAGCGCCGGGCCTCACACCATCTCTCGCCCTGAGTCCTTCAAACTCACCAGGTGCGTTTTTCCTTCTCCACTGGTTTGTGATCCAGAATTATCCTGCCATCCAAAACAGCAACCTAAATCCTCGTTGTTTTTGTTTGTTTTCCAGTTGTGGTAAAGAGATCCCAGGATGCAAAACTAAGCTGCACAACCCTGATGAAGAGGGGAATGGTGAAATCTGCTTCTGGGGTCGCCACGTCTTCATGGGTTACCTGAATATGCCTGACAAGACGGAGGAGGCTCTGGACGAAGAGGGCTGGCTGCACTCAGGTGACCTGGGCAAACACGACGAGAAGGGATTGCTCTACATCACCGGCAGAATTAAAGGTTTGTCTGATCTTAAAGCTCCCCGAATCCGGATAAGTCTTTATTTTCACGTCCACCTAATGTTGTTTAACTTGTGTTCCTGCAGAGCTGATCATCACAGCCGGGGGTGAGAACGTCCCACCTGTCCCCACTGAGGACGCAGTGAAGGAGGCTGTGCCGCTGATTAGCAACGCCATGCTAATCGGAGACAAGAAGAAATTTCTGTCCATGCTGCTCACCATTAAGGTGAATATTTAGAGACCCTACGGAGGATATTTTTATTTCACCATCTTCTTAGAGCGATTGGGAGACGTACTGGTGTAGCCACATGGTAATCATGCAGCTATCAAAGGACGCCACTTCCTGATACAAGATAGATGTTAGTATTTTAATCTAGTCTCTAAAGGAGTGGACTGATAAAAGTATTAGAAAATAGAAAAGTTTGGTGTCTCAGAGAACCAGTGCTGCCATCTGGTGGTGTGTTTACAATCTACATGACTATTTCTGAAGCTCTGAATTAGCTCTGCAATGATGCTTGAAGCTCCACAGACAAAACACTTTAAAGGTTGAGCCGTAGAGAATACTGATTTATGTTATTTTTTTCTTTACCCCTGCAGTGCGAGATGAACGCAGAGACGGGGAACCCCGAGGACGAGCTGTCGCCAGAAGCGGTGGAGTTCTGCAGGAATTTGGGCAGCAACGCCACACGAGTCTCTGAGATCGCTGGAGGCCGGGACCGCGCCGTCCACACCGCCATCCAGGAGGGAATCAACCGAGTTAACGAAAAGGCCACGTCCAACGCTCAGCGCATCCAGAAGTGGCTCGTCCTGGATCGGGACTTCTCCATCGTTGGAGGAGAGCTGGGTCAGTGACACGCGGACACAGGATGACCCTCCTGTTGCTTTTCTCACCTATTTGAAGTTTAGTTCAGCTGAAACCGAACTTGCTGTAATTTAAAAAGTGAATGAGGCAGAACTCATTTCTTCATCACACAAACTCAGTTTAGGTCAGGTCAACAGGATGAGAGATAAAATTACCGTTTGCAAGTTCCTCCCACAGAGTTTTGCATCATTTTTCATTTTAAGAAATGGTTAAAGTTAAAATGTAAGGAAATAATCTGGAGACTCTGAACCGATGCGTATTGGGAGCTAGAGTAGAGGACAATTGTCTTTATTGTTGTTATACTAGGATTTTTTATCTCCTGCTTATCAGAAAAGTGCTGTTTTCATTATTTACCCTTTTACTGTAAGTTTAAAATCTCCAAATCTGTCAAAGGCACTAAAAAATAGATTTTTTAAAAAAAGTGTCCAATGTGGTTTTGTGTCTTTGAAGCTCCAACTACTAAAGAATTATAACAATCCCAAGTTTTGCAGAAGCTGCTCTAATACTTGCCTCCCGCCTCTTGCTATTTATAAAATTTGTCCATTAATTTAAAGCCATACTAAACAACTTTTTCATATTTTAAAATCATTTTCTTGAGCCAGTATGTGCTAAAATGACCCTTCACAGGGTTAATGTGTGGCCAGAATACCGCCCCCTGTTGGACTTAGTAAAACGGAGCTGACATGCTTGGTGCTGCAGTCTGCTTCCAGCATGTTTTAGATCATGAACACAGCTGATTTGTGAGTGATGATCTGCTCCTGTAGACACTAATGAAGGCTGAGGAGACATGTCAGCAGTTAGATTAAGGTGTTAAAAAGACGAACGCACAGCAAGGAGAGTTTTACTTTTATTTTTACTAACTGTACACTAGGGGGTGCTAAAAGCAAGCCAACACTGCTTCGTTTCCCCTTAAAAGTTATGTGGTAAACTTTGAGTCTTTGGGACAGGGTTATTCAGCCATTGTCCACGATGGGCCAGTACCTGCATGTTTCCTGTTTTCCTGCACCAACACACCTGGTTTGAATCAATGGGAACTGCAGAACTCTAGGCCATGCAGACAAGTAGATTGAATCAGGCGTGTTGGGAGCAGAGGAACAGCTAAAACATGCAGGACAGTGGCCCTCCAGGACTGAATAGCTGTTCTAGTAGCATTGTTTTTTAAATGAGTTTAAACTGCAGCTAAACGAAGAACTGACCAGAACATTCGTCTTTGCCATCCCTCAGGTCCAACCATGAAGCTGAAACGGCCCGTGGTGCTGAAGATATACAAGGAGCACATCGACAACTTTTACAGCGAGCCTCCGACCCCGACGACCCCAGAAAACCCGCTGCCTCCTAAATAAAGGCTCCTCTACCTGCAGTGACCTTCGACGGCCTGCGTTGCACTCGCCGACGCGCTCCAGCCCATCAGCCCGCCTCCCGGCGTCACGTCGCTCCTGTGTAATGTTCAGCCTTAAGTTCCTTCTGTCAGGGTTTAAATGTGATTGTTGTACAGACGAGAACAGAGGAGACTGTAAAAACAACAAGAGCTTTATGAGTTTGTCATAAGTTGAATTCAGCTATTTATTTGTGTCTGAGAAGCAGGATGAAGCTAAATGTAAAGATGTTTTTCTGTAATGGTTGAGCTAAAGACGCAGAATCCAAAACACACAACAGAATGTTTTAACTTGTATTTTATTTACTGTTGTTTCTGCCAAAGTTTGTTTTTCTCTCTGAAACAAAACAGTCAAATGAAGAAAATTTAATGAAAACACTTGATATGAATGGTTTACAGAAATTTGCTGTTTCTATGATTTATTTAAAACTTTTTTTTACGTTTTATAAAATGTGCTCTTAAAGAATCTCTAAATCCCAAACAGCCATATCTGATGGTTCTTGTACTTTCATTCAACTCGTGTCATTTAACGCCATCATTTGTGGATTATTGTAAATATATTGGTCCGTGCGTTCAGTTAAAACTACCTACATCGGTTTATTTCACTTATGAACAGTTATTTATGTACATATGTTGAAGTTTTTATCTCCTGAACAAACTTCCAACAGACGTTTTTGCACTCCAAAGCAGCTGAACTTCCACATGCAGTTATAAAATCATCCTGCAGGTATGCGAAATGTCGGCGAATGAAAGTTTAACTGTGTGGATATTTTTCTCCTAAAGTGAAATAAAACGAGTTTCCTCACACAGCTGAATGAAGGAAATGACAGTAATCCATCCACCCCAACGCAGCTGACCTTTAATAGCAGAATGATGATATAAAAGGTTTTAATGTAAACATCTGTGCTGCTGAAATGTTTGCATCAAACATGTTGGGAGGTCACATGACCCCGGGGAGGTCACATGACCCCAGGCTCAACCTGGATGACTTGAACCTTTAAAAGCTGGTAGAGAAAAGTGAAGCAGGCCTGTTGGTGCCAACAGAAATGTAAACATTTGTGATCAGTTCCAGAATAAAAATATTATTACAATCAACTAAGATCTTTTTTTTATTTGTTCATGCAGATGTAAAAATCTGGAGATTAAAGAGTGATCATCTAAACAAGATACCCACAACATAAGGTTGGAGGGAAGGGATTATTACTCTCCACTAAGTTACTTCATTTATTTTAACAGTTACTAATAAGTGCACACAGCAAACATTCCGAGGGTTAATCACTGTGATTTGGCTGAAGCTGCACAATTATATTAGCTATTTATGAAATAATCTACAGAAATAAGGTTGAACTCCTGGGTTTTCTTATGCAACAATGATTTTATGCCCCAGTATTTCTGTAAAATATGTTTATTAATAATAAAATGTATTCTATTCATATGTGAGATTAATTATCTCTAGGAAATGAACATTTTATTTCTAGTAACTGTCCCCCCTCCGTCCCCCCGAGGCGAGTTTCATTATTATATTTAATTTTGTTCAATAATTTTCTTAATTATTTTAAGGTGAAAAAAAATCTATTTTATCTTTAAACTACATGATGTTCAAAACCAAATGGAACTGTTTTAAGTTCCAATAATTCAATGAAGTCAGTGGGAATTAGAAACACAAAAAATGAAAGCTCAGCTCTCAGAAAATTTAAATTTGTTATGCAAATTATCAAAAAGTAAATGCATAGTTTTGTTATTTAAAATTTAAATACTTTTTCTGCTTTCTAAGAATGATCAAAAAAATAATTTGATTTGGAGAGAAAGTGGCCACAAACATTCTGTTTCTATTTAGATAACTTTGAAAAATAGTTCTAAAATTTGGCAAAAATCGTTAAAATGTCCAATTTCAACAATAAAATCATAATTATGTTGAATCAACATGAATTTTTTTTCCTGCTGGGAGGATTTAATCATTTTCATTCTAATTATAGAAAAATTCCCAGTTTTATATCATGAGTCAATTATTAAAACACAAACATTTATGTGTAACTTTTACACCAGCTTTTTTTCTTAAAGGACCGCTATTTCACACCTTTCAGAACAAGGGTAGGCACAATATATGATCAAATATCATTCATGGCACCATTGAGATGTTATTTTTAATGAAGTTTAAGTTATTATTTTGATTCATTCCATTAATTTGTAAATAAGACGGTTGGATTTGATGAAACTCTGCCTTCCGCCATGTGAATACCACAATAGTACACAGTTGCAGACCCAGAGACCACAGATTTGCCGTCATGTCCCACTCAGCCCCCAGCTTGATTTTTTTTTAGAGCCAACCATTAGTTTTTTAATTCACCGTTAGCATTGTTAGCTCAACATTAGCCTCTAGCCTTCCTTATCCAATATTAAAGTAAAACAAAAAGATGCCGTGGCTTCTTGGTGTTACAAGAAATAACTTCTGGGTCGCTCCTGTTTACTGGTTTAGGATCTTTGTAAAACGCTGCTGTGTTTTACCAGCCTGTGTCAAATTACAAAAGCCGGCGCAGACTCAGCAACCCCGCGGGCTCACAGATTGTAAACAGCGACTGCGTCCCTCTTTAGGTTTTTAAAAGGGGAAAAACTGACAACCCCCCAGCCAGCGGAGAAGGAAATCAATGTAGCCTTTCTTCAACATGACCGAGACAGACTGTTTTGTGGTTATTTCACTGTAAAATTCTTACATATTGTGCCTTTAAGGTCGCTTCAGTTAAAAAAACATGTTTAGGTTAGTTTAAGGTGATTCTGTGAATCTAAAATACAGTTTTAGTCATTTTTGCTCCAACACGTGGAATTTCCACACGTGTGCTGAACGGGACCTATTGTGTCTTGATCTTATTCCTTTTGCTATAAGAGATGTGTAACACTTCTATTTCTCATCTGTGGGATAATAAATGATTATTCTATTACTTCAAACAGAAGATACCAAATCAAAACTAAAAAATAAAATGTTTCCCACCCATTTCATAACTTGACCAAATTAATTTATTTATATTTACCTTTCATCCCATCAAACCAATAAAAAGGTTTATTTAGATAAAACACTGACATGCTGCTGCTGCACAATAAAATTAAACTCCTAAAGGTTTCACTTCGCTTTAGTTTCAATTCAACTAATTTGATGAACACATTTTTAAATATTTCTTTAAAAAAAGATTTAAAACGGAATAAAATTAGTTCCATCAGGTTCGATTTTCCAACGCCAGTAGGCGTCCCAGTCCCACCGCTTGTCCTTTTGACCCCGCCAGCCTGCGCCGACCAGAACATGAACTCTCCACGACCCCTCAGCCGGGGTCACGCGGCGGTCAGTGACTGGAGACACAGGGACAACAGTTCTTAATGACTTTATTAATAATATGA
This sequence comes from Aphyosemion australe, assembly GCA_006937985.1. Classification (NCBI taxonomy): domain Eukaryota; kingdom Metazoa; phylum Chordata; class Actinopteri; order Cyprinodontiformes; family Nothobranchiidae; genus Aphyosemion; species Aphyosemion australe. The sequence continues at coordinate 248,944 of SSNS01000012.1, read as the reverse complement.
TTTCAAAATAAAAAATAACATTAAAATAACATGTTTCATCCTTGTTAACTTGCATCATATGGCCACATGGTGGCATCGCAATGCCAAGTTTTGTTTTTAAAAATACCAAATTGTTCTTCTGCCATCCAGTTCATTTGTTCTTCACGCCGTGGCTACGACCACATACACAAGCCCCGCCCCCTCACCCTTTAACCTCAGTTAGAAAACAAATCAGACCTTTATAAATACAGGCAGCGCTGACACATCATGACACCGACGACAGGAAACCCAGTCTGCACACACAACCCCCCCATCCAAGGAACCGTTTGCTCTCGTCTTTGTCCGCTAAAGATCCACACAGTAGATAATCTACCTCTGCTGCATCATACACAGATTATATATAATATAGTCTCAGCTGAAATGCTCGTCCGCCACAGCTCACCTCAGAGTTGCAAAGTGAAGGGCCCGTCTGCACAGCTCTAAACACTACATTACCCAAGATCCTCTGGTCACCTGAAGAGGAACTCATCAGAATCAATGAAAGTAAGAATTACCTTAAACGTCAAGGCACCAAATGCAACTTAAATGGATTTAATTAGTTTGAATTATTTTCTGTTGCAGCAGTGCAGTTTGGGAGTTGTAGTAAACCAATTTTGTTTAATTAATGAAAAGTTGAATTTGTCCGTTAAAATAAAATAAACGCTCATTTCTCCAGAACAGCGCCTCTCACTGTGCAACTCCGTCTCTGATGCATTTCTCCAGAATCACGTTACCTCTAACACAATAAAATCAACAATGACGGGTTCAGTTTAGGGCAGACTCCTATGAATAAAAAAACCAGATATGATACAGGAAATAACGAGTTTTATGTGTGAGTGAACATCTCAGCTCCTCTATTTGAAGACTCTTGACCACAAAGTTCAGCAAACGTTTTCCTACACCTGCTTCTTGGTGTTCAGCTGTTGTAAAGAAAACAAAAACAAACATACGAGGACGTCCCCGTAACAACAACTCATGCCACAAACAGTCTCAACAGGCATGTTTGTCTGTGAATGACGACATCACATGCCAAAAATAAAGACACTTAAATAACAAAGAAGGCTGGCAAAAGGAAAAACAAACTCAATTTATATTGTATTGCATGTAAATATTGTATAAAACCCTTAAAAATACAGTTTTAAGTAACTACTTAAGTACTGAAGTAATCACAGCCAAAAGTGCAGAGGTCCATAAATAAAACGTTGACTGTGAGTAGACGCAGGGGGGTGGCTCCCCCCCTTGACACGACCACTGTTAAGGAACTGAGTAAGTGCCTGGTCAAGGGTCAAAGTTCACGAACTAGGGCTTAAAAGCTCCCACGGAAAAGAGGACAGAAAAGGAAAGTTGTTCTTCATCCGTTCCCTCCTACAGACGTTACTCGCGCCGTCGCAAAGTTCATTCTCAGTAATTATAGCCTGAAGTTCTGTTGACAGAGGCACACCTTGAGGAAATGAAGGTGGTGCGGGGGTGGGGGGGAGGGAGAGGATGAGGCGGGGGGGTAAGTAAGGCGGCGTGGATCCAGGTTTTCCTTTTTCGTTTTTATTCTGAGACATTTTCCGAGCTCGGACGGCGTTTACAGTAAAGGAGTGTCACCGAGCCGGGCAGGCCACAGAAAACCAAGGTGGGGGGGTGTATTAAAGCTATCGAAGCGCCAGAGTTAAAAAGCTGTTGGCAGGAGGATGATGGGAGGAGGGGGGACATCTGTCCCTGATGGACTGTCCCACAGTGGGCTGGTGTGTGTGTGTGTGTGTGTGAAGCCTAAAGGGGCCACAACAACAAGGGCCTGAGTCAAGAAGCAAGTTCAGAACCTGGTCTCTCAAAACGGGCTTCTGACTGCGTTAACCCACCACGGCACGGCTCAAATAACGACCAGTGATCAATAAAACTCAAGATTTCTAAAGGAAAACCGTCAGTGCAACAACATTAAAAACAAAAAGATGAGGAAAAATACAAAAAAAATCAGTCATTTAAACAATAATCAAGTTTTCTGCAGCCTAAGATTTGGTTTTATATTAAACACGAGCTCTTAGTCTGGAACCAGCTAACGGTTTAATCTGATATTTGAATTTAAATGGTTCAACTCAGAGTAAAATAAGGCTCATAAACTAAACCGATGTGTTAAAATCCTCAAATATCCTGAATTCTTATCAGTCTCAACCTGCAGACGTTCATTTCTGTTTTGATCGTCACTAAAGCAGCTTTGATGTGTTTGCTGCACTGATTGTATGATGTGACCTCTGCTGCAGGATTTAGAGACATCTACTGTAATTTAGCTGATCTTTATGATTACAGCTTTAATCATCAGAAAACACACAGATCACTCATCCATGCATCTGTTTAGCATCCGTTTTATTTTGTCTCCACCTAAAAAAAATAACCTGCATTAATAAAGATGCAGGGCTCAAACAGGAAGTGATTCTGCTGCAATAGTAATAATAATAATAGAGGAAACACCCAGATGCATTTTCTCTCTGATCTGATGGTTGATTAAAGCGATCCAGCTTTGTGAGACCGACCGTCACTCCCATTAATCCATCTAATCCAACAATCTGGCTTCTTGACTCAGGCCTAAAAAAAACAAACAAAGCATCGCCTCTTTCTGCTTATTCGTCTCTTTTTGCTGCTGCGTAAGTGCCTGGCATCTCAGGATCGAAGGCTCCATCAGACAGACAGAGCCCCGACCGTTTTTTTTCCTTTTTCTTTTCTAAAAAACTTCTCACGAAACACAAAAACACGAGTGACGCAGCCCATAGCAGAGCTAATTAAAGTGAGAAACTACCTTAACTCTAAACCTAATCTCCAGGAACGTAAAAAACGACCAAAGAAAATCCATCGTCCTCGGCGAACAGAGATGTCACTGATGAGAGGATAACCGCCTACACACACGCTGCAAAGCTGGAAGCTATTAAGACAATACTGGATATTCAGGCATCCCAATTAACACTCGTTTCCCCAGGAGGGGTATTTTAGAGGGGGGGGGGGTGGTCTTTAATCCGTTTGAGCATGACTAACAGAGCGCACACCCCCCCTCTCAGACTGCGAATCGCAGGAAAAGGCACTAGACTGGGGCCGAAGGAAAGTAAGAGCGGTTTACATTCAAAGCTCACAGGGAATCCGTGCACGAGAAGCACTTGTAGAAAAATAAAATGTGAGAAAGCGTGGCCCCCCCTTTATTAGTCTCTTAGTTTTTTGGATTCTGGGAAACAAGTATGGCTACTTTTTTTTTTTTTGTCATAAATCCACCCCTCACACCCGACCAGACCCACCACCTAGAAGGCAACTCAGGAGCGGTCCTCCGCTGCTCTGGCCGCGAGCAGTCGAGCCCTTTCATGAGCTCAGACACAGGGAAGAAGAGGGGAGCGGGGGAGGAGGGGACACGAGGGGCCATTCGTTGGGAGGGGAGGGGGGGGAGACGGTTGGTAGGAGGTCAAGGCTCAGCTTTCAGAGCCAGAAAACAGAGGAAACTCAACAGAACATGTTTCCAAAGGTTCAGACAGCAGAGAAACCAGAGCAGAGCCTCCAACAGCAGTTTTCATGAGAGCATGTATGCATCAGTGTTCTTTACTCCAACTCCCCATGTTAGCATTTACAAACACTAAAAACATGCTTACGACACACTAGACCTCCCCAACTTCTCCTATAAACACACGTTTTAGATTCAATACTGTTTTTTATATTTGGAAGCACAAAATACATTTAAATGTTTTTTCCCCCTAATAAGTTCTATTAGTCTGCAGCCGAGTTGCACCAAAACATTTCTGCATCTTCTTAACATCAGGGATTCATTTAAACCTGGAAACACAAAAACCGTCCTGCTAGATTAAAGAGTTACTTGGAGAACACGTTGCTAATCTGCGTTTAAACCCAGAGTTTCTGTTGTTTTATTAACTTCATGGAGGAGGAGTTCAAGGGAGCCCCGCGGCCTTTATTTGTGGTGACAAATCGTGCAAAAAAACGGCTAATGAGCACGTATTCTACGTGGATTTTAAAATGTATGTAAGCCTTTATTTAATGTTTGTGTGCCATTAATGCCAAATGAGGGAGTTGCAGAGTAAAGTTCCACCTAAAAGTGTGTGTGTGTGTGTGTGTGTGTGTGTGTGTGGGAGGAACGGAACCGGCTGTTTGTGCTCAAGTTTCATAAACAAAAAAGAAAAAGTCAGTAACCACACAGACAACATCTCTGATGCCTCAGCAGCACTCACACTCACACACACACACACGTATGCACGTGCACGCACGTTTGCAAACAACTTAAGTATGCTGGGAGAGAAATGAGCTCCAGCTGACAAGTGGGGTGGGGGGGTGGGAGGTAAGTGGAGTGTTGCTCTGCCAAGTTAGGAGTGTGCATGTGAAGAAGAGGAGGAGGGGGGAGGAGGGGAAGTATTAGGTTTGCAAAGGCGGGAGAAATAAGTGCAGGAGGGCGAAGGGGGGGAAGTCGGGCGAATACCACAGCTCAGAACGGACTTAAAACAAGAGATGTGTAGTGAAATTCCTGACTAGATGGAGTTCAGATACTCCAGTGTTTCCTCACACGCCTCCTCCTCCTCCAGTGTCCTCCCCAGTGTCCCGTGAAGGTGGTGATGTGTGCTTGCGATTGTTCGTGTGTTTCTGTTGTTCGATGCTTCAGTCAGGCTTGTGTCAAGGCTGCGACGGACGTGGGCGCTCCTCTTTTCCTTACGGAGCAGGAGTAACGACGAGGCGACCTCCGTCGCCGACATCCACACGCCGGCCTCCGCTTCCTGTCACGTGGCCGTCGCCTCCAGGTAGCTCTGTAGTTTGCGGACGGTGGACTCGTCCAGTGAAAAGAGGTCAAAGTCAAAGGTGGTGTTTGTCACGTTGAAGTGGCCCGTCTCCTCGATCAGGTTAACGATCTGGCAGAGAGGATGAGCTAACGTCAGCAGCAAGTTTGTTCTTTTTCTAATTAATGCAGAAAACACGTCAGCTCATTTAAATCCAGGTGTTTTTTCTTTTGTGACTGAAGGTTTTATTCAGATCACACCAACACATTTTAAACCCAATCACAGCTCATGGAGAAAATGATGGATTTAGCCAAAATTGACGCAAAAAAAGCAAGAATGCATCTCCTAATAGAATTATTCTCCAGTAAGAGATGAAACAGGAACACTCATCAGCTTCATAACCTAAATAATTCCAGCTGAGGTGTGATCACTCACCTGTTGTAGTACGTTACGCTCCCTTAATGCCATCAGTCTGCGGTGGAGGTCCACCAGCTCCTCCGTGTAGGCCTGCAGGATTTATCAGAGACACGAGACGTGAGCCAAACTATAAACGCAATAAAAAGTCAGAATGCATCGGGACAACAGCTTTCTCGTGTTATTGTTGTTTATGTTAGTTTATATTTAAGGCTAAACGTAATCCCCTCTGAGGGCTTTTTCTCAGTCTGGTGGGGTCACACTGATTTTCCTGAAGATATCTGACCCTCAGCAGACCTCCGGTGGGACCCTGGGCCAAGCCTGAGCTGCTCACTACTCCCGTGATGCTCTGCTTGATTTAAAGGAATAGTTCAGATCTTTTATAGTGGGTTTCAGTGGAATGGTTATGAATAATTAATATCTTACCTGCTGGTGATAGCTCTTTGTACAACCTTAGTTTGGAGAAATAGAGATTAGTTCTGACCAGACAGATGAGCTAATGGCTAGTCGTAGCGGGGCCAAACATCTGATTCCAGCGGTTCACGTCAACACCGTTTTACTCTGCTTTTATAAGGTTATAGAGGTAGAAATGAGATGAAAATGCTACAGGTGGCTAGCACTAGCATTACTTATCATAGAAACATGGCTCAGAGCTTCAACTCGGAGGGGGGGGGGGGGATACATGCACTGGCAGGAGGCCCCCTGAGCCGGCTGACCAGGGAAACCCTCAAGATGATGTTTCACACCCTTAATGCAGCTGTCGTAGGGTTTACTGGTTTATCACACACACATTTTCTGTCTTTGCAGCAGTTTTTACATTAATATGGACAAATTAAGTGAACGGGCCTCACCAAACATCCATATAAAGTTACTTTAATAAACTTATTTCCTGTTCATTAGGGATGCAAGAAAACATCAATATACTGAAATATCACAATATTTAGTGTTATGACACTGAATCGATGTTTAAAAAGCAGAATATTGATTTTTTTTTAATTGAGAATTTATTTGCAAAAATTGACTTTAATTCTTATGTGGCGTAATTCAAACTCCGACCACTAGGTGGCATCGTTTGACGAACGACAAAATCTCACGATAACATTGGCTGTGTCCAAATCCAGGGATTGCATACTCATGAGTACCCGTCCTCATTGGTCTCAGGAGAACGTGTTCTTCAGTGACCACTTAGACCGGATGTTAACAGCCGTAAATGTGGACGTTCTAGCCTTAAACAAAATCCCGCCCCTACTCCTGTCACCTAGCAACTGCTTAAAGAAAATCTATTACAAAATATGGATCCACGATGCTGGATTATTCACGGTTAATTGTATAATTTATTTTATGATTTACCAATTTTATGAACTGTAATGAAAAACAAGAGGCCTAATGAGAATGGGAAACGCCTAAAAACACAACCACTTCAGGCTTTTACTTTTTGTACAGTCAGATTTGAATAAACTAGTCGTACTGCTGCGTCTCCCATTTCTACAGAAGTCAATCCCCCAGTGCATCACGGGAATTATGGAGGTGAGGAGACCACGGAGACTACACCGCACCCGTTCTCAAAATCGAGGAAAAGAAGAACGCATTTCAAGACCGCATTCTCAGCATTCTTGGAATTTGGACGGTCTTCGACGCGGCGCTGTGACGTCACTGGTCTTAAAATCCGAACTCATGAGTACGCAACCCCTGGATTTGGACACAGCCATTGGATGTGCCTTCGAAGTGTCCGGCCTGAGATTCTAAATAATCTCAGTCTTAAAAAGTGTAAATGTCGTATCATCTGCCCTGTATGGTCATATTTATTGTATCGCCAGATTCGTGCCAACCCACACCCCCGCTGTTTAAGAAAGATCGTTGTTGGTTGAACAAAGTGCCACGAGTCAGCACTTCCACCAACACTGAGCTAGGTAAACTAGCTGTTTCCTTTCAGTCATCATCTCATAATTAAAGATTCTTTCTTTGAAAGTGAGAAAGTTTAAGCATAAAAAGTTTCATTTACCCTTCCTACCTTGTCGTATCCCTTCTTCATCACCTTCTCTGTGCGAAAAGAGGAATCTGGACTTTTACGAACCACCTGCAGTAAAATAAATAAAAATAATCAGGAAAAAAAACACAACCTTTTATAATCTGCTCCTTAAAATAAATGAAACCAGTTAAACAAGAAGATGTTAAGCTGTGCAGTAACATAATAAACCAGTATCCAGAAGATGTGTGTCGCCCATGATTTCAGAACTACTTTTGGCAAAAATAATTTAAAACTTCAGTCTCACATCGTTGTGAAGACGTCTGGACCTGAAGTGTTTTAATATAGTAAATTCTTTTATTCTCCAGTAAAACTCTTAAAAGCCAAAGATGAGCGTCTGAGTGTGACTCACTTTGTTATTGGAGGAGCTGTGTTTTTGTGGGGGAGGGGCGGGGTCTCGACTGGGGCGGTGTGAGCCGTCACTGCTGTCACTCTCGCTGTCCAGGCTGAGTCTGGCGGGGGTACAGGTCAAGGTCAGAGGTCATTCACACACAGACAGACCAGACTGGTCTGGTGCACGCGTGCGTCTGAGATCACAGCTACTTCTGGATATGTACATTTCATTTAACTGAAATATAAAAGAAAAATAACTAAAAGGCGATGGTTAAAAGTGGAATCTAGTAAAGCTTTATGGAGTAAAGGAGCAGAAGCTGACCGAGAGTCGCGGTTTGGCGGGTTGGTCTTGACGGGCGTTTCTTCCTCGGAGCTGCTGTCGTCATCGTCCGACTCTTCTGACTGGATCTCCTCCACCATCGACCGTAGCGGCCCTAGCAGAGGAACCATTTAGAACACCGTTTTACAAACCACTTGCTGCAGCAGTGGAATATTTACCGTCGGGATACATTAGACGAACCGTACCTTGTCCTTGTTTCTGTCCTGGCTCAAAGTCCGAGTCCGACGTGGAGTCAGAACTGGAACTGGAGTGGGAAGGACTGGAAGGAGCCGACTGCCATGAGAGAAGAAAACAGAATCAAACTATTTTCAAACATGTCTGAAACAAAAACTAAGGAAAAGTAAAATCTCCCGTCGGATCTTCAGACCTCTGACTTTGACGATGCTTCGTCTTCTGAATTAGACTCTTCCGACTCCAGAGGCTTTTTAGATTCCTTCAGCTCCTGTGTGTCGTTTTTGCCTTTCAGCCAGCGGCCCTTTTCCTTGGAAGGTTTCTTTTCTCCGTAGGACTGGCTAGCTGCGGAGGAGGAGAGGCGCGGCGACGTCCCAGTGAAAGCCCCGCCCGGCGCCCCTTTTAACCCGTCAGAGCTGCTCTTCTTCTGCTTCTTAGCGCTGGGTTTGGGAGACTCCACCGTGGACGGCCGTTTCCCCGGAGCTTTGGGCTCCCCTGGCCCTCCTCCACCTCCTCCTCCGCCGCCTCCCCCTCCGCTCCCCGCCCCCCCTCCTTTGGGGGACATACTGTCCATCTTTGACTCCTTCAGGGTGAGCTTAGGCTCCTTGAAGGCCGCCTTTGGTAGAACTTTGACTTCATCTTTCACTTTGATCTCCGACGGCTTCTTTGAAGACGAGGACGAGGAAGCGGAAGGATCGCGGCTGCTTTTGCTGCTTCCGTCTCTCTCGTCCCCTTTAGACGTGGCTTTGCTCTCAGAGTCTTTTCGCGGCCGTTCGCGGTGTTCCTTGGTTGGTTTGTGTGGTTTGGGTCCTTTGCTGCTGCCACTTCCTTCTTTGCTGGGTTCCTAAAGAGGAGTAGACAACAATACAGTCATCCATGCTGCACCCAGATATAAACAAACTTCAAACTCCTAACAGCTGCATCAGCTCCTGCAGGAATGATGTCGTGCAATTATAAATGTGTATTTTTTAATAAAAAAAGAAAATTAGTCAGCAAAATGCTCACTTTTTTTTGCACTTCTACACCTCTGCCTCCTTACATTGATTTAGTGTTATCCTGCAAATGTGTGCTAACTAGCAAAGCTAAGTGATTCCTACATGATTGCCGCCTCATTAGTCTAAATGAGAATTGATTCACATTGGCTTAAATGGGGTGACGGCTCTGAATGATGCGTTTAAATATGATGAATCAGTTATTCCAGAGGATTTTTCTCACAGCAGACTCTAAATATAGCTTTTATTCCTGAGCCTTGTGAGATTAACGGGCTTCGTTGATTTAATAAAACAATTGTCACATCTACTTATTTCTCAGTATTTCCCTTTCATGTGAGCAGACAGTAATCCACCTTTAATAAAAAAACTTTAGTAAAATGTGACAAATCAAACTGGAGAATAAAACTATTATGGGATAAAAAAGTGTGAAAACAAATGCAGTGGCGGGTGGGTTTAGTCTCGTTTGAAGACTAAAGGCGCTGATCTCGTCTACACAGTACTGTAAATGAATCAGCTCTGGAAAATGTAAAGCGGTCCACTTCCTGTTTTCAACCTGATCTTCCCCCTCTCCTTGCAGATAAGAAGGCTGAGTAATCCTGCATACAAATGCAGAAAAACAGCTGGCAACAATTACAAGCTGGAGTCAGACTCCTCCGACGAGCAAATGAATGATTTCCTTCACGGGGAATTATTCGACAAAACAAAGAGCGATCAATAAAAGAGCGACTTGTTCAAGTGATTTGACAAGCTGAGCAGAACATAAGATAATCAAGTCGTATTTATTTTTCCCCCAACCTTCGATACATGAGAGGACTTGGTCTTCTTGGGATCTGAGAAGGCTGAGAGGGGGATGGTGGGGAGCATTGGGTAGTCCGGACTGGGCCTCGACACAGCTTCAGCCCCCTCAGGGACCACCAGTATCTGAAATCAAAGACACGCCGGTTACAGTGTTTCTCTGCCGACACTCAAAACCACTCACAGAGTCCACGTTTAGCTGCAGGACGGGAAGACGTCTGGATTCGTTCTTTAGCGCTGTGCTGCAGACCAGCCGTGGTAACTATCAACCCAAGTTCTGCTAGACTTTTACCAAATGATGAGGTTACTGTTCTTAAATGCAAATACCAGAAAACGTATAAATTCTGAAGATTATTGTTAGTGAAATGGATTGATTTCTAAAATAATCTCATCAACCAGAGGGGCACATAGACCAGAATCAGTAGATTACATAAAGCAGGTCATCGGCTAAATTAGCTCAAACACCATCCTCTGTTACATCATTTCATGAAGATGACTAATAGTTCATCTTGTGTGTTTTTGTGTGTGTGTCTACTCAAACCCCCCCAGTGAGTCGTGGAAGATGGCTGCTCATACTGATCCAGGTTCTGTTGGAGGTTTCTTCCTGTTAAAGGGGAGTTTTCCTCTCCACTGTCACTACATGCTTCCTTAGTATGGGGATTGCTGTAAAGTCTGACACAAGTCGGTGACTCGATGCAATCTGTTGGGTTTTCTTACACATTACACTGATCTGAACTCAATGCACTGATAAGTAGGTTCAATTGGAATGTTTACTTTGTAAAGTGCCTTTGAGATGACCTGTTGTGAATCCGTCTTATATAAACTGACTTTAATTATTTGCATGTTTGAAATAAATCAAATGTTCTTACAGCAGCTCACCAGGCCTAACTCAAGCTGCACACGGCCATCTTTGGCCTGGTTCACACAGCAGGGGTTTCAAAATACATGTGGTGATCAGTGTTAATTTCATCGACAAAATATTTTCGCATTTTTTTTGTTTCGTGATGGGAGAACGGAAAAAAGAACCAATCAGCAAATGGAGCAGGCGGGACTAGACGAGTCCAGAGCCGGCCGCTGTTTGAACAAGCTGCTGGTAACAGCTGAACAATTTATGTCTAAGAAGGAGAAAATGTCCGTAGCTGGGAGGAAAAGCATTAGGTGTGACATTCTGAAACGTATTTGCTCGTACACATCCGGGGTTTCCACTGGTTTTTAAAGTGTTACAACGGTAGCAGCGAGCGTTGGCGGGAAAGGATTGGATTACTGGAGCCAAACCGAACGCACGGAGCATCTGCTTGTTTCATCGTTTTCGTGGCGCCGCTTTGGCCGATATAATCAGCGTTTGGTGTTCTAGCGGTGTCTATGTGAAGAAAAAAAACATTTAGTCAGCCCACCTCGGTAAATTAGTGCAGAAAAAACTAATGAATACACCTGAAATAATTCTTACCTTTAGTTTAACCCCTTTGCTTTATTAGAGTAAGACCTTTTAATGTTTTGATGGTATGTCATTTCCTGTCATGTTTACAAATATTACTGCACAGATTTTTAAAAAAGCACAAACAGCGACCAGCATCCCAGCATGCGTCACGGTCGATGACGTAATGCTCACTGTCCCAATTCAGCAATTATTTGCACACTTGTGTACTACGCACTCGAAGCCTTACTTCCTCTAAGCGCACTTTACAGAAGGGTGTAGGGCGCAGTGCGAGTATTGGGATTGGGCCTAAGACTATCCAACACGTGTCATATCCCTGATTTATGATCAAAGCGGTCCAGCTGTCCTTGTAAACAGACTAGAGCGCTCGTACGCCACACAAAGCAGGAATATTTAATAAGCAATCACAGTAATCAGGTGTGTTTTTAAGATGGTGAGGATCAGGTGAAAAATCGGCATGGTTATCCTGCCGTGTGAACCGGGCCTTGGTGAAGAGGCCAATAACTCTAAGCTGGTGTTTTCTCATTTTAGTGGTTTTTAACGTTGTTCCGTTTGTTGTTGGTGAAGCTGGAAATGAATGGAAGCATCAGGCAGCCTCACCCCTCCAGCTTTGATGAGCTTTTTCCTGAATTCTTTGGTGGGGTTGTTGAAGGTGAGCTTCTCACAGCGCAGGTGGTTAACAGGTGGGTTGCCCTCCAAGTTAAGGAACAGGTCATAGTTGAAGCAAACTTTTTTTGGCTCCTCCTGCAAAAGAAAAGAAAAGAAAAGTTTACTCCACCTTTAAGAGCGCGTGGCTGAGCTCACTCAGGCAGCTCTTAACATCCACACGTTTCACAACAGACAGAAGCTGAATGAACAATCAACCAGAGGGTCAATAAACAGAATAACTGGAGCTGATAAGAAACATTCCTGTGAGGCTAAACAGGACAACTGGAGCTCAGAGGGAGAGAAAAAAAAAAAAACGTTTCACCACTCAAGAGATTTCATAACAAAATGTTTTCTTGTAAATGTGACGATGGATTAATGGCTGCTGATATTCACCTTTAAGTGCTTTCTTGGTCTTCCTGACAGATCTGTCTATTTAGCATAATGTAAGTGCACTTAAAAGGACAATAGTGGCTTCTCTGGATGCCGTCCAGACGGAACAACGTGCCCTATTGCTCAAGACTATTTCACAGGATTACAAGGAAGTTGTGGAAGTAAAACAAAGGAATGAAAGGTTGAGACTTTTGCACAGTTTTTATATTTCTATCAGAAAGAAAGGTAAAACAAGTGTGATGCCTTAAAAAACACATTAAAGAACTGCATCAGTTCTGAATTAAGTTAGAGTCTTAGAGTTTATTTTGAACCAAACAACTGTTTAGTGTTTTTGGTTCTTATTTACAGTCTTTAGCTCACAGGTCTTACATAAATCCATGCAAAATTCTAAACTACAGAATAAAGACATTAAAGTACTCAAAAGTCATTTCTAATAGGCTGTTGTGGAAATTCTCACCTTGTTCTTGAAGTACACTTCAATAGGCATGAGGAAGCCTGCGTAGCCCGATTCCTCTACTTTGTATGGAGGCTCCTTGCATACTGCAGACAGAAGGAACACTCGTTAAGCTAATATTACATCCACAGTCTTCTGAGCTAAACGCTGTATTAGGTTAAAACGAACCGTGCAGCTTTAGAAAAGTGTCTTATATGATCAGTTGTATCCCAGAGTCAAATGAGCATCTTGTTCTTTTATTCTTCACCTTTAGTCTAATGGAGTCACCTGGGCCACCTGCTGTAATCTCCTACCTACCCCCGAGCAGCTCCTCTCTCCACAAACGATAACCGTCTCAGTTTGTTTCAACAAAAAGAAACCACAACAGGTTAAACGTCTGTTTTTTATCTTTCAAATAAAGTTTGCATTTCCTAAAACAGCAGCGTCCAATCCTGGTCCTCGGGGACCACCATCCTGGATAATTTGGGAGTTTCTCTGCTTCAACACCTGTTTATAATTAGTGTTTGATTAACGAGCTTCTGCAGAGCTTGACGAGCTGCTGAACAGGTGATTCAACCATAGATTCAGGTGTGTTTCAGCAGAGAAACCACTAATGCTGGACATGCACTGCAATTTTTGGCCCGTTTTGAGCCAAGTTTCCCCTAGTGCGATCATTTTGGTGATCAGGCTGAGTTTAATTACCAGCTAGTGGCCCTTACCGTACCATGTTTATTTGTGCAGCACATTTAAAAGCAGCATGACAGCTGAAGACCAAAGTGCTTCACAAAGGAGCATGAATGCTCCGTAAATGCAGGACAAACAACGTTAAATAGCAATGTGACAATACTAAGATAAAATGAATGCAACAAGGTAAAAATATCTAAAACAATGAATAAAAACAGCAGCGTCAAATTTTTAAGAAAATTAAAAGAGGAAGGAGGCTAAAAGCAAACAAACAATAAAACACAGACACTTAAAGAAGTCATCACCTATAATATCGTGGATATCTACGTCCTATTATAGTCTTTTTGACCATTAAAATAAATTGTATTGGAAAAATAAATAAAAAATGTAATTTTTTTAATCCTATATTATGAAGGGCATATTTTCTCACGAGATCACACGCGATATTTCGGCTGTCTCGGACGCGCGCGGGACTGAGGAGCGCGTTGATTGGTGGAAGGAAGCAGGACGCAGCTTCAGCGTCTCGCTCCAAAACAACAAAAGTTATAACTGAACCCGACCTGGCAGTGACCTACGGGATCCAACCGTGTATGTACGAGCCCTCGCCTCGCCTCGCGCATAATGGCGCCCTCGCATGTTGTTGAGTTGGGACAAAGCAAGCTAACAGCCAGGCATCGGCTCTTATGCTGTTGTGAAGATGGAATACACAAACCGATCGGAGTTTTGTCTCCCATAACACGGATTATAACATGAGTCCTCAACGGTAAGACATAATTTCTGCGTTTCACGTTATGAAATGAGCTTTGTTGTGCTGGTTTGTTCGCTGCTGGTTCATATTTGTTTATATTCGGCCTTTGTGTCGACATATAGGCCAGAGCTCAAGTTCTCGTGTTGGAGTGCGCGTGCTCGTGGGGTGCATGTGAGCTGGTTGAAGAAGGCAAGATTAAACAAACACGTCAATGTTAAATATCGGCTTCTCGGCCAGTGAAAAATCATTAGGAAGCCATTATAGACATTTTTTCAAGTGGAAAAGTGAAAATTTCAGGTGATGACTCCTTTAAAACAGGCTATGAAGGGGGCCTGCCGGACAATGGGAGCAGCAAATGAGAAATCCCGCTCCCCACAAGATTTTTATTGCATCCTAGGGATAGACCAGAGCAGGCGATCTGCACACCTCAAAGATCTGGACGGGACATAGAGCCAGATCAGCTCCAACATGTAAGGAGGATCAGCACCAATCAAGCCCTTTAAGTCTAGGACTGTACAATCTATCTTCTGCTGGTTCTACACGTGTTTACATCTACCTCTCTTGGGTTTGGGGAAGCTCTCGTGCAGGCGGAAGACAACCCTCTCTACAAAGTGCTGGATGTCGCAGGTCTCTGGCCCTCGGACAAACACCATCCAGTCGTGTGTGAAGCCCTCTGATGTTATCTTCTTCCTCAGCTGGGCTCTGTGGCCTAACTCCAGCTTCACCTGCACCGTGCACTGAGAAGAGACATAAAAACAACTATAACACTGGATGTTTCCTTAATCACATGTAGAAAAAAAAGAAAAAACAGACAACAATATCATGAACAGAACAGAATGGGCAATAAGCACATTTATTTCTAGTAAAATAATTCTTGGTAATTAGTACATCTGTTGAACATTTACGTAGATGATTTTCTCATAATAGAAATGTTGGCATTGATATATTTAATGCTTTTCTTAACCCCATTACACCCAAACTTTCTAAAACCTCTCCCATATTGTAATAAAAATAATCACACAATTAAACAAGCAGAATAAAACAAATTAGGATATTTCCCATTCCTTCTTGAACTGCTACATAATGATGGTGGAGGGGTTTGAGTGCATTAATGATCTCAGTGTTGTACACTTTGCCCTTGGTGGGGTCTCCAATGGCAAGTTCTTCCTGTCCCAGACAGGAAACGGTTGGTTGAGTGGCACCAGCTAGATATAGTCGGGCTCATCTTTAAACATAGAATCAGCTGGAGATGGAAGACCAAGGTGGGAATTTTGACAACAAACACTCTCCAGTGTGAACGGTTCACGGCCCTAAAGTGGGCCACATGCACAGAAGAAGACAAGAAGTCACACACAACGCGCTCTGTGGAGTCGGAACCAGGAGAGGTGGAGTTGACGTTTATCCATCGTTTCAAGATGTCCAGACAAGAGTCCAAACGTTTCTTGTTCCACTCTGCAAATGTAGAAGCAGCTGCTGCAGCAACAAGAAGAGAGTCTATAGGCCAGGGCATGGTAGGTCTGTGGGTCTTCAAAAGCAACAGAGGGGTACCAGAAGGCCATGTGGAAGTATTCCAATGAGGAACCAGAGCCAGAAGACCTGGTGATGGATTGACTGATCTATGGGGCAGAAGTTGCTGAGGTAGTTAGAGATCTACGTGGAAGAGCAGCCCCAGGGGTTCACGTTAGTCCTAATGGGTGTCCTAAGGCTATACATGTTTTAGGTCCGTCTTGGCAGACATGCCTCCACAATAGCGTAGTAGTTGGGGACAGTACATGGTTGGAGGTACCCTTTTTTAAGAAAGAATTTTAAACTGTTACAACTACAGGAGAATATATTCTTCAGACCCTGGGACAGGTATACTCTAAGGTACTAGAGAGGAGGGTCTGGTCATTGGGTGAATCTTGGATTGAGGAGGAGCAATAGAGTTTTTCTCCAGGCTGTGGAACCACAGACCAGCTCTTTACCCTTGCTAGAGTGCTGTAGGAGGCACGGGAATTTGCCCGACCAGTGCACATGTGTTTTGTGGATCTGGAAAAGGCTTATGACCATGTCCCCAGGGGCACCCTGTGGGGGTCACTCAGGAAGTAATGGGTGGATGGTCTTTTGTTAGAGGCCATTCAGTCCTTCTACCAAAGGAGTTCAAGCCTGGTTTGCACAGTCTGCATTAAGTCGGACTCCCCGAGTGGAGGAATTCAAGTATCTCCGAGTCTTTTTCACAAGTGAGGAAAGGAGGGCGTAAGAGATCGATAGGCGGATCAGAGTATCTGCAGTGATGCAGGTGCTGAACAAGACTGTTTTGGTGAAAAGGGAGCTCAGTCAAAAAGCAAAGCTCTTCCAATCCTCACCAGTGTTCATGGGGTTTGGGTAATAACCTAAAAAACAAGTTCACAAATACAAGTGGCTGAAACGATTATCCTTCACAGGGTAGTTGGTCTCAGCCTTAGAGATGGGGCAAGGAGCTCGGTGAAAAGCCGCTGCTCCTCCACATCAAAAATATCCAGCTGAGGGAGGTGGTTCGGGGCATTTGGTGAGGTCATCTCACAACATATTTCACCAAATAATCTCCAAAATTACATTAGTATTGGGTAGAGTTTGCCCATTAGCTTAGATGCAGGAAGATAGATTACCGGCTTTTTAAACGCAAGTTCAATTTTCTATAAATTCACGAATGTAAAAATATTTCTGTTAGACAAATTAAATGTGACGTTGACTTTCATTGTTACTTCATTTATATATTGTGATGATATGAATGTAGCTTTACCCGTGCGACCTGTGCAACAGTCTCCATCTTGCTCTCCTAAATATAACTGATGTATAAAAAATGGCAGGAAAAAACACAATGAATACTAAACTATAGCTGTATTAGCTAATAAAAAGCACATTAGTAAACCCCAGACATCCAAATATTTCAATGCAATCATCTGCTTATTCTACCCATAAAGTCTGAGGCTGTGATACTCAAGAGGAGAGTCCCTGAACAGATGCAAAGCTGGACGGGTGTCGGACGCTCCCAGTAAAATGAGAGTAATTTGACGCCCGAGTCAAAAGATTCATCCAGAAAAGGACCACATTATTGGGCTACTTCTGCCAGACCTGAACAATGAGAGGAGCGGATCACGCAAATGACACTGTGATTATAGAAGTGAAGAGGCCATGGAGGCCGGGTACAGAAGGGGAACAAGAGGTGTGTGGGGGTGGCGGTGGGGGGGACAGAAAGGCACTTTATGTCCAGGGAAGGGCTGAAGAATGTGGGGATTTGGCCCTGGCACTGAGCAGCTCGTGAGCGGAGACTGAGTGGGGGGATTAGACGGGACAGGACTGAGATGAGCTTGTTTGGCACTCTCTGGCTCAGTCTCACACACACACACACACACAAAACACACACACACACACCTCTGCCTGGCACTTTGCCTGGCCATTCTGTGACAGTAATACCACTAAACCCGAGACTCTACCACACCAACGGCGAGCAGTCGCTCTGAGGGGGGAGGGAGTACGAATGATCAGAGTAGACAAAAATCAGATAAGCAAAAGTCAGTTTGAAAACGTGCCCAAGAAGACGACCGTGATTTTATACCAGAAATGAGAGGAAACAAAGACACCAGAAAGCAGCAGAGCCACAAATGCTTCAAGGGAGAATGAATCATAAAGAGTCATTTGAAGATTTATGACTTAATTGGTAGATTTGGTGAGTTTTTGATGTATACGTTTGCTGATCTGTGGGTTTCGGTTAGACTAAACAAACATCGTAAGCTTGAAGAGTCTGCCGAGAGATTCTTATCCCCTACTAAACATTTTATTTGTCAAGCAATTCAGAACATTAGAGGCAAATTAGATGACTGTAAAGAAATAGTTATCTGAAGATCGTAAACGAAGCATCTGCCCATAAAATATCAGCAGCCAGCAGACAGATAATAAATCAGATTATAGACAATTATCTGAAAATGAATGAGCAACTACTTTAATGACTTCTAATCACGAAACACGTCCACGTGCTTCAGCTTCTAGATGGTGAAAACGTGAGAATACATGACAGAAACCTGTAGGAATCCTGAATCTGTCACTTTAAGATGAAAGATGTAGCACCAGTAGGGTTGGGCAATAAATCGAAAATTTATTGTTATCGAAATTTCTGATTTTTATTGTTATCGTTTTTCCCATGTCAATAAATTTGGTAATAAAAAAATTAAAAGATGTGTGCAGGTTGGTGACGTTCATGTCCCTTTAAGAAGCTGAACCACCTCGAGTCACATGACAGCGTGACTCAACGTAATACACGTGACAGCCCCATCTAGTGGACAACTTCTGTTTTTGCGCATTCATGTAGTTATCGTCCATTTATCGTTATTGAGGTGAACGCCTCAATATACCATGATATTGATTTTAGGCCATATCGCCCAGCACTAAGCACCAGACCGTTTTCTGGCCCTTTGTTTGACCTGCTAAAAACAATTAACTACTAACAGAACAAATACAGAATCATTTCCTGATACAGATGCATTTAAATGGTTTGGTTTGGATACATTTTCATCGCGACCTCAACGACACACCCATTCCTACAGGGAGCGTTTCAGATGCGCAGCGGCTGCGAATGTGCTCCGCACATTTGGTCCCGAGAAATCACAAAATCACGAGAGGATTGCAAGATCATGCGTGATTTTGCCTGAATGACAGCAGCACGTATCCAAAAAGGTCTGTGGTGTATTTTCTGTTCCGTTTACTTCTAAGGAGGCATAACAGGTGTGTTGTTATTTTTTTTAGGAAATCTGCATGTGTGCTTTATTTTGAAGTTTGACAGATGTTTTACACTTTTCTGTTTGGTTCCCTGTCTGGCCCAATCTGAACTGCTTAGTGTAGCACACACACACACACGCTTCTGGGACGCGTGAGATACACAGACGGTGGAAACCCAACGACTAAAACGGCAGCTATTTTCTGTGCTTCGCAATCTGGCGAAAAGCCTAGGTACGAGTAAATTAAAACCTATTTCAATCCCAAATAATCCACTGATATTGTCCATACACAACAAAAACAAATATGATTTGATCGATTAACCCTTTCAACACTAAAATTAAACCTATTCAAGACATATTTTTATAAGTTAGTCAGTTTAAAACACAATCGTCATACTTCTTGTTTTTCCTCAATCTGCCTAAAGAAAATTAAGAGACACTAAATCCAAGACTAATAAAACTGACATTAAAGGTGCATTATGTAAAAATGAAGTAAGAATGACTTCCTGTGGTCAAATTTAGTTACTGCAACCCATTTTCCAAACACACAAGTCACTTTCTCACCCCCGTTTTGTGAGTTTCATGGCTGTTGCCAGCTACGGATCAGTGCCAGAAGATTCTAGATGACAAGTGAAGACGGGTCATACACAGTAAGTTGATAAGTAGATAAATTCATTTCAATGTAATATCGAGTTGTTGGTGATTGAAAAAGTAGCTTGAGATATTTTTAGCGCTGACTATTTGCTTCTTAATTCACCGTTAGCATTGTTAGCTCAATGTTAGCCTCTAGCCTTCTGTACCTGATATTAGAGTAAAACAAAAAGATGCCGTAGCTTCTTAGGTTAACAAGAAATAACTTGTGGTTTGTTTCTGTTTACTGGCTTAGGATCTTTACAAAATGCTGCCGTGTTTTGCCGGCCGGTGTCGAATTACAAATGCTGGTGCTGCAACACCAACTCGGCAACGCCACAGGCTCACAGATTATAAACGATGACTACGTCCCTCTTTAGCTTTTTTAAAATGAGAAAGACTGACCACCACTCCAGCCAACTAAGAAGGAAATCTGTTTCAGTATAACCTTCCTTCCAACAAGAACGAGACATTAGACTGTTTTGTAATTACATCACTGTAGAATTCTTACTTATTGTACCTTTAAACAAGGTTTAGCTACATGATCAGTTAAAAAAAGAAGAAAACTCAGGAAATACTGAAAGTCCTTAAAAAAACAAAAACAAAGGGGCAACCAATTTAGAAAAAAACACTTATTTAGCCAACTTCTATCAGACGCAACGAACGGTGTTCCCAAACAAACATCACAAAGCTGCTAAAACTGTCAAAATGTGTACACAACCTTGTTCTTTCTCTCACAAGCACTGCTCTGGTTGAGGGGAAATACAAATTTTGGCAGACATGCTGGCTCCCATGAAAACAATGAACTCCCAGCTGCCATGTAAATAAAGCCACTTAATCTCTTCCAGCTAATAAATGATTGAAATAAAAGCAGGAAAGTTTTCCTGAGAGGACTCGCGCAGCATCGACCAGCGTCGCCATCGACGTTAACTATCCACAACATGGCACAGACAGGGAAGAAAACATTGATTTGAGAATGGAAAATCCCTGGGAGTCACTTGCAAGTCACAAACACCCTTTCAACAACACCCAAAGAAAACAAGTGCAGTTGGAAATTGGGTGTGTAAATGAGAGAGTGGGGGGTTATAAAACGTTGCATGACCACTTAACCTGTCGTCTCAGCAGCTGTGATCATGCACACACATCTGGACTTAAGAAAACTCTCAGTATTTGCTTAAAAAGCGAGCAAGCTGCTACCCCGTTGTGATACAATACTCCTAATGACATATTTAAAGTTAATAAGACAAAGTGTAATCCAATAACTTTGCGATTTGTCTTGGCAATACAATGATTAAACATGAGCGACGTTGGACTCCTTTAGAAATAAAAAGACTTTTATGTTTGCCGTAAGAGCCTGTAAATCAGAGGCCACCTATCACTGTTGTTAAAGTCTAAAATTTTACTTTAAAATGACCTGTTATGTACCAATCTGTATTTTAATGCCATCATTAGTTGTAAATTTGTCTCTTTGACATCGATTTGACTCAGATTTAACCAGTTGCATCCTGAGTTCTTTTAGTTAAACGAAACTACGACCAAGCAACGATTCAGCGTTTGGAACGTTCGTGTAAGTGAACGCACGCTAAAATGCAACCCGTAAAGGTTAAGTGGATAGTATTCACAATCAGATGTGGTTATCTTGTTCACAGTTTTGCGCAACATGACTGAAAGACCTTTACATGCACGTGCATCACTAAACTACAATTCACTTCTGACTTGAACATGATGACTTCCTCTGCATGCACTTTTACAGATGGGGTTAAAACTTCAAAGGGTCAGCACTGAATGGAGATGAGCTTTATCAAAGTGGCTGAGCCACTTTTCATGGGTGTGTGTGTGTGAGTGTGTGTGGGGGGTGTTTAACCCTTTGAACGACAGCCTCGAATAACCCCATGTTAAGGAAGTCTGAGGCTGCATCTACTTTGGTGGGCAGACATATAATTTAATGCTTGTGCAAAGTGAATTATGTAGCTCTTTTAGATGGCACTGACCTTAAATGTGCACATTTAAGCATACAAGTCAATTAAACGTGGTTTGCAGACTAGCTCTTAAAAAGAGTCTGATACTGTGGGTTTTTTAACAACCAGCCACCAAGGCTGATTCACACATGACACACACGCAGTTTCTGACACATTTCCTTCCATGCAGCATGCATTGTACCATCTACCATCGTGGATGCGGTGTACATTAACCCACTGAGGGCAAATAGTGCAAATATACATCCCAGCCTATGGTAAGATGTGTGATTTTATCAGCCCAGAGTTGAGGTTTCAGGCCGCGGGCAGTGGAGACAACACCCAGCCCCTCCAGCCCGCGGAGGACAAATCTTTTCCCCCTTCGCCTTGTAGCGGCTCCTTAGCCTTTAGCCCACAGTCGACACTCTCCTCATAGATAATTAGCTTAGCTTAGCTACAACAAAACCTCGATTCAAAAGCACTGGTGCAATGTTTCACAGCGTGCATGTGTTTTTGAAGTAGAATAAACACCAAGCGGGGGTTTCTTTGTGTCTCTGGATGTGGCTACAGCGATGCAGCGGTGCTGAATGGTGTAAATACCGATGTATGAGCGCACAGCTAGCATAGCTCCAGAGCCAAAAAAAAACTACGAGTTCAACAGCAACAGAAACGAGGGTTGACTCCTTCCCCTGCTAGCCTGCTGTCATGTTCACTGTGGGAAGCTCTTATCCCAAAAGGAGGCGGAAAACCTACTGTACCTGGTTCTCCATGTTCCTCTGGCCTCAGTGATTGTTGTATTTATTTACAGCGGTGTTTGTGGAGCGTCTCCCCTGCCTCTGCTCCTCATTGTGTGTCAATCCAGCCCAGAAGCGGAAGGCAGACGGCTCCCCTCCCCTTCCAGACGGCTGCTGGCAGGCGACCAAAACAGAAAGCTCTCTGGGCCAATCACAGCGTGGCAAATTCAAGCCGTCTTGAAATGAGCCAATCAGAGTCAGGCGAGGGCGGGACGACGAGGAAACTGCAAATACAATTGAAGCATTTTGGGGTAGTTTTCTCGAGTGACAGCAGTCAAGTCCCAATGGCTACAGCTCAGTTTCAATTATAAAATCCACACGATGCTAATTGATTAATCAGGGTTGGGAGATAGATTTTTCCCTTTTTTGCTCTTGGTTTAAAAAAATGCAAGTTTATCCATATAATGCTAAATAATAGCATTCATACAATGCACTCAAGAATTTTAGGTGATGTTGAGAAAATTCTCAATACATATTTAAATCACCATAATTAACTCATGTAATAAGAATTTGGTTGATGACACCTGTGCTTCTAATGTCACTCATATACGTCTCATCTCACCCCGTATATGAGCTAAAATTCAGTCTTTTCATCTAAAAAGGCAGTCGTAGGTCTTTTGATTCACTTTGCACACTTGGGGAGCGAGGGCCCACTGCAGTCAAATCTCGCCAGCGCTCAGACTTTGATGTGAGATTATCAGGCCGCAGCTATGTGACAGAAGGTCACCACCACTGGAGCCTTCCCTTCTTCCACCGCTCACACTGATCCAGCCTGCCTTTCAGGGAAATATAAGGGAAATGGTACCACCTGGCTGCCAGACACGAGGGTTTCAAACTTTAAATCCTTCTTTTCAATGTTGGACATTTTTATTCACACATAGTAATCAAGCACATTTTCAAAAACTGCTTAACAAGTAGAATTTGCATATAAAACACAGAATATACTCTAGGATCAGATTTCTTATGAATCTCTTTATCCTCTTGCATCTTCATCCCCAGCTGAAAGTAGCAATTTTTGGTTTAGGCAGCCACTTTCATCATCAGAGATCCAAATTCGACCTCTCCTTTCATGCATGTGGCCTAACTGAATCATTAGCTTCAAGGTGAACTTAAGCCAAATTAAACAAATGACTGTTTACACTGCAGGGAACTCATTTGTCTGCAAAGCTGTGCTTATAGAATTAAACATTTATCGTTGCACTAAACAAATAACCTGCACAAACAAAATTAAAACATTCACTTTAACATATATACTTCATTTTATTGACCTATGGTGCAATATTTGCACTCTGCTCCTGCTGTGAGCCGGTGGTTTGGACTGACCCATTTGAGTTGTGCACCGTGTAAACAAAGTCAGGTAAAACTGTTAAGACACGGCATGATGAAATCAAGATGACATCTTTTTCAAAAGCATCAATAATAGTGAATGGGGGGGTGATTATTAAAGATGAGGGCTTTGATTAAAGTTAAAGAGAACTGATAATGCTGCTGCTGCAATTCTTGTCTATTACAACAGAATATTCTGTCTTTCTACTCATCTTTCATTCATGTGTGTGTGTGATGAGAAAAATCTTTTGTCTATTTTACAGTTTGAAGATCCTTTTAACACTTTAAAGCAAAACAAAGTCAAATAACTCAACTAAACACATTTTTCATAAAGAGATTTGTTTTAATAAAACATGGCTACTTAGAAAAAATACAACAAATCAGTCAAGTGCCGTTCTGTAAGGTCTCTGATTAAATTCAAACAAAAGTTGAAAGAGAACACATACAAAACATTAAAATTTATGAATAAATTATAAAAAATAGCCCCAAACCTTTCTTGAGCATAGTGACCTGTCTATGTAGTTCGCTAATTGCCCACAAGAGGTCGCTGTTTGACACAAGACGCCTGAACACCTGAGTGCTTCTTTGTTTAGGCTAGGCTTCAGGAAAGGTCACGTGAACAAAGGCAGAATGTCCCTGAATATTCTCAAACATCAGCAGATAGAGCAAAAAGATTTATAACAAGTTTATTTTTTTGTAATTAAGTACCAATCTTGTAAAAAAAGATTGATCAGTCACATATTTCAGAGGAAGTGTGTTATTTCAAAATAAAATCAGAGAAACACTCGATGTGTTATTGAAATTTTTCTGGTCACGCTTGTCAAAATGAAACAGCTCAGTTTATGTTCTGGTCCTGAGGTCGTGGGGCATTACAGCCAACTTGGTTTAAATCAAAACAAGCAAATAGGAATACTCATCGCTTCTAAACTAAAACACACCATGGTTCAAATTCTGATTATAATTGTTTCTCTCACTTATTTGGAGTTGGAAAATCTTTTTTGTAACAGCACTTGCATTAATTTTTATTGCTATAATTTTCACCTTAAATTACAAAATAGTAATTCAGATTATTATTGGCTAAAATGCATCTTTCTGACAGTAAAAATAACATTCATGTCTTATTTTAATACCTGTTTGGGTCGTAAATGATCACTTATGGTTCATAAGGTAGAAAAACTAGAATTTCTCAGTACTTTGTTGCCACATAAAAGACAGCTGAAACATCGATCGCTGTTTTAAACCTGTCAGTGAAGCTTATCTGAAGTGATTGTTTATTGTTTAAAATAAAAAAAAAAACATTTTTGCACACAAATAACACAGAATTAGATACTGCAGGCGAGGTCGATGTCAAACTTGTAATGGTAAATAATACAGTTAACTCTGTTTATGTCCCGATTTATTTATTTTTTTATAAGTAATAAAATATATAATTATATATATTTTATTTTATTATGTGACAGCTACAGAAGAAAGTTAGGGCCACAGAATAGAAAAAAGAAAAGAAAAAGCATTCTGACTTATTTTCTTAGGACTCTGACTTTTTTAGATTAAAGTTTGAGGAAAAAAGTCAAAATTCTGAGAAAAAAGTCAAAATTCTTAGATTAAAGTCTGATTTCTTTTTTTTTCCAGTGGCCCTAATCCTCTTCCATATATGGCTGATCTTTAAAATTTTTATTTACTTCATTTATAATATTTATAATTTTTTAGATGGCTAGTTTTTATCATTTAGGTGTGTTTTGACTGTATTTATGCTGTAATGCCGCGTTCTGACTTGTATTTAAAGTACTAAATTAATAAAATGGACTAGAATTCAAGTAATCTAATATATTCTTTACAATCAGATTTCTAGAGGCAGCAGCAGTAGCTCAGAAGGTAGAGCGGGTTGTCCAGTAATCAGAGAGTTGTAGGATCAATCCCGGCTCCTTCCGCTGTTGTGTCCTTGGGCAAGACACTTAACCCACCTTGCCTGCTGGTGGTGGTCAGAGGGACTGGTGGTGCTTGTGCTCAGCAGCCTCGCCTCTGTCAGTGCGCCCCAGGGCAGCTGTGGCTACGTTGTAGCTCATCACCACCAGCGTGTGAATGTATGAATGACTGGTTGTGATGTAAAGCACCTTGGGGGGTTGTAGAACCCTAGAAGGCTCTATACAAATACAGGCCATTTACCATTTACACTCTGTTACTTATTTTTTGATTGTTTTCACAATATTTCTAAGTAAAAGTGCAACTCTATAAAAGGTGAAATGCTGAGGGGAATGCTTTATGCCTGGATTTGTGATTCATCCAAGATAAAATACTTGCTGTTTAATCTCTCTGAAACTGCATCGATGCTTGTTTGTGTTTTTGTGGATGTCTCCAACCAAAGGCTTTCGCTCTGACGAGCCTTCCCCCAAACCTTCAGCAGATGAGTAAAGTTCATCAGAGTTTCTCAGCACCGTTTTTGTGGTTTGGGGGTGCTTTTGAGGACAATGTGAGGAAGTCCAACAGCCCATTTATCGCAGGGCCAGTACTGAAGTCCAGGTAGAGAATAAGGTATCTCATAGTTGGCATCCAGGTAAGCTATCAGCGTGCTGCCGTAGGCTACGGCCATCACTATGAGAATGTGCCTGGAAGACAAGAAACAGGGAATCAGTGGAATTAAGATTTTTAACAAGATCTTGACAAAAACATAACATGGAACATTTCTTCAAACACCTTCAGGCTCCCTCTATGACAACCCAGACCCCCGGATCAGAACCAAACAGGGTGAAGCTGCTTTTAGCTACTATGCTGCACACAGATGGAATCAGCTCTAGGAGCGAGGAGCACAGAGTATCTCTTTATGTATGTATCTGACCTGCCATCTTATCCACAAGGCATTCATTCCTACTAGAGACTGCAAATGTATTGATTAAACGAGTGAACCATCCATTTAAGAAAAAAGTAATAATAGGTCCTCTTTAAAGACAGAGGCCATCAAGGACTTACCAGATGCTGTGCAGGTAACAAAAGTTCACCTTCTGCCAGAAGCTGCAGCCAACGCGGTCACTAATCCAGCAGGAGATGGCGAGCACCCACAGAGCCACCGACAGCTTGGCGAGACGCAGAGCCTTCTGGTCAGTGCAGCTGAGATTTAAAATGATTTTTTAAATTCTGAAAATCATACAGGAAACAGAGCTGGGTGTTTCACAGTTTGTGTCTCACCGTCTCATCTCCACAGCCAGGACGTAAAGGAGGTGCAGGCCGAAGCAGTTCAAGGCGTAGGCGTTGGCGGTGGGTTTGACAAACGACGACACCGTGGTGACGACGGTGATCAGCAGGACCAGTTTAGAAAACGTGGACCTGAGGTTAGAAAGTGAAAGGAGAAGATTGTAGGGAAGCAGCATCCTGACTGATGTGTTCATCTGAAGCAGGTGAAAATAATGATGCAGAGACAAAGTAGACAGATTACCATAATAATCTTCAACATGTTCAAACTTGAACACGCCTGCTAGAAAAACTGGAACGTTTACTCTAAAATTGTTTTCAGGTGCTCATAAATGTTTAATAGGGTTCACTGTGGCGTAAATTAGTTTTGATTTTTAAAGTGTTAATAAGGCCTCTGAGTTAACGCTGATATTAGATCTCAGGAAAAACAGACATAAAGGCCAGATCAATCATCTGTCACAGGATGAAACGTACCGCTCTTTAATGAACGAAGGAAAGAGTTTACGTGGAAACCAAACGGCGTATCCAACAGCCAACACCCACAGGATGGACAGCTCGTCCAGCATCTGCCCCACGAAGCTGAGAGTCATGTGGAAGTAGGCAGAGAAGAGCCCTGCAGCGCAAAGGGTGGATAAGGAGAGGTGTGCAGATATATTAGCTTCTAAATATTGACTGAATAAAGGTTTTCTAGTAAACGTAGAACTGACATAATGGAAGAAAATAGCTGAGATGCAGATGTAATTTTGCCCAAATTGACAAAATAAGCAGTATTTTGTTCTATTTTTAAAACACACTGTTAAATCTAAAATTTCCAAGGAAAAATCTGATTTCAACTAGTGAACTAGACCAAATTCTTGCTTTGCAGAGTTTTATATTCACATATATAAGATGGCTTGCCAGGCTAGATTTCAACCATCTTATCTAAAGATTTCAAATAACTTCCACAGACGATGGCGGGAGCTAAAAGCAGATTACTTGCAAAATTTCTGCTAGATGAGGGTTAAGTAAATTAAAAGAATTACTGAACTCCTGCAGAATAACCTAAAAATGAAAGAATAATCCTTTATATTTAATGACACATTTAAAAAAAAAACGTCTGCCTGGATGCATGACTTGTGTTCAAATGTAGCGTGAGGTTTAGAGATGATAAGGATCAGTTTGCACGCGTCTGTGTGTGTGACATCATCAACATGTGCGGAAACTCACCAACAAATATCATCATGACCCAGACCAGGTGGACGGCCAGGCTCCTCTCTCTGGCGTAGGGATGCAGCAGGTAGAGCATGATGGGAGATATGATGAAGAAAAAGAAGCTGCTCATCTGCAGGGGAGACGTTCATCCATCAGTCAGTCAGAAAAAAAGGGAACTTTGGTGCTGATTCTCTTTCCTGGTGCAAACATTTGTGCAGAACTTACTGTGTTGAAATACTCCACCACATGTTCCGAGTGCCTGTAGTTGTCTTCACACCAGTCGATATCTGAGCTCTCGTAGGCAAAAACGTCGGCCATCTTTTGACTAGAATAAACACCTGAGAGAAGGTGACAGAGGGAACAATGAGCACACCTGTTGTGGTTCACGTTCAAATCTAAATGCCTCACCTTCCTCCTCCACATTTGAATACGTGGTTTTATGAAAATCAATTCTCCCTCCCGTTGTGACTCGAGTCAAAAATTCTGTTCTTGTTTTAGTTTTCAAGAATGAAGCGTGGTTGCCAAACACAGTTGGTCCCTTCAGCAGGCACGGATGGTGAAGTGTCTTGCTTAAGGACACGACTGCAAAAGACTGAGCGACCTTCTGATTACGGGGTGGGCACTTAATTCCTCCGCCACCGTCGCCCCAATCATCCATTCACACGTTGATGGTGATGAGCTACATTGTAGCCACAGCTGCCACACAATCAGCACCACCGGTCCCACGACCACCACCAGCAGGCAAAGTGGGTGAAGTGTCTCACCCAAGAACGCAACGATTGGCATGCACAGAGCCTGGGCTACAGGGTTAACTCAGCCTGACAGTTTTATGTCCTACTAGATCCTCCATCAGCTATAAAACTGACTGGCTGATCTCTTATCAGTGAGGATTGCTTATTTGTCAATCGAACATTTTAATTGTGCAGTTTTGCAAAAACGGTCTCAAGGCGATTCCATTTTCAACAAGTGAACCTTTGTGGTGTTTTATAAATCACAGCTAAAAGAAACTCATTTTAGTCCACAAAAGAAAGCAGCTTTTCATTTGGGTTTACCTTTATTTATGTTTACTATGTGTAAAAGCAAACAACACAATGTGAGCTCTCTCTGGACATGTTGAATATGCCAAACGGTCGTGAGCCACGTTTGCACGTCGAAGATCAAGTCCAAGGGCTCATCGAGTCGTCACAAGTCCCTTAAACGTGACTCGAGTCAGGAATCTAGCCTCAATAAATTTAAAATAAAGTTCTCCACCCTTCTTTTTTCAGTGGGCTCACCCCTCCAAACTCCTGTGAGAAATTCAACATATCAGTTGCTCAAGAAAATAGAAGAAAATGTAAATAAATTTGATTTATTAATCTGCCAGCTGAACGTTCCCTGTGTCTAACAGGTTATTGTGTCCTCATTTCTGAAGGTCTCTGCAATAACTTTTTTCCTCATAGTTATCTCATTTAGTTGTCTGGCCAGTGCCCTTGAAGAATAAGTCTCAGATATTTAATTTTATTCCAGAATGTTTGATAAATCTGTGATAAAAAAAAAAGCTCACGCTTCATGACACCAAGCAGCCCGTCATCCAGGTAGCTAACTGCTAAATGAAAGGTTTAATCAGAATGTGGAGACTCACCTGTCTTATTTGTCTCTTGATCTGTTCCAGGTAAATATCCCACCCACTAGACTAACCAGAAAAGTTGAACCACCTTTTTTCACTGAAGACTTCCACACTGTCATCACTCTGAACAGCCAGGGTCATTTAGAACCTTCCTGTTCTCTGTATGAGCACAGAGCATCACAATAGTCCCAATATGCTCTTCTGTGGGCGACAGTGGGATATGCACACGCTGCTGTGGAAAAGGCTATCCAACACCCCCCTCCTTTAAATATGAGTTACCTGAGATTAGTAACTTTATTTAGACAGCTTAGTTCAGTTTCATCAGCAACACTCTTCTGGGGGATTAAGAAATCCTATTTAGAGATCATATTTAACATGAAGTTGGCTCAAAGACCTAAAAAAAGCAGCCAATCGTTTCCTGTTCTAAAAAAATCGCATCAAGAACAAAATAACTCAGAATATCTTAAGTTAAGGTCACAGAGTTCATAATTCAGCAATAATAGTAATATTAGGGGTGGGACTCGATTAAAAAATAATCTAATTGGAGGCTTTGTGATTAATTAATCTTGATTAATCGCATTTTAATCATTAAAGAAAATTTGCCCCAAAAGCAATTTTTTAAAATAAAAAATAATGAGACAGAGAATCAAACAATAGTCATTGACATTATTATTGTAAACACAAGCTCTTTTAATTTCTAAAAAATTCAATTCAAAACAGGAGAAAAAAATTATGTATATGATCGGCAAAAATAGGACAGACCTAAATGTACAATACTATTTTAAGTACATTATAATAATAATAATTTGATTTAGCATCATTAGAGACAGAAATGAAGGCAAAAACACATAAAGAGGGATTTCTGATCACTTATTTGATTGTAGTTCTAGTTGTGTTTGGAGCACATAAAAAAGGGTAACATGGTCTTGTAGCCAAGGTCCTGAGCTTTCTTTAGAGGTGCCGCTTGACTATATTGATATTTAGGGCATGTTTTTTGCTGCTAAACTTCAACATCCCCCAATTGGGGGACCCTCAGGCTTAAAGGGTTAAATGCGTTAATTTTTTTTAACGCGTTATTTTTTTCTAATTAATTAATCATAATTAACGCATTAAATTCCCACCCCTAAATAATATATATATCATTATATTAAAATTTCTTGATGATCCCAAAGACTTCAGGGAAAACATTCTGAGGACTGATGGTGTGAAAATCAAGATGTAACAGTGGGGATGCTGTTATGATAAGTGATGGGACCATGAATTCTGCTCTGAAATCCTGAAGGAAAACATCCAATCTTTGACCTAGAACATGGTGGAAACTCTCCAAGGCAGCCGATTTAAAACAAGAGTGGGACGAAATTCCTCCACAGTGAAGGAGACACTCATCATAAAAGTCACCAGTGGCCAGTTATTCACTTCAGGTGGTTTTTACTCTTTCACACACGACTCGATTGGTTTGGATGTTTTTCCCCTAAATGAATGAAATAATCTGAAAACAGCCATCTGTATTTACTTGTTTATGATTTATTTGCTGAACTCAAACATTTAAGCGTGACAGAAAAGCAAAAGGTGAAGAAACCTGCACCAGGGTGAAACCAGGATTACTTTGTTGTTGCCACTCAACATTAATCATGTCTCAGTGCACACTCCCTCTGTTCCACTGGCTCACAGGCAAATCTGTTTCCCTGTCAAGTTCTCCAGCAGTTTGTCTTTTTTCATTCCCATAGGATCATTTCACAATAAGTAGTTATTAAATAGTAATTATCCTGCTGACCTGTTTTGAACAATCCAAGAACTGAAAGATTCTGAATTCTATTTTTTTTATCACAGAATTAGCCTTAAAACACCTTCAAACATGTAATCTGTCAGAATAAAACAGCATAATCTCCTACCTCCCATGCTGCTGCGGGTGCGTCCCAGCCTCCTGTCAGAGCCGCTCCGCTCCAGGTGGCCCAACAGGTGGATTTAAGGGGGCGGGGGAATCGGGACGCTCCCGCTGCTGCCGCCTGTGACGTCACTAATAATCACGCTGCTTCACATCTCCAGGGTAAAATGTCTTTAAAAGTAAAAAAAGAAAAGAAAAGAAAAGAAAAGGAAGGAACTTGTTGGTCTTGTTTTGGTTTCCAGCTGAACACAAACCACTCCTTAACAGCAGGAAGGTAAATCTGAAGGCTTTACGAGACACACCAGTTCTAACTGCTGCTAATAAACCGGTTTGACAATTTCAAAATAAAAGTATGGGCTGAGTGGGTGCTTGTACGGTATTTCTAACTGTGGGTTATTTCCATACACTCACTAACTGTTTTCTTTTCACACAAACAAATCAGCCAATCACATGGCAGCATCTCAGTGTAGGCTATTCAGGCATCATTAAACATAAAGGTCAACGTGAGCATCAGAGTGGGCAAGGGAAGGGGACTGAGGGACTTTGAATGTTTCCAACTGGTCTGACTATTTCAGAAATCGCTGATCTACCGGGATTTTCACCCACAACCACCTCCAGGGTTTACACACTGAGTGCCAGCTCTGTGGACAAGATGCCTCCTATGAGAATGGGTAAACTGGTTCCAGTAGTTTATTTGGTTTGTTTCCAAAACCTGATTGGGTCTATGCCACAAAGACTGAAGGTACCAAGTAAAGTGGAAGTGACTCTGTATGTATTATACCACGATGATACAATACGGTACTTTACATGTCAGAGTGCAACCAACAAATACAAAAATAGTTTATTGGCTATTTTTCTATATGATTTAACATTAAGCAATGAAGTAAATGAGTATAAACTCCTGATGTGGTTGTGAAGAAGCTGATAACTGTATGATTATTAGTGTTATAATGAGTCAAGGCTACAGAGCTCCAGACATCTTGGAGTCAAAATGTCCACAGATGTTCTGAGAAAAAGGCCTTCTTGCAAAATAAGATTGTGCCTCTGGCACATATATCTGTAAAATTGCAATAATAGCAATGAAAATGGGATCTTTGCAAAGTTTCAGTCTGGTTTTAATCTTTTATTTATAGCTGGGCTGGTTGAGGTCTAGTTTCAAATGTTCCTGTGAGATACTTGGGTGTTAACGGGAAAAATGCAGAAACAATACTGAGATTTTAATGGAAGCAAAAACACCAGTCATTTGGGAGGATTTAGCTTATGGATGACTCTAGAGCCAGTAAACCAGTTCTTTGTTAAAAATACTCAGTTGTTCAAACGAGCTTCTTCTATTGGTAATTGCCAGGAAATTCAACACCCTTCTGGTGTGTTTTCTATTGAAAAGAACACATTGACCTTATTGTTCAAATAATTAATTAAAAATTAATAAAAAATGTAAACAATAAAGCAAAAATAAGATGTGGTCATTTATTCTATATTAAGTCTAGATTGAAAACCCATTTTTTTTCTTGATAGCTTTCCCCCAACATCACTGATACTGGCTTTTATATTTTCCTTGGTTTTATTTTTTGGTTTTTAAATTGTTTTACCTGTGTTTCTGTTTATTGTTTTTATGCTATTTTTATCTCTTTTTTAACTAATGTGATGTCTTTCTATTTTTATGTACTGTTCAGCACCTTGGGCCTCCGTTAAGCTGGTAGAAGGGGCTATGTAAATAAAATTGATTTGATTTGATTAAATGAGATGATCATCATTATGGGGTTCAGATAAAAATGGCCTTCATTTACATATTAATGACATTTCTGCTGTTATTACTGAACTGTTATACTACTACTACTACTACTACTAATAATAATAATAATAATAATAATAATAATAACATTTTCTCTAGAGTTTAGTTGCATGGAGGTTAAAGTACCACAACACTGTGAATGTACTCATCTTCACACACAAACTCCTGGCTCTAATCACAAGGATTTAGACAATCTAATTAGAGTTTGAGCGCTTTAAGTGGTGCTCTCCTAAAATGGACACAGACAGATGGGTACTAATCAGTAAAACAAAGCCCTGCTACTGTTAAGTCACCAACAGGCTGAATGTCAGGTGCATTGTGTGCTCAAACAAACGGCAAAGGTGTATTCTCTTCTATGATGTGATCACAGCTCGCTGTGGTGACCGAACCCCAACTCCCTTCATGCAGCTGATTTATCAACCCAACAAACACAGAAAGAGGGCAAACTGACATTGACATGTAATCATATTATACCATACCACATTTATTTATAGAGCACATTTAAAAACAGCATGTCAGCTGACCGAAGTGCTTGAACACAAAAAAGGGCAATATAAAACAGATAGAAAGCAGTAAAACTAATAAAAACAGGTCCTCACAATCAAAGAATGTGTGACAGACCGATTTAAAAAATGAAAATAAGGCATAAGAAAATCGACATTCCAACATGAAACATGGGTAAACCTAAAAATCTGGTTACGAATACAAGAAAAGAACAAAAAATGAGAAAAATAAAAGATAAAAGACTAAAAGATAAAGAATCGATTTCACTATTGAAAACTTTACCTGGCAAAAGCCATTCTGAGAAAATGTGCCTTAAGGCAGGATCTAAAGTGCGTAAGTGAGGGGGGCAGACGCACTTTCATTCTTATGAGCAACATGATTACATGTCAGTGTCAAGTTCAACTGTATTTAAGTAACAAGGGCTTGACCTAAATGATTTACAGCAAGCAATATAGATGGCAAGGAGTACACAAGGAATTATTAAAGCCCAAGTTCATTTGTTTTTTCAACACATCTGCAGTGGTCTCTAGTATAAAGGAATGCCTTATGAGTTGATCTCGGCGGGAAAAAGCTCTGGCGCTCCTGTTTCTGGAACTACAGGGGAACCAGAGG
>SSNS01000012.1:186483-212215 GCA_006937985.1 Aphyosemion australe | reverse complement strand
CCCCCCCCCCCCAAACAGCAAGGCTGCCATGGAGAGAAATGGCGCCACCTCCGCACGTTTAAAGGGAGGAGAAATTTCACGTCAAAGCACAAACGTGAAACACGAAGCTTTATATCTTGTATGTCCCTAAACAGCTACGGTATTTCAAGATGGCGGATGACCATGGAGCGTCGCCCACCATTTATGTTTATAACTATTTATTAGCCTAGAATATATTTTATACTCACTACAGTCACATTTTCTGAATATTGATTAAATTAAATTGAGCATTTTTATAGATAATGTGCATCTGATGCTACTTTCTCATTATAAATAATGCATCTTCTTTTTAAGACATGAAAAGAATGATCTGTAAAAAAGGCAGAGAGATCTGTTCTCAGCAAGTCTTTATTTGTGTTATATTCATGTACAAAACCATAAACTGACTGACTTTAAAGAAATTACTTTACAAAACTCAACCACGAGTGCAAATGAAAAAGAAGTTTCTGATCTGAAATCTATTTATGATGCAGAAAATGTGTAAAAGTATGAAAATATATTCCTTTTTCATTAGTTTGTGTGCCACATTTGTGAAAACTCTAAATAATGCAGAATAAAAAGACAAATCAACCCTGATCACATAAATTTCCTTCAAAAGCTTTGATTTTTTTAAAATCAGAAGCGAGTTTGTTACAGTGCTGAAGTTGCAAGTTTAATCAAACTTCTAATAAAACTTGATTTAAATCAAGAACCTGAGGTGGATGCTGCTCTTGAAAAACGCAGAAGGCAAACAGCAGGACTGCAGACACCGGGGAGAGATGTTTGTTTTTCTGTTGCAGCTGAACTCGAGTCTTTATCAGAA
The DNA here is from genome assembly GCA_006937985.1 of Aphyosemion australe. Classification (NCBI taxonomy): domain Eukaryota; kingdom Metazoa; phylum Chordata; class Actinopteri; order Cyprinodontiformes; family Nothobranchiidae; genus Aphyosemion; species Aphyosemion australe. The sequence goes on along the minus strand of SSNS01000012.1, from coordinate 211,374 downwards.
ATAACGACTCGAAGGAAGCAGCTGCAGGTCATTCAGGGTGGAACTCTGAACAGCAGACATGGAACCTGAGCAGCTCCTTCTAGTCGCGCTTTAACAAACATTTTTGACGCCTCCTGTGTTCAGCACGCTGATGACAGATTAGTCCAGGCTCAAATGTGTGCGAAGTTCTGCCTCAAACAAGAACTACCTCTCAACGCTGATCAACCAGAGCATGTTGCAGCAAAGAAACACTGTGAGGCACAGAGATGTCCATGACAAGGCTCCTTCAGATCTTTTCCACATAGTTACCAGGGAAGAGACCTTCCCTTCCTCGGATCCTGCCCGTCCACCAGCCTGATGGATCTGCAGAAACAGGAAGAAAAATCTAGTTATTAATCCAAAATAAATTGAATTTTGCTCCTTTTTAAAACTTTTTTCCTTTATACCTTCTTTGATGAGGTCAAACACTTCATCAGCCTCAAAGCTGATCTCATCGGTGTCCTGTCCGATGTACTGATACAAGGCTCGGCAGCGAGGGCCCTGAGGTCGCGGCTGAGGTTTAGGAGCAGGGGGAGGTCGATGGCTGATGCTCCTTTTCCTCTGTTTCCTGTAATAAAGAAAAAAATTGATTTGATGTTTTGAATGACTGACGTTTCATCCAACACTAAACAACTAAAATGAGCCAGTTATTGGATGCAGGATAATAATTAAAGTAAGTACATTTTATTTGTATAGCACTTATCACAGAATAAAAATCACAAAGTGCTTCACAACAACAACAAATGATGAACAGAATATCATAAAATCAATTAAAATCAAAATACACAAAGTCATAAAATTGTAAAATGATAAAACAAATGAAAGATTATTATAAATACTAGTTAAAAAGGAATAAAACACTAAAGATTTAAGTAAAAGCTGTTTTAAATAAAAGGGTCTTCAGCTGCTTTCTAAAGGTGACCAGACGGTCAGTAACACATAAGGATAAAGGAAGTTCATTCCAAAGTCGGGGTGCAACAGCCTGGAAAGAGCGATCACCTCAACTTTTATATCTGGTCTTTGGAACTTCTAGGAGGTTCTGGTTGGTGGACCTGAGGGCTCGGGTTGGAGCATAAGGCTTTAACAGTTCAGTAACATAAGGAGGAGCTTGGCCATGTAGATCCCTGAAAGTTCTAGTAAGGATCCTAAATTGAATTCTAAAGTTAATGGGTAACCAGTGCAGAGACACCAGAATAGGAGTGATGTGAGCTCTTCTGTTTGCTCCAGTTAGGAGCCTCGCTGCAGAGTTCTGGACCAACTGAAGGCGGTCAAGGGCTTTTTTGTTAAAACATGTGAAAAGTGTGTTACAGTAATCTAGATGGGAGGAGATAAAGGCATGGAGAACCATTTCAAGCTCATGTTTTGACACCAACCTTCGCAGTTTGGAGATATTTCTTAAGTGATAAAAACAGTTTCTGACCAGTGTTTTTGAGTGGCCTTCAAGAGACATTGATTGGTCAAAGACAACACCCAAATTTCTCAAGTTTGACTTGACGGCAGAAGCTAAATGCCCAAGTTGTTGAGAGGAGCCGTGCTCTCAGGGGCAATGATCAGACATTCAGTCTTTTCAGCGTTTAACTGAAGGAAGTTATCTTCTAGCCAGCTAGTGATCGCTGATAGACACTCTAGTAGTTCAGACAGTTTATGGAGCTCAGAATCCTTAAAGGAGCAGTACAGCTGAATGTCATCTGCATATATGTGATAGGAGACATCATGAAAAGAATCAATTATCTGTCCAAGAGGGTGTATATATAATAAAAACAGGAGTGGGCCTAAAACAGAGCCTTGGGGTACCCCACAGAACAGATTGTTCTGCTCCTTTAAGGATTCTGAGTTCTAAAAAAACAGAAGGTACAGAGCCAGATTGGAGAGATAGGTTAATAAAATCCACAATGCATGGGCCAATTTGGTCAAAGACCTTAAGAAGCAAAGATGTTAGGAGAAAATCAACAGAGCATGAAGTTGGTTTCATGTTTTTCTGAATGAGACAAATGTCCTGGAATTTACAGGAGTAAAGAAGCACCATGATTGGGAGGGAGGTGGCAGGATGGGAGAACAGGAAGAGGATGGAGGTGAAAAACTCGCCCTGATTTCTCTGGTTTTTTTCTCAAAGAATGCAAGAAAGTTGTTACAGAGTATGAGAATACAGGCATGTGAGGTGAAACAATCTGGTTTATGGTGTCAAACAAGACTTTAGAGTTATTTTTGTTTGAGGAAATCAGCTGAGCAAAGTAAACAGCCCTGGAGTTTTTCACCATCTCATTCAAAGATGTTATGATTTCTTTAAGATGCAGCCTATGAACCTCTAATCTAGCTGACTTCCAGCGCCTCTCAGATTGGCGACATGTCCTTCTGAAGCTGTAAATATTTTCATTTATCCAAGGACTTTTTCTTCTGTGAGACCCAGTGCTTTGTCTAACCGGAGCCACATTATCTAAGATACAAGAACATTGCTGATTAAGGGACTGGATAAAGGAGTTTGGGTCATCACCATGAACTAAGCTGCTGTCAAATAAAGACCAAAGAGGAGTCGGATTTCTATTCAGATATTATTAAATCTGTGTGTGTAGATGAGCAGGAATCCTCTTGTTGTTGGAGAAACTAAATGCAAGAAAATATGCAAATTATTGGCTGAAAATCTCATTACATGAAACCTTTGCAAGAGGTCAAGTTGCGTGGGGTGAATGATGTCATTGCAAGGAAACTGTTAGAAATGTATCATTCAAATTTCCTCGTTTAAGCTTTGTCACAAAGTCTCTAATTGCATCTTGGTTTTTTCAGTTTACTCTTATTTTATTTGCAACTTTTTTTCACCAACCCGTCCCAAAGATATTTCACATTTCACTCGGCTGTAATGGAATGTAACGAAGTAGCCTACAAGTACTTTGTCACTGTACTTAAGTACAATTTGTATCTGTACTTTATTTAAGTCATTTTCTTGAGGCCTAGTTTTGATTTTACACATACATATTCTAAAAAGTTTCAAAAGTTCAAAATTTAAATATTAGTTGAATACTTTTACTTTTTTACTTTTAAGTACATTAAAATGCATACTTAAAATATGTTTCTTTAAAGCTGCAATGACAAATTTGTAAAACTTAAAATATTTTCTTCATGCCTCTTAACGATGTTCTAACATAGTAATAGCCTGGCAAGCCATCCTATATATGTGAATATATACTCTGGCCACGACACATTGACGGCTCTCAGTCGTGGGGCGGGATCTACGGTTGTCTTTCAAACTGTCTGCATGCAATTGGATAGCACTAGGACCAATCAGAGTAACGAACAATGTGATGTAATCACAGCGACAGAAAAGAAGAGGAAGGCAGCAATGGCGTCTAGTATGAAAAACATGTGAATATCAGGTGTACTGGGACATTGCATTACTTAGTTTGATAAAAATAAGAAGCCACTAAGTATATCTGACAGACTTATTGGAGTCTAAATAATCCAATGTTGATGACAAAGCCATTTCAAATGAACGTGGTTCCTGCGTTGCCGCCATGTTGTTTATGTTCGCGGTCGCAGCTCTGACATCATCAGCTACTCCCGCTCTGTGATTGGCCCACAATATAGAGCGCTGTGATTGGCCCAACCAAAACTATAGCTAGCTGTGATTGGACAGCCACAGCAGCGGATCGGGCTGCGAGGGTTCCAATGAAGCGTGCCTAGGCCAAACTTTGCAAGGCAAGAATTTGGTCTAGTTCACAAGGCTAACATAATATAGCTATAAATTTATTTTAGAAATAAAAAAAAATTAATAAAGTGGTTCTCTCGCATTTGTCTAAAAACCTCCACCAATTACATCTTTTGGACCATCCGGTTGTAGGTCTTGCCGAACCGCCACACATCCCCAAGCTAACCAGCTCAGTGGCCTAGTGGTTTGAGTGTCCACCCTGAGACTGGGAGATCGGGGTTCAAATCCCGGTCGGGTCATACCAAAGACTTTGAAAAAATGGGAACCAATGCCTCCCTGTTTGACACTCAGCACTAAGGTGTTGGATTGGGGGGTTAAACCACCAAGTACCGAGCTCAGCCACAGCTGCAGCTCACCGCTCCCCACCACGGGGATGGGTCAAATGCAGAGATGTAATTTCACCAGTGTGTGATGATGACCAATGGGACTTTAACTTTAACTTCAACTTCAGGACAAACTACCAGAGTCCCAAAAAGAAAAACACCATTTGAAGTTACGGACAACAAAAGACGTTTAGATCAAGAAAATGGTGACTGGTGTTTAGCGCTATCTCGTTTCCTTTTGAAATGCGGGTTTCCGGTTCCGGCAGAAGCGTCTCAGGAAAGATACCCGAGGGGAGGGGTGAGTGTTCCGTGACTGTGTTTGTATTCAAAACCTAGCTTGTTCTGTAAATTTGCTAAAGCAGCTTTAAGTAAAAATTTTCCAATTAAGTAAAAAAAATCTGCCAATGGGCTAAGCAAAAGTTGCTTAAAACTAGCTAATAAACCAAAAATTTGATTCTTTTGCTAGTTTTAAGACTTAGAGCCAAGCAAATTTTGCTTACCTTATTGGCAGATTTTTTTTACTCAAAACAAGAAAATTTGGATAATAATTAAGAATATTTACCTTATTTTGAGTAATGCTATTTTTCTAGAGAAGAATTTATTTTCTTTTTAGACTAAAAATAAGATAAAATATCTAAAAAATTAGGATTTTTTAAACTTTCTTAGAAATCATTTTTTGCAGTGTACTACACAAATCTGACCCTTAGTACTTCCTATTTGTTTTGTTGATACTATAAACATTTTTATTTATACAATAATTCTCCTTTTTTATTATTAGAAGCCTCTTATTGAATGCATGCTGCTGCACAAACACCAACAGGTGTTCGTGAGATACTAAATGACCCATGTGTGAAGGGTATCAGGTGCAACAGGCATGTGCTTTCACAAACCAACAATTCAACATTTTTTGTTCACCTCATGTTAGCTTAGCCTCACCTTGGCAAGCCCCAACGACTATAAAACCTGTATGCACTGATTTCAGTGAGTCAATACCCCACCCTTTTTGTCATCACACCTGTCCATTTTTCCTCCCAGAAGCCGGTCTCTCTTACCCTGACATGCCTTGGTCAGGCACGTTGAGGAAGTCCAAGTTGCTCTGGTTGTGCTGGTTGTGGGCCGGCGCTCTGGAAGTCTTCTGGGAGCCCAGTTTGGGCAGAGCTGCGTTGGGCGGCCGTTGCTGTTTGTTCGGAGCACAATATGTGATTTCAGACTGTTGCTGATGAGGGGCTCTGGAAAACTTGGCTGCTCCATTGTGGTGTGCTGAAAGCAGACATATGAGAGAAGAATTAAGATCAAACTCCAGATAACTTTAGATAAAAAGATTAAAATCCTCATGTGAAGTGTGTGTTTTTGAATTTACAGTTTTTCAATTTTACTGAAATTACCAAAAGTTTGTTAACATTTAAGGGTCCTTTCATTAACGTTACTTAGTGCAATAATAAACATTAATAAAGTATTAAATACAGTATTAACAACTGCTTAATATTAATGTTAATATTAGGTAATGCATTACTAAACAGACCCCCCCCCCAGCCCTTTGTCCTAAGCTTAAGGACACTTAATCGTTAACAATATCGAGAAATGTTAATAAAGGCATCCTTTGTTTATTAATGCTTAATAATACAATAAGTAACGTTAATAAAGGGACCCTTTGTTTATTAATGCTTAATAATACAATAAGTAACGTTAAGGGACCCTTTGTTTATTAATGCTTAATAATACAATAAGTAACGTTAATAAAGGGACCCTTTGTTTATTAATGCTTAATAATACAATAAGTAACGTTAATAAAGGGACCCTTTGTTTATTAATGCTTAATAATACAATAAGTAATGTTAATAAAGGCATCCTTTATTTATTAACGGTTTATTAAAGCTTAATAATACAATAAGTACGTTAATAGAGGGACCCTTTGTTTATTAATGCTTAATAATACAATAAGTAACGTTAATAAAAGGGACCCTTTGTTTATTAATGCTTAATAATGAAATAAGTAACGTTAATAAAGGGACCCTTTGTTTATTAATGCTTAATAATACAACAAGTAACGTTAATAAAGGGAACCTTTGTTTGTTAATGCTTAATAATACAATAAGTAACATTAATAAAGGGACCCTTTGTTTATTAATGCTTAATAATACAATAAGTAACGTTAATAAAGGGACCCTTTGTTTATTAATGCTTAATAATGAAATAAGTAACGTTAATAAAGGGACCCTTTGTTTATTAATGCTTAATAATACAATATGTAATGTTAATAAAGGGACCCTTTGTTTATTAATGCTTAATAATACAATATGTAATGTTAATAAAAGGGACCCTTTGTTTATTAATGCTTAATAATGAAATAAGTGACGTTAATAAAGGGACCCTTTGTTTATTAATGCTTAATAATACAACAAGTAACGTTAATAAAGGGAACCTTTGTTTGTTAATGCTTAATAATACAATAAGTAACGTTAATAAAGGGACCCTTTGTTTATTAATGCTTAATAATACAATAAGTAACGTTAATAAAGGGACCCTTTGTTTATTAATGCTTAATAATGAAATAAGTAACGTTAATAAAGGGACCCTTTGTTTATTAATGCTTAATAATACAATATGTAATGTTAATAAAGGGACCCTTTGTTTATTAATGCTTAATAATACAATATGTAATGTTAATAAAAGGGACCCTTTGTTTATTAATGCTTAATAATGAAATAAGTGACGTTAATAAAGGGACCCTTTGTTTATTAATGCTTAATAATACAACAAGTAACGTTAATAAAGGGAACCTTTGTTTGTTAATGCTTAATAATACAATAAGTAACGTTAATAAAGGGACCCTTTGTTTATTAATGCTTAATAATACAATAAGTAACGTTAATAAAGGGACCCTTTGTTTATTAATGCTTAATAATGAAATAAGTAACGTTAATAAAGGGACCCTTTGTTTATTAATGCTTAATAATACAATATGTAATGTTAATAAAGGGACCCTTTGTTTATTAATGCTTAATAATACAATAAGCAACGGTAATAAAGGGACCCTTTGTTTATTAATGCTTAATAATGAAATAAGTAACGTTAATAAAGGGACCCTTTGTTTATTAATGCTTAATAATACAATAAGTAACGTTAATAAAGGGACCCTTTGTTTATTAATGCTTAATAATACAATATGTAATGTTAATAAAGGGACCCTTATTTTAAAGTGTTACCAAAAGTTCTACCTAATTCGCTGCACCACCAGCTCAATAATAACTGTGGCAGGACGTGATATAATGACCCCAACAGCCTTTATTTTTTTACCTATTTATAAAAGTGTAACAAATATAGCAAGTTCTAGTAATTGGCAATCATTTTCATTTTATTTTAAAGGTCAACTTTACTCATATTTTTGATACATTTGCAGTGTCTCTAGGAATGAATGCCTTGTAAGCTCTGGTGCATCTGTTTGAGGACGTAGAATTCAGCTGGAGCAGAAAGTAATTCCAGACAACATGATCTGGAGTCTTATGTCCTGATATTTGGACATCTCTCCTCTGATTGGCTAACAGCAACACGACTCTACCACTGACTCTGTTTGCTCTGCAACGTTGATGTTTTATCTCCACAAATAACACAAGACTGGAGGAGTTCTGCTGTGTGGTGGAGTTGCTAATGCTAACGGTTAGCTTCTGCTAGCTGAGACGTTCTCTGCTGTTTCCTGGACGCTAAACCAACAACAGCCTTCCCCGTCGTGAGTCAAGATGGGTGAGTCCATGAATGTTAAGTCAGTGTTTCCCAACCCTGGTCCTCAGGGCACACTGTCCTGCATGTTTTCCATGTCTCTGCTTCAGCATACCTGATTTGGATTGCCTCCTCAGGAGGACATCACATGCTGCAGAGGCCTGTTAATCACTCATTCATTTAAGTCAGGTGTGTGGCAGCAGGGAAACACTGGGTTGGGAAGTGACAGTGTGACGTAGATCTGTCAGGCTTTTCTGAACTGAGCGTTTTTCCGTCTATTTTCTATCAGCAGCTAATGCAGGAGATTGGTGTAGGAGACTATTTTCATGTTCAGCCTGCATGAAAAACTCAGAGTGACCGATTATTTTCAAAAATAATAAATAAATAAATGGTTTTTCAATGAGCCTGCTCTTTCCAGACTCCAAGTCAAAACCACCTCCATCCCACAATCCTGATCTCTGAAACCTGCTGGTTTAATTAAATGTGCAGCAGCCATGCTGACTCTCAGCTACGAGCAGATACAACATCAGTAAAACTGACATAAAAATGAAAATAAAGTCCAGTTTTTTGAGTTTCCTACCTCTGCTGGGTACGTGGTTTCTCCCTCCACCTCGAGACTCCAGAGCAGACTTCTTAGTTGGTTCTGATGAGATAAAAGTCCAGTTGCATCATTTGAAACTCCAACTTTCATTAGCTAAAAATTACAACAGCGTTTGCAAATATTAGCCTTCCTTATTTTTTATTGAGTCATCATTGTGTTTAACCTACTGGAGGACTTGGGTAAACCATCTCCTATCGTGACCATGAGAGTCTTCCCTCCAGGTTTGAGATGGGCCTGGTCCCCCTGACCCCTCTGGAACGCCACCACCCTGGTGGTGCCCCCGCCCCAGCCCTCCTTCTTCACTCTGAACTCCAGTCTGAGAGCAAAGAAAGGTGTGTTAGTGGTAGTTTCTGATCCCTCGTGTGAGTAAAGACTTTGTGTTGCTCTACCTGTCAGAGAAGGAGATAGTCAGTTTTCTCTTGATCACCTCCTCGTAGCGTTTCGAGAGCAAGCTGAGGAACTCCGTCTTAAAGGTGGACTCCAGCAGACTGTCGTACTGGGCCTCGTGCACGATGAAGAAATCGTCCTGTCTTGTGCTGAAAATAAGAAGGCAGTTTTTAGGAAGTCATCTACAAACTTTAGGACATTTAGGAGCTGTAGTTTAAAACAGTTTAGCTTAGAGCTCAATGTGGGCTCGTTTTGAAGCGTCTCTCAGTCTGAATGTTTCTCACGCTGTGGTTAAAGAGAAAGTAGCCCACTGGTTCTATAAATAATCCCAATCTCAACAACTTATTCTGACACATCCTGTCTAGAGTAGACGCTTACCTGAGAGAGACGCTGTTGATGTGTGCAAACTCCAGTTTTCGTTTCAGCACCTCTTTGATCTGCCCTTTCTCCGGTCCTTTCTTCACCTTTTCTAGACCGATCAGGTAGACGCCCTTAGGGGTTAAGATCAAGTCTCTCTTGATGGACTGTGTGAGGGAGGAGGGAAGAGGATGTGAGGAGGAACAGATCAAAGCCTAAGACGTGGTCTAAAGCACAACGAGCCTCTGACCTTAAACCGGCGGTCAAACTTGTTGACTGAGTCAGCAAAGTCCACGCGCTCCCTTTTGGCCAGAAACTGTCTCAGTTCTGGCCTCTGCTCCAGACCCAGGTAGTCTCCGACAAAGTTCCTGTTGATGCTGTTCCTCCTTCGCTCTTTGGAGTTGTACAGGATGTCCGAGGCTGAGCGAGCGTCACAACCAGATTAGGATCCAAAATGTGGGGTACGGTTTCAGAAAGAACCAAGAATCTTCTTGCTCACCTTCTTCTCTCATCTGCTCATACTTCTTCCTGGCGTTGTATCTTCTCCAGGCTTTCTGAACAACTCTGGCAAAAGTGTCAAACTTCCTCTCCCGCATTTCCTCCAGCAGGAACAGCTGGATGGAAAAACAAGTAGATAAAAAGTCACCCGTTGTCTACAAACATAAGGTGAAACACACACATCTGAGATCTTCTGTACCGATTCTGGGTTCTTGACAAAGACTTTGGTGCGTCCCATCTGGTACTGATCGTTATCCATGTTGACAGATCGGAGGAGGTGAAGGACCCCCTGCTGCTCCGGGCCCCTCCAGCACGGCCACGTTTCCGGTGTTAGAATGGCGTATCTGTGGTAAACAAATCAACAAAATGATGATCAAAACAAAAAGATGCTCCTGAAGCCTCAAACCCAACTCACCTCATCAGAAACTTATTGAAGAGCCTGCGGTACGCGAATCCGGCCCTTCGTACTCGGATGTTTTCCCGCAGCCCGAGGTATTCCACCTGATGTTTCGCCCTACCACCACACAGAACCATGTCATTAATGCAGACTAACGTCCTGCTGTGTGTCTGTACAGGTGTGGCGTGCAGACCTGCTCTCCTCCCAGTCCTTTGGCCTTTTCGTCTCGTTGGGTTTGATGCAGCGGATGTAGTGAGGAGTGCACTTCATCAGCGTGCTGACCAGCTCGTTAGCTTGTTTCTGTTGGAAAATCGCTGAGATTTTACATCACAAACTCTGGTTTTCCTTCTGCCTCGTGGTCATTTACTCTTACCTTGATCTTTGACCCTGCCGTAGTCGGACGCCCTTTCTTGTCAGAATTGAGGTTTTCAGGGAACAAGCTACGGATGAAGTCACTAAAAAGACAAATGTATCTGTAATGTGCTTTCACGTACTAAAATATATATAAGCTAATAAAAATGAACTTACAATTCACTGCTTTGCATCAGCTCGATGAGGTCGAGGAAGAGCACGTCTCGATTTCGCTCACAGAAGCCGTTGATGTCATACGACACCTGAGGAAATGTCCGATATCACAATGTAAATTTAACCATTTAACATCAGAAGAATTTCTGCAAGAGTCTAAATCTTCTCCTCAAAGCTTAAAGGGGTTCTATGCAGTTTAGGCTTGCTTTTAGCACCCCCTAGTGTCCGTTTAGTAGAACTAAAAGTGAAACTTATCTCATCGCTGAGCGTTCATCTTTTTAACACCTTAATCTAACTGCTGAAATGTCTCCTCAGCCTTCATTAGTGTCTACAGGAGCGGTTCATCACTAAATCAAACAAATCAGCTGTGTTCATGATCTAAAACATGCAGGAAACATGCTGGAAGCAGACTGCAGCACCAGGCATGTCAGCTCCACTTTACTAAGTCCAACAGGGACTGGACCGCCACTCTGAAGTTGCAAGTGCGGTATTCTGGCCACAGAGGGCGGTGGGGGTCTGAGTGACATTTCATTACATATCCTGGCTCAAGAAAATTATTTAAAAATATGGAAAATTTGCATAGTATGGCTGTAAAGTGAAAAAAAAGAGCTCCTACAGCAGTTTTGACTATAAATTTGACTTTGTACCTTCCCAGCATAGTGATGTATGACAAAACCGGAGTTCCAGCTGTTGAAATGTTCATGCGTTCCTACGGCATTCTGCAGCTTCTGCAGCAGAGTGCCGTCTGCACCCTCTCCTTTGGCGTGCATGGTGGCACATACATCATCCAGCACACTCATAATGCCAGGAGGGTTCTGTGAACAGATGCTTTTTTAAATATGCTTTCTGGAAATGTCACCTGTGATTATTTATAGAGGTTTTTAAAGAAGAAAAATGTTTGACATCTGAATCAATTATACAAAAAGTTATTTTGTAGGAGTGAAAAAAAGGAGCTGATGTTACGAGCTTACCAGTTTATTCTCAATAAGGTCACACACAACCTTGTTGTTGAAGTACTCGATGGGCGTCCACTTAATGCCTTCCTGAACGTACTCTTCCTAATAAAAACAAAAGGAATGAAAGCATTGCTCCAGCTGATTGAACAGAATAAAGAGAAGTGATAAGTGCTCTGTGGATACCTGCTCAGCTTTCAAAGTGAGTTCAATAAAGATCTGCTGCAGCTTCTCATTGACAAAGTTTATACAAAACTGCTCGAACCCGTTTTTCTGCAGAAAGTACAACACAACCTGTGTCAGATTATGACTGTTGTTCCATAAAAATGTGGCAGCACATCATGCATCTGTAAAGCGTGAGTGCGCTGACCTGGAATATCTCAAAGCCATAAATGTCGAGCACTCCGATGCTGAACTCCTCATAGGGCTTCTGGATGGCTTTGTTTATGGCCTGCAGCAGAGAGAAAAGGGGAATAAAATCTAAAAACAAACCAGTTGTGTGCAATAACTCATTTTAATTAGGTTGCTGTGTGAAACCTTTACCTCTACTAGGTAGTCAAAGACGCGTGTATAAAGAGCTTTGGCTAAGGCATCACGCGTGTAGGTGGCCTGCTCCTGGTTCAGGGTCACGTTTATGGACTCAGACTTCCCTCCCCACTTTGAGTCCATCTTCCTGCTGGTCAGCTTGTCTTGCAGGCGGTTTGGGTCAATGCCCAGTAGATAAGCAGGGAAGGCAAGCACTAGTGCAAACAAAAGCAAGTGACATAATCGTTAGATTGGAAACTTTTAGCTTTAATAAAGATTGAATAAGTGAAAAGCCTAAAGAAAACCTCCCACTGTCTTTTATCAGGGTAAAACGACAATGCTGATTGTATTCACCAATTATGTGTAGAGGTGGGGCTCCCTCAGCAGCATCAAACAAAAAGGGAAGATAAGCAACTCATCAGCTTTTTATCAATTACCAGAGTCTGCAGAGGGACTCATTTTGTGAGCTGTGATTACCGCGAATCCCCAAAGGGAACAGGGGTGTGTGTGCACGTGCACGGACGAGTCTACGTGTGTTTCACTCACAGTCTGTGCTTTCCACTTGCCCGTAGTTGCCAGCCTCTATGAAGCTGATGTTCCCCAGGTGGAGGATACCTGCGATGATCTGCAGCACCTGAGCCTGGATGTCACCTGGGATCCCGATCACCTGCATGGCCTCCTGGAGACGGGGATGTGAAGCAGAGGGTGAGGATAGCAGATGGTTATGAATTATATTCTAAGTGAATTTAGTTTGTTTTGTTGTTCTTGATGCCACAAAGCAAAACTGTAGATTTGTGTGGACACGTGCTGGATTCTTGGCCCTTTAAGCAAAACATTTGTTACATTTTTTATTAATTCAAGCCAGATTGAAGCATCACTTTAGATCCCTTTGCTAATTTTATTGCTGTTTTTAGTGTTTTACCTCATTTTTATTGCCTTTAGTTGCCTTATTGTTTTAAGCTTCCTCACTATAATGTTTGTTCTTTGTTTTATGTGCTTTTGCACTACGTACAGCACCTTGGGCCTCGTTGTGGCGAGAAGGTGCTTTATAAATAAATAATAAAATTAAATTGGATTTTTTTTTTATTTAAGTACCATAGTTTCCTGGAAGTCTTTGCTGTCATTGGTCCCATCCACCTTGTAGGTCCCAGACTGGTTGAGGTAGTAGTAGTAGTCAGGAGTCATGATTCCCAGACCCTCTTTCTGCTGAGCGTTGGCGCCCTCTATCAACTGGAAGACCACAGTGCAGGCAGAGCGTTAGTTCTGTGTGAGTTCAGTCAGTTTATGTTGTGTGTTGCAGCAACCACCATTGTTCCAGGACGGTGCTTATTGTCCTCTGACCTGATAGTAAATGTGGAAGTTCCTCTCATTCTCATTCTGGCTCACCACCCTCGACTTCTCCAACAGGAAGTTTGAAATTTTGCCACCGTCTGGCTCGCCACCTCTGCTGAACTGAATTTCAAAATATTTCCCCTGGTAGATGCAAATCAGAGTTAACGCTTTAGTTGTGCGGATCAGATTTGTCAACAGATAAGCCGGAAGAACGCATTCAAGAGAGCAGAATTTTGTCTTTGCTGAGGTTGTGAGGTTAGGAAGATTATTTTTGTAAAAAATGCATTAATTAAATCCAGATAACACACCCAATAGTGTCATCAAAACTCAGTGCAAGAGGCATAACTCTGTATCTCTGTGTAAAATTTGCAAATATTCAGTTTTAATTGTGTGCATACAGGTAGGAGTTGGTGTTGGGGGGTCCTGGCTTGTCTTGGACACAGGAAAGGGGGTCCTTGTGATCTAGCTGATGGTACACATGCATATGTGTGTGCATGAAAGTGCAATGACCCACAAGAGTTACTGGAAAATTCACAAACTGATGTGGGGTTTCTTCAGCTGCACATGTGCAAGCTGAGGTTTTAAGGTGTGAAATTAGTGTACCAGGATCCCACAAATGTTTCATGTGTTCAGTCGTGCAACAATAAATCAGCAGGATATCTATAAATGTCTGCACCAGACCAGACCAGTTCATTAGCTGCACAAGCTGCAAAAGCTGCTGAAGTGAAGAAAGAGCGAGAGAAAAAAGAAGGAACTAGACGTTGAAATATATAAACTTCTGTGAAGAAATGTGTGCACAAGATCCTGCAGCTTTAGCGCAGCCTGTGTTTTGTCAGCCTGCACATGCGTTTGCTCAATCAGCTCACTTACAAAACGGCTTGAGTTGTTGTTGCGGACAGTCTTCGCATTACCAAAAGCCTCCAGCAGGGGATTTGACTGGAGGATGATGTCTTTAACATGCTGGAACAAACACAACAGACACAGTGACAGAGTGAGACAAAAACAGCAACACACCACTGCTGCGGGGATGTTATTTTTGAATCGTGTGAACAGATCTGCTACCTGCACTTTTGATCCACCTCCAGACACTTTGGAAATGTAACCCATGATGTATTTGGCAGCCACAGTTTTCCCTGCGCCGCTCTCACCGCTGCACCACACGGGGATAAACACAAAACATAAAGGGTTCATGTATTAGTAGGAAATGGAAACAAAAAGTACGAGAAATTAAAAACAACCAGCTTTAATCACCTAATAATAACACACTGGTTCTCTGCATCGATCATCATGTTCCTGTACATGTTATCGGTCAGAGCATAGATGTGTGGGGGGTTCTCATACTGGGCCTGCAGATATAAACAAAGCATTTATAGTAAAAGAAGCAGCTGCACGTTTGTAGAAGTTCATGAGAATTTTACTCACGGCTCCTTGGTAGAGTTCGACCTCTCTGTCAGTGAAATAAGGCATTTGTTTGAACGGGTTCACTGATATCAGGACAGGACCGATGTAAGTCTAGGGAGGACGGTCAAGGAAGGATGCAAACACCACTGCACAGATACTGAAGGGAGCACGCTGGTTGAGTTTGGATAAAACACTAACATTAATTATTTTAGGATGCATTTAAACTCCTCTGTCTTGCCTCCAGTGAAGCAGCATGGATGTTCAAACAAGCTGCAGAAAGCAAACAGCAGACGGCAAATTATTTTGAAATATATATGAATTATGAAGGATTATTTACAAATTATATCCTAAAGCATGAAAACAAACTAATTTGTTCAGTTAAACACAGAGTAGAGGGCATAGATGAGGGTACTTTTACACCACTACCCTGAGGTTTCAGCTCAAAAATGTCCTAAAACTTTAAATTCTAACAGAGACGGGAAGTGGGGTAGAAAACTAAATCATCACACAACTTTATCAGGTCATCTGACTTGATTCAGAAGGACAGATGTGTCATGATTCCCATGCAGAACCCTTTACAGCATAAATATTCTAACCATGAGGCAGACTCATGAAGCTCAGAGGCCCGCCTGCTAATCTGTCTCAAATGAATCTGCACTTTATTATTGTAACAAATCTCAGATCGATATCAGAACACAGCGGTACGAAACACGCACGACTCGCCCTGAGTCGTGATAAAAATGACACAGAAAAAAAAATGAAACTTAAAAGGGACAATTTTTTTCTTCAGTTATTAGTTTTATGGTCAATACAAAACATGTTTATGAAGTAAATCCTTCTGACATAAAGATATTTCAGCAGTTTTATTCTTGACAGTTTCAGTACCCTCCATAATGAGTCGTTTCAGGGCTCTGTCACTTTAACAAAAACAAGCCGGAGCTGGCCACGCCCACCCAACCCCCTCTCAGGCTGAGAAGCTCTGATTACTGGGTGGGGCTCTGAGTAGAGCAGCTGCTCCTCCAGCTGCAGCTCTCTCTTGCACGTGAGAGGTGGTTCTATTTTACATTCCCTATTTGTGATGTCACAAACGGGGACTTTTTGAAACTGCTTATTTTAAGCACATCTTTCTTAAACAAACACTGACAGAAAACAGATGGACTGATTTTATTCACATTTGGAGTGTTTATAGAGGTAGGGACCACATAGCTGCACAAAAAGATGCAAAAGGGAATTTTTGTATCATATGTCCCCTTTAAATGTTTTGCATGCAGTCGTCAGTTCTCTTCTGGATCCATCACCACCAGATGCTTTTTCTCCACATTGATGCCTAAACATCCTCCACAGATAAATATGTTCTAAACAAATTTTCACAAATTGTGAGATGTTTTTTTTAACCCGTCCTGTCCTGACAGTAGAAGCAGACAGAATGGTTGATCCGAGTGCTATAATATGCCAGAGCAGTTTTACTCTACAGCAAAGAGGGGTGTGGGATACTCCTCCTGTTGAACCACATCCTTTATTATGTTTGTGGCATGTTAGACTGCACCAGAGTGGACAGGCAGGGAGAAAAGAGACATAAAACTCAAACTAGACAACCCCAGGCCCCAAGGGCCAGCCAGCATGGGGCAACTAAGCCAACCAAGCCCTGCCCCCTGGCAGAGCGAGCCCCAGCCCTCAAACCGCGGCCCCAACCCATAGGGATGGTGAGGATGGTGGATGAAGAGGATACCCTTGGGCGCAAAATATGGGGAGCCAGGCAGCGGAGGGCCCTCCCCATTCAGGGAACAGCAGGCAGTCCAAGATGCCCGAGATCCCAAGCCAACACCCACCATGCTGCTGCACGAGCCAGGACCTCCAGGCTATACCCCAACCTGTTGGCACCCATCCATCCCCAGAGCCCCGCAGGTAGCTCCAGATCCCCAGACCCACCAGACCAACAGAGAGTAGAGGGTCACCCATTCACCCACAGGTGGACCAGTGTTGTGTGTGTGTGTGGTCATGTAGGTTGGTGTGTGGTGATGTATACTGTTAGTCTAATATGCCTTAAAATTGGGGGAGATGTTTCACTCAAAATAACTTGTGGTAATTTCCCTCCACAGCTATGAGGTAGACAGATGAGTGTCTCCACCCACGCTGCCAGCCTGTAGGCGGGGGAAAGTCAGATCTCCATCCACCTCCATCATCAGATGACCTCACTGAAAACTTCATAATGAGACACGAGCTGCAGCATCCTTCCTGATAACCCTTTAAAAAGCCAACCTCACTGATGAAGGGGTGACTTTACTTAGCTGTCAACCATACTATGGCTGATTAAATATGTTTTATTTGAGAAAAATATTTTAGGGAAATAACTCAACAAAAGCTAAAGGAAGTGTTGCTTTGTGTGTTTTTCTATTCAACTTCTTCAAATTGACGTTTTGTCCCTTTAACCTTCTCTGACTCCAGCGTTGATGTGTCAAACACACTGTTGTAATAAAATAAATACCCTGGTCTGATCTGATGATGATCATTTAACCACATCCTGCAATTAGGAAGGAAACCAATAAATGAACATTTCAACTGAAGCTTTCACAATTTCTTTATGTTGGCCTTAAGATGCTGGAGTTGAAATCAGCTGTTCAGAAACCTTATTTATTTTTAAACTTTGTTTTTTTCTTAGACGGAAGTGAGCGTCTGAGTCATGTAGGTCAGTGAAAGGAGGAAGAGCGAGTTTCTTGTTTTATGCCCAAATATGTTAAGTTGGGTCCTTGTGATGAATGTTTGGTCAGCATGTGTGAGTGAGGTGGTGGTGATGAATGAACGGATGAGTCACAGGCGGCTTGCAGGATACAAAAATGTAGTCGTCCAAGTATCTCTTCTTGAGGTTTTCCACGATGGCGTCCTCAGTGATCTTGGACAGCAGGACCATGTCGTCCACGCCGCTTTGCTTGACATTTTGACTCTGCCAGTGGTACTTAGCCTAAAGCACACAGAGGGATGCACACAAAACCCAACATAAACTCAAGGTTTCATGCATTAAATACAATAGCAAAACAATAAAAGTGTCATAACCCATGAAGCAGCTTTATCTCCATGAGGGATGCTTTACATCTGTTTTGTTACACCTAAAGTCTCAGGAAAAATGTATATGTATATGTAATGCTACATGTGTAATAAGAGGTTTGAGTCAGGTAAGTAAATTGGGTTGAAAATGAGTGAAAAAGCAGCTAAAATGACATGAAAAACTTTCACAAAAGCCAAAAAACAACAGCAATTGATTAAGACATTTTAAAATAGGAGTACTGAACTCATGTCCTGAGCTTTGGAACAAAAAAAGAAACTAAGACATGCTGGATTGTGGCCCTCGAGGACCCCTGATTTAAAAATATAATAAAAGAAGTCTATCTGTAGACGTTAAATGTCATAAATTAAAGGCATACGATGCAACTTTTTCGTATTTTTAAATAATTTTCTTGAGGCAGTATGTGCTAAAATGACACTTTACAGGGTTAATGAAAGACCCCCACCGCCCTCTGTGGCCAGAATATCGCGCTTGCAACTTCAGAGTGGCAGGCTGCTCCCTGCTGGACTTAATAAAGTGGAGCTGACATGCCTGGTGCTGCAGTCTGCTTCCAGCATGTTTCCTGCATGTTTTAGATCATGAACACAGCTGATTTGTTTGATTTAGTGATGAACCGCTCCTGTAGACACTAATAAAGGCTGAGGAGACATTTCAGCAGTTAGATTAAGGTGTTAAAAAGACTAACGCACAGCGAGGAGATAAGTTTCACTTTTGCTTTCACTAGCGGTCACTAGGGGGTGCTGAATGCAAGCCAAAATTGCATAGCATCCCTTTAAATAAAACATCCCTTGCTACTGTAAACAAATGTGTTGCACTTTATTTGTAAACCATAAAATGTCAACTAAAAATAGACCAGGGACTGAAGTAAATCTAAAAAAGGGTAAAGAAACAAGCAAATGTCTTCAAATCTGTCAGACATCAGCAGCTAGAGCCGAACATCAGGCGTGTGGCATCATTAGAAATGTTTCTGACAGCGTAACCCTCTGTGGTCGCCATCACAGGAAGCTAGGGCTGGTTGCTAGGAAACCAGCCGCAGATGATGTGAGTTAATTTTTTAACTCGGACAGAAGTTATGTGGGGTTTTCCTGTAGTGAACTGAAGCTGTTTCAACAGAATTTTATTTTTAATGGCTGTTGGATTTTCACAGCAAGCAAAATGCAGAAGAAATGTTCTATTTCTTCTGCATTTGGGGCCAGTATGGATCATAATATAACCTATTTGTTAAAGGGACTAACGTGTGTTCTGTCAAATAGTTGCTATGAAAATGTTAAATGACTTTTGAATCGTTAGAGAAAGCTGAGCTGATGTTTTCATCTTTGATGCTGGTGCCTTTGATGTGTGACGCCTGGCAGGGTTTGTCACCGGGACAGTGTGGTTTGTGGTGTCTGTCGTAGCGCTGCCTGGTGCGCCTCAAACAGCTAATTACCAGAACGAACACCTCAGAGTTCAAAGAAAATCAAAAATAGATGATCAACTTTTAAATAATCTGGTGATGTAGTTTTCAGATGAACAAAATGTTTGAAAAAAGTCAATAAAACACATTTTTGGTATTAAGTTGTGCTTAAATCCTGCTTATATTGTTACTACTGATTTGAACATGATAAAAATAAAATCTAAAGTTAGCATATTAGCATGGATCCTGTACTTTATGTTTCAGACCCTCTGAAGTAGGAGTAGATCGATATATCGGGGCAATATTTATAATTTTTTATACATCGGCTGATATTTGTCCTTAGTAACGCCGATTTAAAGTCAGGCACATTCTCGGGCAGCCTGGTGCTGTTGCAGAATTAATGTATATGTATTTTTACGTTCACTAATAACATCTGCATAATAAATACTCTAAATTAACTTTATTTAGGTGTCTGACTTTAACACTGAGCAGTGCACAAAGTTAAGATTTGACAGTTAAATTCAGAATTCAAACACTGATTCAGCTTCAGAAATTTTGTGCATCAACTGATGTTATTAGTGACATTTTAGCATGAAAATAAGATGGAAAACATCTAGTTTTACATTTTTATATACATAAAAATTGGCAGTACATATCGGCCACCGGCTGACCGTGTCTCATATCGGCATCGGCAGAAAAATCAATATCAGTCGACCTCTACTCTGAAGGAACACATCGTTCTGGCCAGGTCAGGTCAGATTTATTTATAAAGCACACTTAATGTTGCTCTCGCAACCCAAAGTGCTGTACAGACACAAACAAGAAGAACATGCTACACGAGAATAGACTAAAACCATAACAATGTAAAAACAACCATGATAAAACAGAGTAATCAAAGATCAATAAAACAATAAAATAAATAAAATGACAAGAGTTAACCAACATTAAGGTCAATAAAATACGTTTTAAGCAATGCCAGGTTCTGGACTTGTTTTGTTTTTAAAGAGGTGTATTTTAAAATTTGTGTTTGAATTTTATAATTTCAAATACTTTATATTCGAGCATACAAGGCATTTTTAAACTTCAGAGTTGTTTGATTGTTGTTTGCATTGAGGGATTTTTGGTTTGAGAGAACAGGAAGCAGCTCTTTCTCACAACATTAGTTTTTCTGGTGTTCACGGCTGAGATCTGCGTCTGAATCTGTTGACATTTATTCATTTTTGTGTCACGTTTACTAAATTTGCTTCAGCTGGAGTTTAAGCTTTTCTGAAACGTAAACAAAACAAACACGACTTTTACGAGATGCATACTTGCATAACTGTTTTCAGTGCTTTTTGAGAAACATTTTCATACATTGATCAGGAACCTAAGGAAATGGTTGTGCATTTTAATAAACACTAATATCTGAAGCCATGAGAGTCACAAAAAAATCCACAATGTGGTTTTAGCTGCAGAGACGATGGCAGAAAAACAAAATCAGACTCTGCGGACACTACTGTGACTCTTATTCTGAAAGGATCAAACAGGTGGAAACATTAAAGGTGACCTAGAATGCAGTTAATCAACAATCTAAAACAGCTTTGAGCCTCTAAAAAGCATCAGAAATGTTCTTTTGGCTTTCATCTGTCCCAGGAGCCCTGATACAGGCCATTCTAAACCCCCTAAACCAGCCTTGCTGTGAAAAGAGCTGTTGACCCCGCCCACTCGGCCAGGACATGAATATGATAATGAGCTGCTTGCTGATTGGTTGGTTTCCCCAGAAGGCCTCAGACACTGGGGAGATGCAGGTTTGAGGAGGAAGGGCTCCCCCTAGTGACGTGTTAAGGAAGGCTTTCTCAGATCAGAAGTTTTTCTCTCGCCGTTTTCAACTTTCTAATTCACATAAAAAGTAGGTCACACACGGCTTTGACTTTTTGGCATGCTGCTTTTCTGTCTTTATTCAACAACAACAAGAAACATGTTGGTTTACATTCTAGGTCCTCCTTAATGCTGCTCTTTAGCATTTTCGCCCTGAACCAACGGCTTGTTTAAGGTGTTTTTTTAAAGAATGTGTGTAAATCACAATGTTACCAAATAAGACTGTGTTTGGATGTGTGCGGGGCTGTTTTCAGTGAGAGGAGGAAGTGTTGTGACAGAAAAAGGCCTCTCCTGTAGTCCACTTCCTCCTCTCACACCTCTCACACCTTCTGTGAAACCCTCTCAACTTTGTACATGAAACAGGCTCTCTTCCTGTAGCTCACACTGCTAGCCCTCCTGTACTCCCCAAATCAGCTCTTCATCTCTACACGTCTGTGTTATCTTCTCAATTTTGTGTTCTAGATTCATTTTAGAACATTTAGCATCCATTGCTTCACTTTAATGCTCTTTCAATAGATGTTTTTGACTCATTTCATCATAAATGAACGCTAATATTTGAAGTTTGCCTCTAAAACCAAAGCTCAGAACCAATCAGTCCCTGTATTTAGCTGCTTTGTGTCAATGAAGACTAGTCCTGAAAAGAGGAAACTCTTTCTACTGTTGCTCAGGAGAAGCTCAAGAGAGAATGTTTTAACACACAAATCAGGTTAAATGGAAATGGACTTCTGTTGTTTAGAGATCAACCGAATCTAACTTTAGACATCTGTAGATGGCAGATTAAAAAACCTGGAGTTCACACAAGTCAAAAGCGGTTCACAGGATATGAAAGTGGGGTACCATACCATCGTTCCTGAGAGCCTTTCCTCCTGGGGCGTCCACCGTTCACAGAGTGTGTGTTCTTGTGGGTGCTGTTTAAATCCACAGTTGGACCCCTTCAGACTGCAGCCATCACTCAGGGGCCCAACGGTCAAAACCACCAGCAGCAGCAGCAGCAGCAGCAAGCACACTACAAGTCATCCAGTAGAGCATTCAAAACCTACTTCCTCATACTCCCACTGTCATAGTGTGTGTGAAACAAGAACTGTTCAAAAAAGGACACACACAGTGATGCACACACACTCACCACAAGCAAGCTGATAAGTTACTTCTGTATTCCTGTCATGCTCGCAGACGTCAGGGTTGAGTAAAGACCGGTGACTGCAGGTAGTTGGGTTTTACACCACAATTAGTCCTATTCTTCTGCCTCACAAGTGTGAGGGCAACAGCGTCTGCAGGGGGGTAATTATCTGCAATGTGTTGCCAAATAATGGGTGTTTCAGTTGCGAGATGCGGGCTCCACCCAGGCTGTGGTTGCTCCACGTAGTGTTTGTGTTGTCAGAGAGGCTGCTGCTGCTGCTTCCAACGCCCAAGATAACCGATGGGCTCAGGAAGAGCAAATCGGTGTGTGTGTGTGTGTGTGTGTCGGTGTCAATCTGAGCTGCTTTTGATTTGTTTGTCTCAGGTCCAGAGTCACAGATAATCTGGGTTTTCACACAGTGATTATGGGTTTCATGTATAGATTTAGTTGTTTTGTTTTCTTTACAAGCTCAAATAAAATTTGATATAAAAAAAAATGTAATTTTATCACACATATTTAGAGGTTTGGATGTGCACATTTTCTACTTTGGTCCTGTGTTGTGTAAGTTGGTGCCTTTTCACACGTCTTTATTTTTTATATAGTCCCTATATTAGGTTATTTACTCAGGAAATTCTCTTTTTTTGCAAGAAATCATTGTCAACAGTCAAAATATCTGGATCCTGGATGTTTGCAAAGAAGCTGCATTGCAGCACTGTTGCATCCATCCATCCATGATTTCCAGGATCAGAAGACGAGCACAGGCATTCTGGATCACCTGTAGACAGTTCAAGACAGACAAGTGAAAAGCGAGTTGCAGTAGTCTAAACGTGAGGAGATGAAGGTGTGGATTACATTCTCCAGTTCAGAGCGGGACAGAATGGAACTCAGCTTAGCAATGTTTCTGAGATGGAAGAAGGAACAAGAGAACTGACATGGGAATCCAGAGTGAGAGCTGGGTCAAAGGTCACACCAAGATTCCAGACAGAGGGTTTGGTGTAAGAAGCAAGCTGACCAAGAGAGTCTCTGACTTTGGGGACTAGCTTGTCTGGGGATCTCAGTCTTGTCATCATTCAGCTGTTTTAAGTTCCCCGCCATCCAGGTTTTAATAGAGTCTAAGCAGCTGTGCAACAGCTGCAGCTTAGACATCTCATGGGGCTTAAAGGAGACGTACAGTTGGATTTCATCTTCGTAAAGATGGTAGGAGATTCCTTTAAAAGAGCTCAGGATGTGCTGGAGAGGGAGCAGATAGAGGAGGAACAGTAGGGACCCCAGCATAGAACCTTGTGGGACACCATGGGCAAAGGAGGTGGTGGAGGACCGAAACTTGGAGACAGCCACAGAGAAGGAACGCTCAAACAGATAAGAGGAGAACCACTCCAGAGCAGTTCCTGAAAGGCCCACCGAGTTTCCCAGCCTATCCAGTAGCAGGTGATGGTCAACAGTGTCAAAGGCTGCAGTCAGGAGATAAAGCTGAAGGAGAGATGCTAGATCTAACCTTATTGACTTTATCCACAAAGAAAGACAGAAGGTTTTCACAATCTCCATCAGAGTGAATGGAGGCTGTAGAAGAACCTTCCCAAAAAAAAACAGACAACCACCTGATTTCCCCCTGGGAGATCCCAAGGTATTCCCAGATCAGGCAGGAGATTTAATCTCTCCAGTGAGTTTCAGGTCTTCCCCGAGGTCTGCTCGCAGTGGGACATGTCCAGAAAACATTAAAGCATCCTGGTCAGATGCCTGAAACTCTTAGGCTAAGCCAGTTTTCAGATAGAGGTATAGGTGCTCTTCTCCCTGAGGATGGAGCTCCTCACCTTACTAAGGCAGAACCTGAACACCCTATGGACTAAGCCAAGGTATCGTTCCCAAACCATAGGTAAACATATTTAAACAGTCCCAGTAGATATATATCTGTTATACTAAAGGGTTGAAGAATTAATCCAGAGGTTAAACCTGACGGTGATCCGACTCTGCATCACTGCCATGTGACCTCAGCTGCTTTTAGAAATAAAGGAAGGAGTCCGTTGCTTCATTTCTTATTTTCCATGAGAGAAGTCGGATCCAGAATTAGAGACGATGATCTGAACGGTGCCAGTTTAAAGACAACACCGCGTGGGTAGAGAGAAAATCTCATTTCTCTAAAACAAACACATCTGATCCAATTTAGTTTTTATTTTTAAAAAGATGCACAAGGGGAACAAATGGATTCATTTCCTATAGTAATAAACAATATACAGTACATGTGTAATTAGCATGTGAACAACAAACAAAACAATTACCGGGACTATCCCTCTTTTTTCTTTTTACACCGATAAAACAGGATGACTGCTCAGTGTGAAGCCTCGTTATCAGACCAGTTACACAAAGATAAAACACCTGCTAGATACTAATAACACCTGGTTTACACCTGCTGGTCTACACAAGCAGAGTAAATCTGAAAATTTGATGGTCTGATTTCTGTCAATTTGTTTTTAAATATGTGAAAAACTCGATTAAACGGAAGAAGCTGCAGGATATCGTTGAACTTTGTTCAGAATTACGTAGAAAATTACTCATTAGTACTTTTTAATGGTTTGAGTCTGAGGGAGCACACAGAACCTTCATTTGAGCTCATTTCCTCTGTAATTCAAGCCCAAATGACATCATCTTTATTCATAGAGATCATTTAAAGCTGAGTTAAAACATAGGTGTGAGCAGGAGCCAGAATCTGAACGTTACTGTTCACCAATGCT
>SSNS01000012.1:8983-181483 GCA_006937985.1 Aphyosemion australe | reverse complement strand
ATAAATGACACAAAGAAGAATTTCAAATGCAAAAAGGTGTTTTTGGTTTTTGGGGACCCAACTGATTCAAACACCAGAGGAGTTATGCAGAAAACCAGTTTAAAACCAGCTCCTTACCTCTGACCAGTCCAAAGCCAGCCATTCGGGGGGGCAGCTGTGGTTGCTGCAGGGCTCAGTGAACGGAGGGCTAGAGGCGGTGCAGGCCGAGTCGTCCAGGACCTTCTCCTCCGACGCAGAAATCCTCCGTTTACACAACACCTCCCGAGTCCGCAGACCGCCGTTACAGCTGCGGCTGCACTCCGACCACTCTCCGGTCCACCAGCTGGAGGCGGAGAGGAGCCGAGTCAGCAGTTGACTCAAAAAATAACAATGACAATAGTAACAGATCAGACAAATTCTCACGTTGGGGAGCAAGGCTCAGTGTTGCAGGTTCTCCTCTTCTCTTTGAGTTTGTTCTTCTTGTCACAGAAGTGGTTGTAGACGACTGTAAGATCCATCTGACTCTTACACACCACCTGCTGGATCTGCACACCTGGACACAGCAGGAAGAGAAATTAAACACGGTGAAAGTGTTGCTTCTCTGATTTCTTTGTGTGTGTAGAGTGGTGCACTGCTAGAATAAGCTATTAGTGTAAAAGTGTCACTGCTAAATGACGTATGATCCCATCACACACTCAACATTTGGGTGGATTAAAGAAAAAAATGTCCAAATACAACACTCAAGATAATTACACAGATATAGAGAAAAGAACTACTAGTTTACAGACTCTACTACAAAAATATGATGCATGTTTAATTTTTAATTAAGACTTTTATGAATGAATAAATGAATGAATTAATTTTATTAATCCCAACAGTAGGGAAATTGACATGTTAAGGCAGCCCATACACAGAGAGAATAACAAAATAATGCAGGTAAAACACAAAGACAATTGGCTATTAGTGTAACCTGTAATAAACTAGAATAAAGAATAAAAATTAAAAAGTGAGTTTATAAAAAGAAAACTGCACACAGACATACAAATATTCCATTATAATTTAATACTGAGCAGATAGAGTTCATTTGAGGTAATTTTGGTTGTTATAGAGTAAAATAATTTGACACAGTGTGTGTGTGTGTGTGTGTGTGTGTGTGTGTGTGTGTGTGTGTGTGTGTGTGTGTGTGTGTGTGTGTGTGTGTGTGTGTGTGTGTGTGTGTGTGTGTGTGTGTGTGTTTGGTGTGTTTGCTACCTCCAGCACACAGAGCTGAGCAGCGAGACCAGGATGTGTAGTGCCAGGCGAATCCGCTCAGAGGATCCCTGCTGATTGGTGGATTGAAACGAAAGTGGATCCCTGGGTTTTCCTCCTTCACCAGCACCTGCACACACACACACACACACACACACACACACACACACACACACACACACACACCAGTGTTGATTCTCTGGTCCGACTTCATCACGGAACTCATATTTCTGTACTCTTTTCAAAGAGGGCATATTATGACTTTTTTTTTTACGTTTTATGGTTGATAAAAAAAACAAGTTCAGGAAGATCTTTGCACTAAATCTCTCTCACATAAAGCGATCTCAGCAGTTTTACTCTTGACATTTTCAGTACCTTCCAGAGTGAGTCGTTTCAGGGCTCTATCACTTTAAAAAACAAGCTGTTGCTGGCCACGCCCACCCATCCCCTGATTGGCTGCTGAGAAGCTCCAAAGCCTCTGGTCCTCCAGGTGAGAGGTGGTTCTGTGCTAATTTGTCTGTTTGTGATGTCACAAATGGGGATTTTTTGAAATGCTCTCGTTTTAGGCACATATTTCCACAGACAGAAATGGATGGACATTTTTTTTGCATGTTTGGAGTGTCTATAGAGGCAGTAGAGACCCACGTGGCAGCACAAAAGTATGCAAAAGGTGGATTTATCCTAATATGTCCCCTTTAACATCTGTTTGGTTAGGCGCGTTTCCATTGTCGGAACTTCAGGGTAAATTCTGGGAGGTTGAAACTGACCATGAGGTATGATGGCCTTCTCAGCTGTTGTGTCTCCATACAAATTCAGCCCTTTCAGGACTTTGCACAGATGTCAGAATATCGCGACTGCTTCGGCAGTGAGTGATGTCACTGATCAGTGCCAAAAAGCGTCCACGGTAACATTAAAAGTTTTGTTCTGTCGAAGTACGGCAATTTAATCCATTCAGAGGACGAGCGCAGCTGTGTGATGTAAAATGTGGCGTTCAATGACCAGAAGAAACACCGTTTTTTAAGCCACTCTGTGAAACAACAAAGCCCCGTGAATTACGTTGTTGTGGGGGACTTCCTGCTTCATTTTACGGTGTTGGGAGTTTAATAATGGCGATTTTGAAGCAGCATGATTGGTGTTTATTTGCTTCTGCTTCACAAGCAACTCTTCTAATTTTACTAATGCCGATTATTTTGGATGGTGCCTGCTGATGTCATTTCCTACTGAGTAACAACCAATCAGCATGAGTTAACCAAAGGTTCCGCTCAGCTACTCTACTGGGCCTTTCCAAGTACCTATCCCTGATCAGATACTCCGAAAGTTCCTGAAAACAGCTCGGTAAACTGCCCATTCGGCCGGCCCGGTGACGTGGAGACGCGCAATGCCGGTAAAATACCCTGAAGTTCCAGTAGTGGAAACACGCCTGTTTGCATGTGTTTTGGTTCTGACCATGACAATGAGGGATATGTTTGTTGGACCCAGAGCTTCAAGAGTTTCTGGTCCATCTGAGGGCCGTCTGTAGTGGAAGGTGGTACCAGCGATGTTGAACCTTCGAGGCGTGTCGATGGAGAGCTTCCCATTGATATAATACTGTTCACTTTTACTCTTTAGCACTGAAAAATTATAATAAACAGAGAAAAGTTAGATTATTCTTTAGGTGTCAAGATTACAGTCAGTTTACAAAGTGAAATTAAATCTTCGTTTCATCTCACCAAGGTAGTTGAGGGAGACGTTGAGCTCTTGTATGTGAATGAACACGGATCCTTTAGGAATTCGGACCACCTCCTCATAGCCTAAAACACACAAGAAGTCAAAAGATGAAGTGAAGGATTCCCTGGTGATCCGGGGGAGCGATGCATGAGTGGTGTTTAGCTCTGTGGGACATCAACGCGCTAAGCAGAAGTTTGAATTTCCAGCTGCATTCCTGGGCAGATCTCCTCAAGTCTCCGCTCAAAAAGTAGCAACTTTGCCAAGAGCTGGCTTCTCCTCCCGTTTTCTCTCCATTCGCTCCATCTGTCTTGGTCTTTCGTCCCTTTTTCTTTGCTCATCTCACCTCCATCCTTTTTTTTGTGCTCTGCTGTCCAGCCAGCAGGCCAGGTGCTGCAGCACCATAAATAACTTCAGCTCACTAGAGGAAGACAGAATAAAAAGGCTGAGCTGTGCTCTAATTCCTTCCAGTGACATTTAGGTTGCAAACGCTTTGAGAGGAGTAATCAAACCTAGATTGAACGGTTTAAGTGTGAGATGCCTCAAAACTGTTGGAGAGTGAGCTTTAGAGACAGGAAGTTGTAACCATTTGAGGCAGTGAGAGTTTAGAAAGCAAATTCACTGAGATTAGAGCACAAAAACGAACATCATCAAAACTCCAATCATTCACTTTTCTTAGATGGGAGAAACTCCCAAAGATGTACATTTATTTATTGTTTTAGAACACAGGATGAGTGGTCTGGCTTCAACCCGAGGTCATAAAACTCTTCCTGTAGGTATAATGTTATCACTCAGTATGAATGAGTTAAATATTGAGACAAGGGCTGTTTCTCAATATGTGTACTTGTCTGTACTTGAGTACTCCCGTCCTTGTGAAACGTCATCAACGATGGTCCAAGTACTGTTCCAATCCTAAGTACATATAATGGCAAGTTCGCTCAAAGTTCCCGGATATGTTCTTGCTCCGCCCATTGTATCGAGGATGCACTGATGCGTCCTTCTGCAGACTTGGGACAGCAAAGTTTCCCATAATGCATTTGCGCCGCTAAGCGAAGTTTTAGCTTTCTGCTTCACCTCCAATGACATTACCCTGTTACTTTTACTTCTAGGCTCTGCCGTGATGCCAATAGAAAAAGCAAACTTCTTCTTTTTCTTCTTCTTGTGCTTTTTATTGACGATCAGCAAACTGAAAATGCTAACCGCTAGCATCTAACTAGCCATAAAGCAGGTATAAGAGAACACCTACCCGCTTCACAAAACCATCAAGTGCAGTTTTTGGTCAGCAGAGGGCTGCAGAGTGGTGTCAAATATGAAACTAGTCAAGTTTCTAACTCAACAATCACTGAGATCAAAGCTCTCCGGAGTATTTCTTTTATCTGATGGCACCATCTAGTGGCTGGCAAGCATATTGCACCAATAATTTAAGGTGGTTTCTTGTTTAAGAATGTGCTTCTGTAGCCGACAAACTGAGCTAAAACACGTTGTTTTACAATTATTATTATCATGTCAAGTTGTGTTTTCATATATTTATATTTTAAAGACTTACTTGCCCGTGAAAAGTTCATCAACGCTGCATCAGCCGAGGTACTTCCTTAAATTTGAAGCACGTAAGCGGTAGTCTAACGCTATTGGTTAGTTCTGGTCGGCGCTCAGTTTCCTATTGCATGGATTTTACAAGGCAGGGGGCGGGCTTAGCAAAAAAAAAAAAAAGCTGTATCGCTTATATTATATCACACTACATGATAAGACAATCACTTTTACGGATTTCTGAAAAATCATAAATAATTCCTGAAAAGGGAAAACTCCAGATTGCTGCTTTAAAGTTTAAAAAACAATATGTTGTAACTTTAAATATTAATTGTTTCAGAGGTGATCTTGTGATTTGCAGCAAAAACCTTTAAATAATAATACATTCTAAGCGATGAAAGGAAGGTAATAATGTTTTTGCCCAAACAGTTTTGAATGAAACTCTAATAAAGGACAGGATTAACTTCTACTTGAAGAATAAGAAATCTGATGAATGCACTGACAGAAATAATCTAGAATATGACATTTATATTGTTTATTATCATGTTTACTATGTTCCCTTCTGGCCTTTAGCTACAAAACAGAATGCCATCTTTGTAGCGTTTACCATGTGAGTCAAAGTACACATGTGTGGGACAAACTAAACAGAGGCGCACATGTCTAAACTGCCCTAAAGTCCTGCAAGAGGTCAAACTCTCCAGAGGGAGCCTTTAAATCACCGAAGCAGACAGGGGAGGAGAAAGTGTTGGCAGCAGGCTTCAGGAGTTTAAAGAAATCAAAAGCTTGCTGTAGACATGACTGAGTGATTCTTCTAGTCATAAATCTGCCTGAGACCAGAATAAGCCTTTGGTTCTGTGTCTGGAGTTTGACTTTGGTTCTAGATGAGGACATGCTGGGCACTAGTGACCGAGTCAGAGGACTTTACTCTAAATCTAGAAGTAAAGTTTAACGTTTCTACTCAGTAAAACAAGGATTTGTGGTTCTATGTTTACATCAGCACCATTGTCATTAAAGCGTCTGACTAAAAACTAAAAGAAACGCCACTAGACTGGTTCCTCAGAAAGGAATTGCATGTTTGAGAATAAAGCACAAACTTTTAAATATTTTGTGTGAGTTGTAAAAAAAAGTGGTGGTCAGTAATTACTATAAGGGATTCTGGGAATTATGTGGGATAAGTCTTTGGCTTTATGAGGAGCATTCTTTACTATAATAAATAGCAGCAGAGGGATTTAGCCTGTAGGTTCTGATTAGGTTTGGTTTCATGATAAAAACGGTTTCATTCTGCACTTTGTTTGGAGATTTATTCGTTCTAAATGAAATCTCTTAAACGTTTTCCAAAGATTTGTAGCATGAATTGTTCTTAATAAAGCAACACTAAAGAGGTTTTAACACTTTAAGCTATTGCTTTCAAACTGGTTTCAGTGGTTCTTTAGCCAGAAACTCGAGCAGCTTCACACTGGACAGCACTCTGCTGCCCTCTGCTGACCAGAAACGGCACTAAACATTTTTTTTGGTTCAGGTAGCAACACTAGTGCAAGGTCACTACCTGCTTTACGGCTGTTGGATGTTTACTGTGTTGCTATTATAAAGGCTAGCAGTTAGCTTTTTCAGTTCGCCAAAAGTCAATATATAAAAAAGAAGTTTTGTTGGCATCATGGTGGAGCCTGGAAATAAAAGTAAGAGACTAATGGAGCTTAAAACCAGAGTGAACATCGTGCCAACATCGTGAAGGAGGATATGAAATCACAAACTGATGGTGACCTGGCTTTGTTGCTACTGGAATTGTAAGTAATAATATTTTTTTTGTCTAAAAGTGTGGATCTTCTTACTTCATGGCTTGGTTGGCTCATGTTAGCATTAGCTCAGTAGGTTGCAGCAGGGTTGTTTATGACAGCTGTAATTCAGTGGGATTCAGGAGAGTATAACTTATTTAGTGTTGCTTTAACCAAAACGCAAAAATCACACAACGATTACGATACAATATAAAAAACACAGCCAAACCTACATGTCATCTGCACCCAAACTGATGGATTTTTAACATTTTTTGAAGGCAGCTACAACTGCAGCTATTTTGAGGTCAGCTGAGACCTCAGATTGGACCGGATGGCCCGTTCTGGTTCCTGTGGTTCACATCAGACCTGCCTCCTCGGGGTGTGTCCCCTCTGAAGAATCGTGGGAGGGCATGACTGGTGTCGACACTTGGGAGAGAGCCTCTGGAGTCGGTCAAAAAAGGAGCTAGAAAAAGATTTGATAGCAGCAAGACCTCAAGCCACACTGGATGTTTATTTTTCAGGCTCTATCATCAGCTCGAGCGTTGTCTTAATTCTAGATGAAGCAGAGCTGACTCCTATTTTTATATGTAAGAATTTGTGTATTTTAGCATGTTTGCCTACAAACCTTTAGGTGTATTGCATTTTATAAAACACTCTACCTCCTTCAGCCAGCGAGTCGTTGAAGATTCCCTCCACAGAGACACAGCTGCTCCCATCGCCCCCACAGGTCCGGCAGCGGTCCTCACGCACGTCCGAGCCGAGCACGCGATCACAACCTACGTGCTGCGAGAAGGGACAAAGGGTTTGAGCCGCAGGAGGTCACCCGGGGTCAGGAGTAGAAGGGGCGCACAGTCAGCGAGCGGAGAGGTGTCAGAGGGCCACGCTGACGAATGACCTCCTAATGTCTTCCAGACCGTTTTATAAAAACACAGAAATATCAGATGGAAAGTCCAGATGTGTTTTCTGATCTTGCGCAGACATAATGCTCCTTGGTTGCTAAACTCATAGCTGTCGACATAAATAAATATCATGATGAGCGAAGCAGGTGGTTTCACTCAAAACTCTTTAACAGGGATGCAAACTTAAACAAAAGTGTAAAAGCTGAATGGCAGCTGCTCCTATTTTCATTTATTTGAAGAGCGGCTGCTTATTAAAGAGGGGAATAATAAAAAATGATTTTTCTTCCTGCTGTCAGCTGCTTTTATTTGATAACAGCTAAACAGGAAGTGAGCGGGGGAGAGTGCACTGCAAAAAATTAATTTCTAAGAAAGTAAAAAAAGCCTCATTTTTAGACATTTGATTTTTTTGTCTAAAAAAAAGAATTCTTCTCTAGAGATATAGCATTAATTAAAATAAGGTCAATATTCTTAAATATGATCCAAATTTTCTTGTTTTGAGTACCCCATTGGCAAATTTTTTTTTTGGATCATATTTAAGAATATTGACCTTATTTTAAAGGCACACTTGGCAGTTTTGGCTTGTTTTTAGCACCCCCTAGTGTCCGTTAGCAAAACCAAAAGTGAAACTTATCTCCTCGCTGTGCGTTTGTCTTTTTAACACCTTAATCTAACAGCTGAAACGTCTCCTCAGCCTTCATTAGTGTCTACAGGAGCGGTTCATCACTAAATCAAACAAATCAGCTGTGTTCATGATCTAAAACATGCAGGAAACATGCTGGAAGCAGACTGCAGCACCAGGCATGTCAGCTCCACTTTACCAAGTCCAACAGAGACCAGACCGCCACTCTGAAGTTGCAAGTGTGCTATTCTGGTCACAGAGGGCGGTGGGGGTCTGAGTGACATTTCATTAACCCTGTAAAGGGTCATTTTAGCACATACTGGCTCAAGAAAATTAATTAGAAATATGAAGAAGTTGCATAGTATGCCTTTAAGTAATGCTATTTTTCTAGAGAAGAATTTATTTTCTTTTTAGACTAAAAATAAGATAAAATGTCTATAAATGAGGATTTTTGTTTAATTTCTTAGAAATCATTTTTTGCAGTGCAGGACTTGAAGCCGAGCCAGATGTGAACAGCATCTGTACTCGCAGTCAGTTCAGATTAGCTGAATTATTGTTTTAACTGCAGTCTAATTGACAAAGATAAGACAAATGAGGCAATAAGACCCTTTGCAAAAACTCTGATTGCTGCTGAATTTAGCTGCTTTGCCGCAGATGAAGACAAAAACAAGAGATTTCTCTGTTTTTTAAAAGCGATAGCAGCACGAGAGACGTTTTAGCAAGAGAGAGAAGAGGAGTGGCTGGATTGCAGACAGAACAATTCTGAGTAAAAGTAGAAAGACGAAAAGTTTTAAAAAAAGAGATAATAAGAGTGTAGGGAATGAAATCCAGCCTGCTGCACAGACAGACTAACAGCTGAGCTGGAGGGTCACTGAGTTCCTGCAGACCAGAGCGGCTCAGAGGGAAAGAAAGAAGAAGAAGAGAGAAAAAAGAGGGCTGTTGATAAACAAAACTCTTTTCAAACATTTCAGTTCACCTCATTTTAGACCTCTGAGAAGTCAAGAAGCCCAAAAGTACTGCAAAATGAGAATCTAGATGCATTTTTCTGTTGAAAGTTTCATCTCTTGGAGCAGAGCCCAACTACGAAACGCGGACTGTGAAACGTGAGCTGTTCACTATTACCGTTTCTTTAGTCTACAGGCTTCAACAAATGGGTCACGTGGGTGTCAGACGGGCTCGGCGGACCGTTCCTGAGCTCCAGGTGGTCTCCTGCTCATCAGAGATGTTTTGTTCTCACTGACAGCCAATTAGGAGTCAGAATCTCTAACGGGAAACTGAGTCGGCTGCCAAAGTTACGACAGTTTATCAGCTGCAGCAGCTGATTCTGATGAGCAACACCGGCCAGCGTGTAAACGAGACATCTGCGGCTGCACGGACTCGCCGGGGCGAGCGTAAACAAAGTTATTCAAGATGAAGGCAATCTTCTGTTAATCCAGTTTAAACTGTCTCCTCACATCTAATGGTTTTACGTGAATCGTGCACTTGGACTGATGCGTGTAAACAAAGGACTCACTTTACACTCTCCGGTCACACACACGTCCAGAGAGTCGTCTCGGCACGGCGTGCCGTCCACCACGGCGGGAGCGCGCTCTGTGTAGAAGTTGTATCCTTCTGCAATGCAGTTGAGAGAGCAGGGCTTCACGCCACCTACACACACACACACACACACACACACAGAATCAAAAACATGATGCAAATAGCCTAAACTGTAAAAAACTAATGAGAAACAAACTTCAGCAAACTCTGGCACAGATTTGAACGATGCAACGGTTTCTCCGAAGGCCCGCGGTGCAAAATGTGCCAGACATGTTTGCATGTTAGAGACCAACTCTTGCATGTACCGCACATCCTAAAAGGCCAAACGAGAGAGCAAAATCTCTGCAGGGGAGCGAGGAGTATCCTTTTGTGACAATGAAAACAAAAGGACGAGCAGCTGAATGTGATTACGTCTGCTTTTTTTCTGGGATGTGTGCATGCAGACACAAAACCACAGGCCTTTACTTCAGTGGATGCATCAACATCCAACTACACACAATAAGTAAAGAGGCTCCGTTCTTACTAAGAAACGCTAAGAAGAGAAAAAATATAAATATATACGATGTGCCACAAACATGTCAAAGTGAAGAGAAACTTCCTTTTTTATTGTTTCTCGAATGGTTTGCGTTAAGGAAGAAAGTACAGAGTGTGCGAACTTCCCTAAAATAAAGCGGTTAGAATATGGAAAACTACAGTTTCCGTGGTGCAGAGTTTTGGCAGGGCTGCCTCAGCTTTCAGGTGTGCTGTCTGGAGTGTGAGGGCTGAAATGTGAAGGACTGAAAACGGGGAGCAGCTTGTTTGACTAAACTGCAGCATGATTTTTTTACAGGAGAATTTTGTTCTGTTTCTCACGTCCAGACAGAAATAAAATGGAACAATTGGATAATGGTGAACAAAATAAAGTGTGGATGGATAGATCGACCGATATTGGTTTTCTATTGCCGATTTCGATGCCGATACGCAGGAGACATGGTCAGCCGATGGCTGATATGTACTGCCGATTTGTAAAACTAGACGTTTTCCACCTTATTTTCATGCTAAAATGACACTAATAACATCAGTTGATGCACAAAACGTGCAAAAGCTGAATCAGTATTTTTTGAACTCTGATTAAATTAAATTCTGCAACAGCACCGGGCTGCCCGGAGATGTGCCTGACTTTAAATCAGCTGTACTAAGGACAAATATCGGCTGATGCCAATGTACATAAAACAATAAATATCAGCCGACCGATATATCGGTCTACTCCTAGTGAGAAGACGAGGAAAGGAGAAAGAGAAGGAAAAAAGGAAGGGGTCTCCACTGAACGTGAGGAGCGGAGGACAGTGACGAGGCCGTGGAGGACAGAAGACACGCTGGACGCTGTTCTTTGGCCTTTAAATGGGAAGATTTGGGCACTTTTCCCATTTCAACAGCTGCAAGGGATTTCTGCTGGATAATCAGCTGACCTGTTGAGAAGAACACTTGTTGCCTGTAGTGGGAATTACTCGGCTGAAATTCTCTGTAAGTCATTATGTTCTCACAGCGCCCGATTAAATGCAGTCATGTTGCTGCAGCTATTTATCTTTCATGTCCAGTTTCAGCGTCTAGTGTGCATCAGAAACAAGGAATTCCTGCAAGGAATTCTGGGATGCGTGGCTCTCTGCAGCCAGCATCTGGACGCCAGACAGGAGGGAGAGTCTGCAGCTTTTAGTCCAAACAGACAAACACACACGAGCAGGCACAACTTCACTTTTAATCCAATTTTAAACCCGTTTATTTATGTAGCACCGTTTTCAAACAAATGTCGTCTCAGGGGGATTGGAACGGGAAACGTAAAGCGCTCCAATTCTGCACTTATAAGGATATTTTATTGACTTCTATTTGTTCTACACAAACTAAACCTGACCTCACTCACTTTCCTCTTCTATTTTCAAACTTTTTGTTTAGTTTTCTATGAGTTTCCTTCAATTTTCCAAAAGTTATATTCATATAATCAAAATAGCTAATCACTTGTGTTTATTTTCTGAAACTCCTGAGTTTTATTTTTTCTTTAATTGACTAAAGTGAAGCACAATCAACTGATGAAGAATAAATATAGACGTCTAGTTTTTGAGCTCCGGGTTGCCACTGGAAGTACTGACTGGGTGTTGCTTTATGGCAGTATATGGCAAGCCAAAGGGATAAAAAAGCAAGTGTTCTAGACGCGCGTCATATCCGCCAAAATGCGCGTCTTGAACGAGCATATTGACCAATCCAATCCAATCCAATTTTATTTCTATAGCACTTTCTACACAACACTGTCGACCAAAGTGCTGTACAATAAAAAATATAACAAACATCAATAAAACATTAAAAACACATCACAATAAAATATAGCCTAAAAAAAAAAATAAAAATTGAAAAATAAAAACATTTAAAAAATTAAAAAAAAAAACGAGCAGATGTACAACAATCAGGTTGTGTTAAACGCGAGTGCATAGAAGTGCGTCTTAAGAAGGGTTTTAAAAACTCCAAGCGAGGAAGCTTGCCTAATATTGCCCGGCAGCTGATTCCAAAGGCTTGGAGCTGCCACAGCAAAAGACCTATCACCTCTCCGCCTCAACCTTGTCTTCGGAACCACCAACTTCTGCTGGTCAGCCGACCTCAGCAGACGTGGTGGCTCATATGGCAGGAGAATATGCCATATTGACGACAAAGGGGTCAAAAAAACGCGTGTTCTGAAATCGAGCATTATGTCCACCAAAACGCGCGTCTTGAACGCGTGTTTTGGAGGACATAATGCGAGTTTAGAACGTGCAATTTTTTTGATCCTTTTGGCTTGCCATAGTTGTATAACATAGACACGCGGTTTAGCAATGGCAGATTCATCAAAGAAAGCTAGAAATCCCTTATCAGAGAAATATAGGGAAAAAAAAGAAGAACATGATAGAGCGAGAGCAAAGACCAGAGTTATTATTGGGCCGTCTTTTCCTCGCTGGAGAGCTCTTTTAGAAAGAACAGCATGAACTACGGACTCTGACCTAGCCGTGCTGCTAATGGCTAGGTAAGTAATAAATGATTTCACCAGGGTTATTGTGTTTGGTCGGGCATAAAGTTGTTATACAGTCCTGATAAAACTATTTATTCAATGTGTGGAGGTGGAAAAGTTTGTTTTCGTTGTTTTGCCTGACATTAGGAATGTAAACATGCCACTTATGCCCGAGAGAGAGATTTCATTTTACAACAGTGACGTTACGCAGCAAACCTCTAGAGGGCGACAGAGAGCATATATACGCAAAGTTCAGGAATGTGACTTTAAGAGCCGATGTGGGTGGGGGCTGGAGTGTGAACCAACGGACAAGGAACAAAGTGCGTGTCTGGCTGGTTGTTGAGCCGGGGTTTGCAGACAAACAAGAAAAAGGACGGTGCACCTGTTTCAGGAAGTAGAAGTGAGTCAGATCAGAGTGGAGCTGAACACAGCAGGATTTGGAGTTCATGTGGTTTTAAATCTGGAATTTATTTTTCTAGATCTGCAGTATCTTGTAAATAATAATCTGCTGACAGGTACAGCAACACAAGCGACAAACAAACAACAAAACACACAACAGGATTCCACACTCACCTCCTCTGTAAGGTTTCCAGGAGTAAAACTTTCCCCGGAAAGGAATGTTGTCAAAGTCAGAGCACTGGATCTCTCTGAAGTCCCTGGAGCCTGCAGGACACTCCTGCGAATCACAAATTCTGTTACATGCATGCAACCTCTACATGTATACGCAGCATGCACAACATAGTATTGGTCTTTTTTGACTGGTTTGCTCAGGAGAACTGGTAATAGTAGCAAAACTCACATCAATGTTACAGGATCTGAAGCGCTTTCTTTCCCCCAGACAATACTTTCCACCGATGGTTGGTCTGCAGGGCCAGACGATAAAAAACACAAGTTTAGCTCCACTTTACCCAACATCCATCACATCACCACAAAACCACCTCAGACTCCAGCTTCCTGGGGCTTCATCTTTTCAGTTTCAAGCCTCTTCATCAGCAGCAAAACAGCATCTCCGGGTTAAAAAAATATACAGCCGAGAGGTTTCTGACAAATTAAATAGGAGGAAACTTCTGGCTTGGGATTTGGGTCAGTCTATTCTCTTATAATAAGTTCAAGATGAGGCGTCTGCTGGCAGCAACTCCAAAGATTAGTTGTTCTGCAAACATTTAGACTCTGCTGCTGCGTGCAAGAAGGCCTTTAGCTTAAATACCCTCTGTGTGGCGTTTGTAGACGAAGGTTTTTGTTACATATTTATATTTATATAGAAATATCTGAATCTAAAGAGTTCGTTTTCAGCCCCTTGGTTTCGGTGTGTTGTCCTGTTTGCTCAGGCGCACGCGTCGCTGCTGGATTTATGGAGTGATTATTTAGACTGGATGAGTAGCTGCTACTGTGCTACAGTAAATTAATGCCATGCAATAAATGTCAGCTTGCAGCTGAGCATCTCGTACAGGCTGCTCATGTCATAAATAAAAGAACAAAGAGGGTCTGAGAAGATAAATTGGGCTAGAATGAAAATAAAGTCTTGTGATATTACAAATTACTCAAGAGATAAATCATTTATAGGCACGGGAAAATGTTTTATTGCCTTCGATCGGCACCGGTGGGCTGTGGAGCGATCACGGCGGAAAGAAAAAATAAGAAAATGGAAAAGAAGTGTTCAGATGAGGCAAAGAGGAAGATGGCAATAATCGTTGCTGCCTTCCATACATCTTCTGTCAAGTTTTTCTTTATAAATCACAAAGTTTGTGTAACAGATTCTGGACTTTTACTTTGATTGCAAACGTTAAAAGAAAAAGTCAAACTTTTTTTAAAGTGATCTGTACCTTGGGCTGTCACAGTGTCTGACAGAGGAGGAGACTCCCCCCCCACAGGTCCGGCTGCACTCCCCCCACGGTGACCACAGACCCCACCCTCCATCCTCACCCTCCGGACGAGTCCCGTAAGCCACACACACTCTCTTAAAGCACCACTGCAACATAAAAAATGCACATAAAGTAACAGCATACAGAACATGATTGATTGTTTATAGCAATTATGATAAAAAAATCCTCATTTTTATTTGGAAATGAGGTAAATTGAACATTAGTTATGCTTCAACTCTAATTTTTAGCTGATAAAATTATTTTTATATGATTTATGATAAACTTTATGTAAAAAAACATTCAAAGGGTGCTTCTTTTTAATTGTTATAATATACAAACTGTGGCTCCTTTCAAGTGGATCTTTGTAATAAGACACGAACTTAAAGCAACACTCCGCAACTTTTACACCTTAAAATGTTTATTGTAAAGTTATGGCAGCATACTATCATCTATTATGTTCATTTTTCGCACCTGTGATAGTGTTAGTGGGTCCCACGTCAGTTTTTTGCTCCGGGTCGAAACAGGAAGTACTGACTGAGTGTCGTTTTATAGCAGAATATGGCAAGCCAAAGGGATAAACAAAGCGTGCGTTCTAAACGTGCGTTATGTCCACCAAAATGCACATCTTGAACGTGCGTTTTGACGTCAAAAGGGGCAAAAAAAGCGCATTCTAAAACTGGGCGTAATGTAGGAAAAGAAAAGAAGAACGCAATAGAGCAAAGACCAAAGTTAATATTGGGCCGTCTTTTCCTCGCTGGAGAGCTCTTTTAGAAAGAACGGCATGAACTACGGACTCTAACCTAGCCGTGCTGCTAATGGATAGGTAAGTAATAAATGATTTCACCAGGGTTATTGTGTTTAGTCGGGCATAAAGTTGTTATACAGTCCTGATAAAAACTATTTATTTAATGTGTGGAGGTGGAAAAAGTTTGTTTTCATTGTTTTGCCTGACATTTGGGTTGTTTTATTTTAAAATGTTTGATTTTAAACATTGATTTTACGACAGTGACATTACGCAGCAAGCCTTGAGAGAGCGACAGAGCGCACATATCCGCAAAGTTCAGGAATGTTGCTTTAAAGCTGTTTTCATCCAAATGTTTTGCACTAAGTGCGTGAGAGTTCCACAGCAGAATGACTTTAATAATACAAACCTGATTATATTATAAATGCACAGGCATCTTTGTATCAGAATTAGCCAAATATGGCTTCAGGATCAGAATTTACTGTTAGCTTGTTACATTCTCTCTACTTTGTTTATGCATATTTCTGAAAGGATTGCTCCTTGGCTCTCCAAAACCACCAGAAAATTAACATTTTCAATATACTTGAGCAACAGCTCTGTAAAACCAGAAAGCGGTATTGCATCGTTATTGAATACTACAAAGTATTAACGCAAATAAGTGTGACGGAACGTTATTCGGAATGTTATTCTTAAAATAAAGAGAAAAATTGCAATTTAATGAACAAGATTTATCTACATCCCATACGGGGAAAAATACAACTGACCGTTTACTCAAATAAAGTCAGTTACACTATAAACAATCATCTCACTGACCATTATAGAAAGACCTTACCCCCTTCTCTATGGTGTTGGTCTGACAGATGGTTCCCTCTGCAGCGGGAATGCTGGAGGTGATGCAGCGGTTGCTCTTACTCATGCACCAGAGTTCACTGCAGACTTCCTGTGCATGTTCACCAGGAGAAAATAAAATCATTCAGACAACAAGAACAGGACGTGATGCTGCATTTCTTCTACACGATGGCACAGATAAGAGCAGAAACCATAGCTCACCTTCATCTCACCTCCCCTTGTACAGCAATGCCTCAACACACGGGGTCATGTTTTATTGTGTACATATGCCGACTATATACCATGGATAATAATGAGTCTATAAAGCAGTTTGCTGTTCCAGATGTCCGATCACTCTGAGGTTGTTGGCCTTGTAAAACTTGACCATGCAATAAAAAAGTACTAAAGTATTGCAAGATGTGCTGCATCACGGATTTGATGGAGAGACACGGAGCAGCGCGAGTCAACAGCGAGTGGCTGCAAACATCAGGAGAAGTGAGTGTGTTTGAGTGGAAGAGTAATCGATGAGATCAAGATTCAAATAGATGTGAAGGTGAAAAGTGGTTTGGATCAGGATCTGTAGCCAGCTTCCTGGATGGGCGCAGAGATGCTCGTGAACTTTTGTTATTTTTTAAATGCTCAGTCATTTTGGCAGAGGGTTGTGTGCAAAGCTGTGGTTACCAGTGGGCTGTAAATAAATTCAAAAGGGGGATAAAATCTTTGGGCTCACCGCATATTTACACTGTCGAGATCTGATGCCGTACTGGAAGCGACACTGCTCGTCGGCGTCGTAGGCTTGACCCGGTGCCGTGGTGGGATACACAAACTCCTGCTTTGCAGGCACGTTGTTCAGACAGGAGCCCATACCTGAACTAACAGAGCAGAAACAAGAAGAAGAAAATCTAAAATCATGCTCATGTTTCAGTATTTACACGTTCTGTGAAAGTGGATTGTAGACGCAGCACCAATCCGTCTATCGATCTCCCGATCCATCTTTCCCTCACTCATAAACAAGACCCAGAGATACTTAAACTCCTCCACTTGAAGCAGGACCTCGTCTCTGACCTGGAGAAGGCATTCTACCCGTTTCCTGATGTAAAAGTTTATCTAAAACGTTTCTCCAACCATCAAAAAATGTTCTTATGGACTGTTTTTCTCATCTCAAACTCTTAATTAGCTATTTTTTTGTGGGATTTCAGATATCTGATTGGCTGACTCACTCCAGGAAACTGGTGATGTAATCCCGGCTGCAGGCGGACCAGATGAATGGGTTCGTCTTCATGGTGATGTGGTCGGCCATCAGCTTGGCGGTCTCCTGGCTGTGTGGTCCACAAGCGTTCCCCATACCATCGTGGTTCATCCCAAACCTAAAGCCCGTGATGACAAAGCGACAACACTTAGAGGCCATGTGGACAGGTAAAACTCCTACAGCAGCAAAGTGGACAGCAGAAAGGGAACTAAAAAACGTTGTTCTGCAGGGAAAATGTCACTAATTCTAGTGAGATCAGATAGGTCCAAATCTGGAGATAAAGCTGAAATTTTCAGGAAATATTTACTACAGCTGTACGCTGAAGCAAGAAAGTTATATCTAAGTGTTTCTGAACCAGCTGATATTAAAAAGACCCGATCAGCTGAGGATCACATTTATCACATAACACCACTGAAGCTGGTTCTCGGACACCCACGCTGCTTCCAAAGTGTAGTTTTGTTTTTGTCTCGTTATCATGAATGCACGACGCAGGTTTTCTACTCTTGCTTTAGGGCTCTGTTACGTACGTGTGCCCGATCTCGTGGGCGATGGTGAAGGCCGTTCCCAGACCGATGTCCTCATTGATGCTGCAGCTCCTCTCTGGTTCACACATCCCTCCAACGGGAGCCAGACCTGAAACACACATGCACGCACGCACACACACATGCATGCACACACAAATATGCTACATAAATAGAAAAATATAAAGTAACCATGTATACTTATGTCTAGAACGCACAGGGAATGGATTTTACCATCAACACAAACTGATTAATACTGAGAGGAGAAAAGTCTGTATTCTTTATAGATCAAAGAAAATATGCTTATATGTTTAAAAGTCACCCTTTTGAAGACCAGTTTGAGTTCTAAAATAAAAAAATAGGATATTTCCTAAAGTTAATGACACTTAAGTCTGTGTTTTCTTTGGACTGAACCCTCAAAATGCACGTTAAAGGGATATTCCACCCAAAATTGAAATTTTGTCTGTTGATATATTTGCCAGAGTTACATAAGTGGGAAAAAGCTAATGTTAACCTGCCCAGGCGTTCTCCTGACCCGGCTGTACTCCTTTAGCTTTAGCTTAGCATAAAACACAGTAAGTGAATGGATCCAACTAGCATTGTGTGTAAAAAAAAGTCCTTAAATCACTCAGTAGTGATCCTAATTCTGCTTGGTGACCTAAATAATCATTGACACTCCTCACAGACACAGCAGTTGAACTAATCATGTTTTAAAAATGAAACAGAGGTCTTGCTGTTGAATACATTTATCAGAAATCCTCCAAAAAAAAAAAAAGAAAACATAGATGCTCTGCTAATTACGTGTGCGCACGCATGCATGTGTGTGTGTGTATTTTATGACTATCACTAACTACATGTGCATCTGTGTTTATGGTCAGCAGGTGTCTTTGGGGCTGCCTTGCACCTTTCAGCAGAGGCTTACAGCTGTGCTTTGTCATAAAGTAGTCCCAAGTCTAAAATGCCGCCTGTGATTCCTTTATGTTACTAATTATTTTCACTTGCAATCAGTGTGATTATTTAGGTCACCAAGCAGAATTGGGATCACTGCTGAATGATTTTAAGGACTTTTTTTTACACACAATGCTAGTTGGATCCATTCACTTACTGTGTTTTATGCTAAGCTAAAGCTAAAGGAGTACAGCCGGGTCAGGAGAATGACTGGGCTGGTTAAAAATTGGTTTTCCCCACTTATCTAACTCTGGCAAATATATCAACAGACAAAATTTCAATTTTGGGTGGAATATCCCTTTAAGGGGTCGAACCTGCCTTATGTTAGTGGGGTTATTCATAAAGTGTGTTTCTGAGAGTGAGTGTTACCTAGAGTTTCACAGGGCTTGTTCTTTTGGATGCAGATGTCATACCTGTCAAAAAATAAAGACAGGAACATTTTAATGTTTTTAAAGTATTTAATTTAGCATCAAACCAGATTAGGTTTAGGAAATCAAAATAAGCAAAGAATTAAAGATCTTGTCAGACAGTTTATGTCAGTGGACCGCTCAGACTAAACCAGAGAGAGTCTCTGAGGTGTCATCTGTCTGGATATCTTCCATCCTTCACTTGATAAATAAATGCAAAACCAAACTTCCCTTATTTACAACAGCAAAAATCCTGTTATATGCATCAGGTATTGAGAAGCAAACTCATGCAGCCTAAAGCAGATTCATTTAGAAAGAA
Organism: Aphyosemion australe; assembly: GCA_006937985.1. Lineage (NCBI taxonomy): Eukaryota > Metazoa > Chordata > Actinopteri > Cyprinodontiformes > Nothobranchiidae > Aphyosemion > Aphyosemion australe. The sequence continues at coordinate 162,313 of SSNS01000012.1, read as the reverse complement.
GAGGGGAATAATTGTGGCAGCTCCATTGCATGACTCTGACTAAACCGTGCTTGTGTTGTTTTCTGTCTCCCAGAAGAAGTATTTGTAACAGAGACGTAGCAAAAAAAACACTGCTGTCAGATTCGAACTGCTCTCCTTTCTTATCATTTTTAAGAGCCCATTTTTATAAAATCCAGAGGTCTCCTTCCTTTTTGTTCTTGGCTGCACACTGAAAATAATAAATCTGTCACCGTCTCTTGCACCCCTCACATCTTTCTTTTGCATGTTCTCTCCAGGTTCTGCTTTGTGCAGAGAGGCCTCAGCTGTTGTCACCTAAAACGGGACAAGATACAGCCCAACTCAGCTGAACTTGGCTCTGAAACAAACTATGATGAGAGGCGCTGAGAATGTAAGAATACAGCCTAGAGGAAGTGCTGTTTTAGCCCTTTTCTGATTAAAAATCATTCTTTTTTAGATGAAAGTGTAGGAGGGGGTACGTGCAGTAAAGAGTCCAACAGACAATTAGCATAAATAAAGTTAATTACTGGTATTTATTCATAAGAAAGAATTAGTAAAATATCTTATTTCCTAATTCATGCAAGGCAGTTTCTTTGTTTTAAATTACCTAGTGATGAGCACAGCGGTGTCATGGTGAGCAATGCCGTTGTCTGGTATGGCGTTCCCGTAGCTGCTGCGGTGCTGGATGGTTTTCTGCCACTTGCAGAAGCTGTCTAAAGACTTCGAAGCATGATGGTTGACCTCCAGTGTTGGCTGATGGAGAGAAAGTAGGAAAAACGCACATTGAAGGCACATGAAGTAGGAGTGACATCCTGTGGTCAAAATTGGTTACTGCAGCCCATTTTCAAAACACACGTGTCACTCTCTTCCGTGGGTTTCATGGCTGTTGCCAGTTATGGCTCAGCACCAGAAGATTCAAGACGTTACTAATGGTACTTACAAACTAGCATGGGCTCCACTCCACTCCGCGCTGCCCGCCCCAGCCTGGCCGCGTTTGTTCCACACTGCCTTAGGAATGCGGACGTGATTGAGCACATGGGCGGTCTCCAAAATTGGTGCAAAGATTTCAGTGATGTCATGAGCGCCTCTTCGAGCACGTGGGCGGGGAAAAAGAGTGGGAAGAAGTCCGCGGTGTCTCCATTACTAAACAAAGGCGGCCTGAGCAGTGTTGCTTTTGGAGACTCTCTGAGTCTGGTATTGCATCCTGCTTTGCCGTGTGTCCTGGCAGCGCTGTCTGTCTGTGTGTGTGTGTGTGTGTGTGTGCGCGCGTGTGTGTGTGTGTGTGTGTGTTTTAGAGAGACAGAGAAAAAAATGGCTTCAGTCAGAGGCTTGTTAACTCCTCGGTGACTCCGCTGGCTGATTCTATCCGCCAATCAGAGGCTCCCCCTAATCATGGTAGGCGTGAATTTGAGCCGACCAATCAGTCGGCAGTGGGTGTGTTGGACCAGTTCAGCACGAAGCAGACTGCCTTGGGAAGAGAACTGAAAAAGCGACCGGCTATGCACGAAAAAAATCCAGGCTATGCGGATGTGAACACATGCTACCCTATCTAGGTGGAGTAGAGCTGATACTAGTGTGGAAGCCCTATAAGTGGATAAATACATTTCAATGTAATACTGAGTTGTTGGTATTTGAAAAAAGTAGCTTGAGATATTTTTAGATCCGACTATTTGTTTCTAACTCACCGTTAGCATCGTTAGCTCAACGTTAGCTCAACGTTAGCCTCTAGCCCGATATTATAGTAAAACAGAAAGATGCCGTGGAGTCTTAGGAGTAGAAGAAATAATGTCTGGGCTGCTCTTTTTAGCGGCTAACATTCTGTCCACAACTCTGGAGCGTTTGTGCAGGCCAGTGTTGAATTACAAATGTAGACGCAGTAGCGTTAGCTGGCAGAGACTTAGCAACCCCGCGGGTTCACAGATTGTAAACAAAGGCTACGTCCCTCTTTAGCTTTTTTGAAAGGAGAAAACCTGACAACCCAACCAGCCGGCTGAGACAGAAATCTGTTTCAGTATCACCTTCCTCCCAACATGACTGAGAACTTAGACTGTTTTGTGATTATTTCACAGTAAAATTGTACCTTTAAATACATGTCTGAGGAAAAAATAGACTCATACATTCAGTTTGTTTAGAGCAGAACAATCATTCTCATACATTTCATAAATATTCCAACAATCACATTAGTCAGCAATGCCCTGATAACACAGTCTTCCTGTATTACTCAGATTTAGGTGTATTTTCCACTAGCGTGTTAGTTTTTTTCTGTCCGTTGAAACTCTGCAGCTTCGGTGCATTAGGAGGCTGCGTGGAGGAGGAAGGAGCGGACGGAGGGAGTGCTCTGCTGGCCACAGCTGGCGAGAACTCGTAACCCAGGAATGTATGTGGTGACATAACTAGTAATTGTCTCATCCCACAGTCCCTCATCTCTGGGCCCACTGCTCGGCTCCTTTTTCCTTTCCAGGGACAGCTTGCCTTTTTGGACTTGGAAACCAGCAACAAAACCACTCGGAGAAACGACGCTCCCTCAGCGGTCTGGGGCACAAGAATAACAACACTAATACTGCCCACCGCTAATGAAACTAACATTTACTTTTTCTTTACTTGTTCAGATAACAAACACATCCAGGCAGGAAGCTCTGGGGCTTATTTTGAGGCAATATGAATCATTAATGTTCCTTAACAAGACAGATTCAGGGGAAACCCCCAAAACTGAACTGCAATACCCGACGGAACCGGCCAGGCTGTCTCACCACATGTTGTTAACGGTACACTAATACAGTAATTTACTAGGTCAGGTGGTTCAGTCATCTTGGGAAGGTCATGGACTCTTTATGAGCTGAACTCCTGCCTTGTGGTCCGGTGTGGACTTTCACTCGGTCATGTCTGGCCTCCAGTCGCTCACTTACATCATGCAGAAAGAGTCTGCAGCCATGCAAGGAGTTCCAAGAGGCTTTTTTTAGTCATGGTGGTTCTTGGAGCTGAATGATGACATCAGTGGCTCAGACATGAAGAACACAACCATCTCTTCTTAGTTTGCTTAAATAAATAATACTAAAACTGAAGACCTGTTAAGATGAAGTCTCAAGAACTCAAACGTGCACATGAGCAATGATCCCAGAAACATGCTGTGGTCCCAGAGCAGGTGATACATGAAATAATTCTAATAAAAATAACTTCATGAGGAGAATCTGAGTATTTTATGCAATGGAGTGGTGGTTAGCAATGTCCCCTCACAGTAAGAAAGTATCCGGTTTGAATCTGGGTTCACCCATCCTTTCAGTGTGGAGTTTGCACGTTCTCTCCAGGTTCTCCGGTTTCCTCCCACAAGCCACAAACCTGCACGTTAGGGACACTTTAGATTTAAATCTGACTTAAGGAGTGTTTTGTGAGTCTCAGCAATGAGCTGGTGACCTCTCCAGGGTCACCAGATCCTCTCACCCTCTGACTGCTGAGATAGACTCTAGCCCTTGCAACCATGACCAGGGATAAACTGGTTCAGAAAATAAGCACAGGTTGACAGGGATATGAACGCCCATCCATCCATTTTCCTGTTCTTATCCAGGGTTGGGTTGCGGGGGACAGCTGCCAAGCAGAGAGGCCCAGACTTCCCTCTCCCCAGCCACTTGGACCAGCTCCTCTGGGGGAATTCTAAGGAGTTCCCAGGCCAGAGGAGAAACATAGTCCCTCCAGCGTGTCCTGGGTCTTCCTGTAGGTCTCCTTTCTGTTGGACATGCCCAAAAAACCTCACCAAGGAGGCGTGCAAGAGGCATCCTGACCAGGTGCTCAAGCCACCTCAACTGACTCCTCTCAATGTGGAGGAGCAGCGGATCTACTCTGAGCCCCTGCCAGATGACCAAGCTTCTTACCCTGTCTCTAAGGGGGACAACCAGATACCCAGCGAAGAAAACTCATTTCGGTGGCTTGTATCTGCTATCTCATTCTTGTGGTCACTACCCAAAGCTTGTGACCATTGATGAGGGTTGGAACGTAGATCAACCGGTAAATCGAGAGCTTCGTCTTCTGGGTCAGCTCTCTCTTCAACACGACAGACCGGTACAACGCCCGCGTCACTGCAGACGCAGCACCAATCTGCCTATCGATCTCACGCTCCATCTCTCCCTCATTCCTGAACAAGACCCTGAGATACTTGAACTCCTCCACTTAGGGCAGGAACTCTTCCCTGACCTGGAGAAGGCATTCTACCCTTTTCCGACTCAAAACCATGGTCTCAGTCTTGGATATGAATGTGTGCACCAAAATTTAAGTCAAACTATTAAACTTTACATTACCATGATTATTCATTGGTACATTAAGGGATTATGGTGTACGTTTTGGCACTAAACCTGTCAAAGGGGTATTCTTGAATGAAATGGGTCTATTTGTTGGTCAAGGTCAGTTGAACACTAGAACACTTCTAATTGCCACTAGAAACTAAGACAGTCCACATCGTTGCCCACTTTTAAAGCCAGGCTTAAGGTTCACCTTAGATCTGTTTCTTAGTTTTTTACTTGTGTTTTAATTTTTTGATCATTGTTTTTGATTGTTTTTAACTCTTTTATCTTTGAATGTTTTATTTTTATTTTATCTTGGAATGTTCTATTTTTGTATTTTATTGCACAGTTGTTTTATTGTGTCTTAGTTGTTTTTAAATTATGTTCAGCACCTTGGGCCCCCTTGATTGGGGGTAGGAAGGGGCTTTACAAATAAAATTGAATTGAATTGAACACGGCCCACTAGACATACTGGGACTAAAAAGCATAACCTCAGTCTTATCATCACTGAAGTGAAGAAAAATTGCAGACATCTAAATTTTAACCTCATCAAGGCAGTTTAGGAGAGGATCTAAGGAATGAGCCATGTTTAATGGTCATGTAAACTTGGGTGTCATCTGCATACAAATCGAAAGAACATCCATATTTCCTAAAAATAGAACCCAGAGGCAGCAAATAAAGGGAAAACAACAAAGGGCCAAGCACCGATCCCTGAGGAACCCCAAATGAGATGACGTGAAGCCACATAAAGTGACACTAAATGACCTCTCAGCCAAATAGGACACAGTTCAACAGCACCAGAATTACAAAATCTCCAGAGTCAGTAGCCAAAAGAATATCATTTAAGACCCTGAGTAGTAGACTCTGTGCTGTCTTTTTAAAGCTCAACTGGAAATTTTCACAAATACCATTTGCATGTAAAAAATTAGTCAATTGTAAATACACCACTTTTTCCAGAGATAGGCCTATTACTGGACATGGCAGAAGGGTCAAGGCCAGGCTTTTTAAGTAGCAGCTGGACAATGGCATGTTTCCATGTTTCCAGAACCACACCAGATAAAAGGCTACGTTTAACCATGGTAAGAACCCCAGAGCCCACAGAAGAAAAAAACCTCCTTAAACTACAGTAACAAGCAGAACAGCCACAAAGCAGCTCTGTACGACAGGTACAACCCCCCCTTCTCATTCTGAGGGGTTTTCCAACTCTGTCCAATTATGTCTCTCGCTCTTCCTGGCTTCCTTACACCCTCTCAGTCCTGTCATTACAGCAGCCGTTCATAAGAGCCGCTCAAACACTCCGGGTGTGGTGCAGGAGCCAACACTTAAGCCAGTGATTTGATAGAAATAAGGAGCATATATGCTGCTGGGAATTTTATCAGGACATATTTAGAGGAAAAAAAAGTGGAGGTTTGTGCTGCATATTGGAGCAGATTAAAAAAGTATGTTACAAACCTGGTCTTCCATGAGCAGGATGAGCCGCGTCACCACAATGTTGACTGCGTTCCCCAGGCTAGAATCTTGGAACAGTTTGGCAACCTGACCTCCAGGGAAACAAGAAAAGACCAGTCTTAAAAACGACTGATACTCCAGCTGAGTAATGCAAAATACAGAGAATAAAACATGAAAGCTGAGGAGTTCTGAGGTGTACAAGAGAATAAAAGCCCCCAAATAAAAAAATACATCTTTTGAGTTGAGAAACTTACAATATTCATGACGGCCAGTATGTACTGCTCGATGTCCCTGCGACCGTGGTAACCCACCATCATCTTGTCAGCGACCACCAGCGTCTCCACGTAGCGCTCCTGGCTGACTGAGCGCTTCAGAGGCAGCTGGCTGCGGCCGACGTGATGAGGGGGCGTCTTCAGAGTCCGCTGCCACCACGACGCACCTTTGAACGGCTTCTCATCTGAAGTCACGCACACATATTTATGTTTTCAGAGCAAAGGCATGGCAGCTGTTGTGAATTTAACACCGCTTAAAGGAGAGGCTATTTGCAGTGATTCCAGGCACATAGAATAGTCTTTCCTCTTACCGATGACCCCACAGGAGCGGCCCTTGTACTGATGACGGAGTGATGAGCGTTTGTAAACCACATGGGGGCGCCCCTCTGTTCTCTCCTCCCTCTCTGTCCTGGTTTGGTTATCTGGTGAGACAAGGGGTTCAATCAGGTACTCCTCCCCCCCTGCAACAATCACCCCCTGCTGTAAAAGACAGATTAAGAGGAAAAAATAAATACATTAAAGAAAGAAAAAAACAGAAAGAAAACTTGCGTTAAAGACATAAATTATCAAAAAACCTTAATTGGATTCTTTTTTTACAGGTAAAATAAGCTCGGAGCTTTATTATTATGTCTAAATGTTATTGTACAATGTTCTTCTAGACCTTTTTGTTCCAACTAGAATAAAGTGAATGTTTGATGATGATTTAAAGTTTTTCAAGGCTGCACACTTTTATTGTTACGGAATTTGACAAATAGTTACAATTTTCTACAATTTAAAGGAGTGGAACACTCATGTAATCAATACATTTGCAGTGGTCTCTACAGGAATGAATGCCTTGTAAGTCTTACGGGGGTGGGGGTGGAGACAAAACCAGTGCACCATTTCCAGGAAGTAGAAGTGAGCCACATCACAGCTGAGCTTCAGACGGCAGGACTTGGAGTCTTATTTCCTGATATTTGGACATCTCTCCTCTGATTGGCTAACAGCAACACGACTCTACCACTGACTCTGTTTGCTATGCAACGTTGATGTTTTATCTCCATAAATAACACAAGCCTGAAGGAGTCTGCCATGTGGTGAAGTTGCTAATGCTAACGGTTAGCTTCTACTAGTCGAGATGTTCTCTGCTGTTTCCTGGACGCTAAACCAACAACAGCCTTCCCCGTCGTGAGTCAAGATGGGTGAGTCCATGAATGTTAGTGACAGTGTGACGTAGATCTGTGAGGATTTTCTAATCCTAGAGTTTCACCGTCTATTTTCTATCAGAAGCTAATGCAGGAGATAGGTTGAGGAGACTATTTTCATGTTCAGCCTGCATGAAAAACTCAGAATGACTGATTATAATCAGAAATAAGATTTTTAAATGGTTTTTCAGTGTTCCACACCTTTAAACATAAAAAAAGAATTTGCATTGACATAGGATCGCTTTTTTATTTGACTAATATTATTAAAATAGCATTAAGTGACAATAACAATCAGTGTGAGCTACAGTTCATGCTTTTAGCAGACAATAGTCAAGTCACAAACATCAATGTAACCATAAAACCAATAATATTAGTCACAATATTGTTTTAGATGAACACAAACATGGAAAGCTCTTCGTAATTTTAGTGGAAAAAATGCAATATTTTAATTTCTAAGATTTAAAAATAAGACCAGATCCTGCCCTGGTTCTCCGCTGTCCCCCCTTGCGATGGGACTCTGGACCCATTCGAGTGGAAGATCAGAACAAACACACATCAGAGGATGAAAGGGTGAATGAGAGCGAGGAAAATGAGCGAGTGAAACAGAGAGCGATACACTAACACTTCCTTTGATTCTGCTCAGATGTGTCGGCCCCGGTCAGAGCGATCGTCTCCCCTCGACTCGCTGCGGCGGCTTTCAAAGCGCCTTTAATCCCATAATGAAGTTAGTGATGCTCCTCTGGACGCTCACGCTGCTCCGACCAACACTAATTACGTGTGAGGCTTATGAACGCTTGGTGAGCACATTTAAAAAGTTATTGTGGGGCCTGCTGTTTGTAGTGAGAGGATACCCGGTGCTATGAATACAGCAGAGTCGATTCAGCCAACAAAACCATGCAGCACAATTCAGAGGGTCTCATCAAAGGGATCGGACCGGTACCGACTTGGAAGCATCATCAAACAGGAGCCAGTTCCCTGTTGTGGTTTGAGGAGATGACCTCATGAGAAAAATCTGAATGAAAGGGAAGCTAAAGTAAGCACTAAATAGTAACTTGTTTTTTTTTTCAGGAAGGCAGTAGAAGAGCGTGTGGAGAGAGAGACGCTCTGAGCGCTTTAAGCTTCTCAAACTTTAAGCTTAAAAGCAAAATTTGACTTTTTCTTTTCTCTGGAGTGTCTGTAAACCCATTAAAATTCAATCAGAACCCAATAAAAGCAGTTTAATTCTTTTTTTATACCTTGTTTTCCCCCCATAATTTACTTTTTTAAGCTCTAATTTTTCAGAATTCCATTTTTCATGATCTAAACACACATTTTGAAAAATAAATTATTTCATGAGCTTCATTCAAAGAACAATCCGAGATGATTTTATTTATCGCTAAAACACAAGTTGTTTCTGTTGACCAGTTTAATTCTAAAACAGTATTTTAATTATCTAGATCAGATAAATCTATGATATGAAAAGTGCAACTTGAAAACTAAATGCGATGTTTTTTGGTTTTCTTTGTCTTTTTGCTTCATTGCAGAATTTAACTTGACTTTATTATTATTTTTATTTACATCAGTTTCTGCATTCTAGAACGACATCGTTATTAAAAAGGTGCAAATAAAAGCATCGGTGAAATTAGAAAAGGATCATATTTCAAATAAATTATGTTTACAAGTGACTGTAATTAATTATGAAAGCAAAGATGGGTAGAAGATCTTCAGTTTGCTTATAAAGAATGTGTCAGAAAATCATTGACCTTTGTTAGTCAAAGAAATACTGAAAAGCACTTTTCCTGTTTTATACTCTGAAAAGAAAAGAATAAACAAACCAACAAGCTCCTCCTGCATAAACGGCTGTTAGAACCAAACAGCCATGAAATTATTTCAGATTAAACCCTATTTAATAGTTTCCAACGGTTAGATTGCCTTTTAAGCTTGAATGCATCTGGGATGGGCAATTGTTAAAGACCAAGTTCACTCGTCTTTTTCAACACATCTGCAGTGGTCTCTAGTATAAATGAACACCTTGTGAGTCGATCTCTGTGGAAAAAAGTTCTGGCGCTCCTGTTTCAGGATGTAGAAGTAAGCCAGAGGAGTGGGGAGCAGAAAACAGCAGAATTTAGAGTCTTACTCATTATTGTTTCCTGATATTCGGACATCTCGCCTCTGATTGGCTAAAAGCAACACAGCTCTACCACTGAGTCTGTTTGCTTTGCAACGTTGATGTTTTATCTCCACAAATAACACAAGCCTGAAGGAGATCTGCTGTGTTGCGGATGTGCTAATGCTAACGGTTAGCTTGAGAACCACTGCCCTAAACCAACAACAGCTTTTCCTGTCACAAGCCAAGATGGGTGAGTCAATGAATGTTAATTTTCAGTGTGATGTAGATCTGTGTGGCTTTTTCAGACCCGAGCGTTTAATTTTCCATATCTATCTATCAGTGGCTAATGCAGGAATTAGGGGTAAAAGACTATTTTTACAGTTAGCTTGCATGTTAAACTCAGAGTAACCAATCATATTTAAAAGATAACAAGTAGGTAAAAACAGTTTCCCTGTGATCTTAGCCTTTAAGGCTAACTCTCATAACATTGTATCCAGAAAACTGACCTGTCCTCAAAACAAAAAGGTGGATTTATCTGTGAGGTCTCAGTCTTACCAGGCCGTTACAGTTGCTCAGAGCCACCTTGCTGGAGTGCGGCTGGTCCTGGAGGTGTCCCGCGTAGTGACAGTGGGGGGAGTATGGGTGGCTCCAGGCTAGTCGGCCCTTCTTCCAGTACTCCACCCTGAACTGACGGGACAACAGGCCACCCTGCAGCGTCAGGTTCAGCAGGAAGTTGTTTCGAGACGTGGATAGCTGGTAGAAAAGCTACAAGATGAAGAAGAAATGAACAATATGAGATTTTTAAAAAAATCTGTATCACCCAAAATGCAAAAATGATCTATTTGTAGCCACAGTACAGAGCCAGGCAGCCGGTCTTCAGTGCTTCGTTTTCTTCTTTGGTGGTGATGACTCTTTTCCGTGTCCAGCATCTCGCCGTCGGGTCCCACACGTACCGGGATGGCGATCTCGTACTGGCCCAGGCTGGACAGGAAAGCAGCTATGGAGGCAGAAATAAAGGAGGTTTTAAGTTCAACTAAATCAAACCAACATCCTCTTTAATCTTATTGTTTCTAACCAAAAACAGATGATTTAGTTGTTGCTGTGAGCCTCTACTGAGACTAACCCAGCTGGCAAAGAAAAACAAGACTTTTTGGCCCTTAACTTAAATAAAAGGCTCCACCACTCCAAGTAGCCTTCATTCATGAGGCCAAACGGAGGTTGTCATGGTTACCTTGAAATTGTATACTTCCTGTCTGTCTGGAGCCTGTTGGGAGATTTATTGTGCAAACTCACACAGCTCCAACTGGTCGCCGTCGGTTACCAAAAACGGGCAAAGTAACATAAAACAAGTTCAGATTTCAACAAAATTTCCATTTGAGTTGACGAAGAAGCTTCTCTCACAGAGGAGCTAAGAGAAAAATCAGACTTATGAAGCTGTGCAGTCAGAAAAGTCACTAGATTTTACTCTGATTTTGTTCAGCTGAATGTTTACCCCACTTAAATGTCTACAGTCACGAATTTAGCCAAATTAAGCACAATAAGATCAAATTAAACACTCTGACTTATGAATAGCTCTTCTCTATTCAAACTTCCTGAACGCAACACATCCATCCTCCTCTCCCAAACCACAGCGAGTAGTCAGGTAGGTGGGACCAACTTTATGATTTAAAGACAGGAAAAGCTCTCAGAGGGATGATTAAAGGGGATGGTTTTAATAAAGTAGAGAAAAGTTAGCTCTGTTAAAATTAATGAGCCCTCACGCAACAAATGATGCTGTGTGAGCAAACCCCCTGAGCGGCCATTTTTATTTAAAAACTCTTCTCCACAGGACTTCCATAAAAGTTATCTACCTCTCACAAGGAGTCAGTCATCACCACAAGCTACAAGTTTTATTAGTTTAACAAATTAAAATAATATAACCCCTGCTGAAAAAACCAGCATATGTTGTGTTTTGTATGCTGGTCCAGCACGCGATGCTAGTTCAGCTTTCTGGTCCAGCATGCTGGTCCAGGATGGGATGCTGGTCTAGCATGGTGGTTCAGAATCCAATTTACGCCTTTCCATGCTGAACAAGCATCACATGCTGGATATAAAACACAATATATGCTGTATTTTCAGCAGCGACATCAAAACAGACTTTAAAGTAACAACTGTTTTTTAAACTTTAAGCTAGAGCTTTAACATTGATCTCAGTGATTGTTGGGTTAGGAACTTGACCAGTTTCATATTTGACACCACTCTGCAGCCCTCTGCTGACCAAAAACTGTATATATAATAGTTTTGTGGAGCAAGTAGGTGTTCTAGGGGGTGCTGTTATACATGCTTTACGGCTGTTAGCTGTAATGCTAGCGGTTAGCATTTTCAGATCGTCAATAAAAAGAAGAAAAAGAAGTCTGCTTTTTCTGTTGGCATCATGGCGGAGCCTGGAAGTAAAAGTAACAGAGTAATGTCTTTGGAGGCGAAGCAAAGAGCTAAAACTCGGCCTACACTAGTTTGAGGAGCTAAAGGAGGCTACAAAATCACGGACTGATGGTGACCTGGCTTTGTTGCTACTGGACTTGTAAGTAGTAATATTTTTTTGTCCAACATGTGGATCTTTTAATTTTGTGGTTTATTTTAGTATTAGTTGGATCATGTTAGTGTTAGCGCTAGCTACAGCAGGCTGCAGCAGGGTTTTTTAGTTGTAATTCCACTTTCAACCAGTAGGGTGGAGGAGCAGGAAACTCCTTGATGTTACTTTAATAAATATAGGAGAGAAGGATGCAGTTTATAAATGTGGTTAAACCTGTTATAAAGTTGTTTTTTCTGATATTTTTTTTCTTTTTTTTGCTCAGATACAACCCAAAGTGACGGCATTATAGAAATATTGTTTTCAGGAGAAAAATATTCCAGCTGCCACATGTAAAACTTGGGAGGCATAGGAAGCCTGTTTGCTAAATTTACCAGGAGAAAACACCCCGACTAACATCCCGGAGAGTCTGTGCTGATAAACGCTCTCTTGGTTCAGTTATCGCCAAACAAAAATAATGGGAGGAAGTACTCTGGATGGAAAAGTGAACCTCCCTCCATGCCAGACACACCTTCACACCCCTTTGGGTCAAACAGTGTGGTGCTGCTAGTTTCACAGCAAAAGCAGGAAAAATGATCAATTTTTCATCCTAATCTGAATGTAAACAATATACATCCTGAATCTGAACAGCAATCTCCAAATGTTTAAGACAAAATCTGAAGAACGACTTCCAGAGGAGCCAAAAACAAATAAGATGTTTGCAGAATTTGGTGTGAAGATCTGAAAAAGATTGGGTGTTTTAATTAAATAGGAACAGCGACTCAGTGCCAGGTCTTATCTTCCAACATCAAGACTCCATTAATGCTCCTTTGGCTGCCTGGGATCAAATCCTTCCCAAAAACCTAAAGGACACACTTCCAAGAAAAATGGAGCATGTAATTAACTAGATGCTAAAATATCACATTTGGGTTTAATGTTTAGGTGTCCATTTATTTTTGGTTTAGGGAGGACATGAGCGGTGATGATCATTACAAGAACCAGCAAAAGAAACTTTTGTTGCCTCATAGGGATTTAAATCACAGAGAAATTAGTGTTTTGTTTCATTTGATAACGTTTTGATAAAGTTTCAAGTTGATGAAACATATGAAAGTGAAACCAAAAATTTAAGACAATAATAACTAAAAAGAAAATCAAAAATCTTAAAGGTGGTTGAAGTAAGAATGACATCCTGTGGTCAAATTTGGGTACTGCAGTCCATTTTTGAAAACAAAAGAATGACTCCTCGACTCCCGTTCCATGAGTTTCATGACTGTTGCAAGCTACGGATCAGTTCCAGAAGATTCTAGATGACAAGTGAAGACGAGTCATACACAATAAGTTAATAATAAATAAACAAATTTCACTGTAAACCATGGATTCTTGGTAATTGAAAAAGTAGCTTTAGGTTTCTTTAGAGCTGACAATTGGCAAATAAGTCACCGTTAGAGATTGTATCTCCCCTTGTCTCCCGTTGCAATGGGGTGTGCCACAGGGTTCTGTCCTTGGGCCACTACTTTTCTGCTTTACTTTATCTCTTACCAGTCTCTTACCAAGTCCTGGAACTGCACGGTCTTAAAGTAACATTCTGCAACTTTTACACCTTAAAATTATGCTTTTTTTAAAAGTTTTGGCATCACACTATCATCTATTATGTTCATTTTCGTACCTGTGTTAGTGTTGGGGGGACACAATGCGAGTTTAGAATGCGCAATTTTTTTATCCCTTTGGCTTGCCATAATTGTATAACGTAGCCTCGCTGTTTAGCAGTGGCAGATTCACCAAAGAAAGCTAGAAATCCCTTATCAGAGGAATCTAGGAAAAGAAAAGAAGAACGGGATAGAGTGAGAGCAAAGACCAGAGTTATTATTGGGCCGTCTTTTCCTCGCTGGAGAGCTCTTTTAGAAAGAAAGGCATGAACTACGGACTCTGACCTAGCCGTGCTGCTAATGGCTAGGTAAGTAATAAATGATTTCACCAGGGTTATTGTGTTTGATCGGGCATAAAGTTGTTATACAGTCCTGATAAAACTATTTATTCAATGTGTGGAGGTGGAAAAGTTTGTTTTCGTTGTTTTGCCTGACATTAGGAATGTAAACATGCCTCTTATGCCCGAGAGAGAGATTTTATTTTACAACAGTGACGTTACGCAGCAAGCCTTGAGAGGGCGACAAAGAGCATATATCCGCAAAGTTCAGTAATGGGGCTTTAACTACCACATTTATGCCGACGACTGTCAGATATGGTTAGCATTGTTAGCTCAACATTAGCCTCTAGCCGTTTTTATTCGATATTAGAGTAAAACAAAAATAGGGGTACAAGAAATAACTCCTGGGTCGCTCCTATTACAGGCTTAGGAGCTTTACAAAACATCTGCTGCGTTTTGCCGGCTGGTGTCAAATTACAAATTCTGGCATAGCAGTGTTAGCTGGCACAGACTTGACAACCTTGTGGGCTCACAGATTGTAAACAAGACTATGTTCGTCTTCAGCATTTTTTGAAAGGAGAAAAACTGACAACCCCTCAGCCGACTGAGAAGGAAATCTGTTTCGATGTAACCTTCCTTTGAACATGATTGAGACATTAGACTAATTTGCTATTAATTCACTCTAAAATTCTTACTTAGTGTACCTTTAATAAAAATATCACGATTTATTTAAAGGAAGTAGCAAGGCATATCATTAGAGCCAGATGGCTTTAAGAGGTCAAAGGTCAAAGTGAGAAAACATTAACTCAGATTTTTTCTAATCTCACCTTGTGACTTAGCAAACTCATCTCTGTGACCTCCTGCGACCTGGATGGCAACCACGACAGTGACCAGAGCATTCCTCCATAGCGTTTCCATGGTTACTACAGTAGTTGCTATAGTAACAGATATCAGTGCAGTGGTCCCCGGTCCTCTGTCCCAACATGTCTCCCGCCCTCTCGGATGCCCCGTCGCCTAGCAGAGGAACAGCTCAGCGCTCTGTCGGGCCATGGCTGCAGGTGGACCTGAAAGTCAGCAGAACCTGCAGCCAGAGGAGATGGAAGTCCTCATAGAAGGAGAAAACACCTGGGTGGAGGGGCCGGCAGCAGTGGGACGTCCTCTCTGTCGCCCAGAAGAAGATAAACTGTTTAGAAAGCAAAATAAACACGCACAGACGAAAACCAAACACTTTATACCACGGAGCAACAGATTTGGGCTCAGAACTACAGCAAGGCTTGTAGAGGGTATTGTGTTAGATGTTCTGAGGTAAAAAAGAGCTAATTTGAGGGCAAACACCGCCAGGCAGGCTGACTCTGATGTTTGGTTGCATGGCTGAGTGACCTGCTGGCAGCCTGCCTGACGGGGCTAATTGGGCAGAATGTAACAAACTCACGGTATGTGTGCATATATGAAGAAAAAAAATACTGCAATAAAGTTAGCATGACTGAAACTGAAGGAAGCTCTGCAAATATCATGATGAGTAAGATATTTTTTATTATTCACAATCACGACTTAATACTGAGGATTGCTCACATGGTTCAAAAAGTGCCCTCCGTGGAAACAAAGTGGACATTTTCCTGAACAAAAATATCCATCCATTCATCCATTTTCCTCTGTTTATCCGTTGTCGAGTCACAGGGGCAGCAGCCTAAGCAGAGAGGCCCAGACTTTCCTCTCCCCAGCCACCTGGGCCAGCTCCTCCAGGGGAATCCCAAGGTGTTCCCAGGCCAGCCGAGAGACATAATCTCTCCAGCGTGTCCTGGGTCTTCCTTTAGGTCTCCTCCCGGTTGGACGTGCCTGGAAAACCTCACAAGGGAGGCGTCCAGACCAGGAGGCATCCTAACCAGATGCCCGAGCCACCTCAACTGGCTCCTCTCGATGTGGAGGAGCAGTGGATCTACTCGGAGCTACTCCCGGATGACCGAGCCTCTCATCCTATCTCTAGGGGAGACCCCGGACACCCTGCGGCGAAAACTCATTTTGGCATATCCGTGATCTTGTTTTTCGATCACTACCCAAAGCTGGTTATGAAGCCAACAGGACCACATCATCTGCAAAAAGCACAGACCTGATCCTAGGCCACCAAAACAACAACTTGGCTGCACCTAGAAATCCTGTCCATAAAAGTTATGAACAGAATCGAAGCCTTGACAGGGTCCAACTCTCATGGAAAACGAGCCCGACTCAAAATAGGAAATTAGGAAGCCAGGCCAGTGCCAAGATCAGGGGTGCCCCTTGTCTTTGATTTAGAGTTTCCTGGCTTTATATTGCACCATCAGCTAAAACCCAACCCTTGCTATCTCATAGTAAAGTCTGCCCACCCAGTTTACTCCCATCCCAGCCTACCTTCCCTTCCCCACTCCCTCAGAGTCGTGTGGGGAGACGGGAGTGAGCAGAGACGCCTCACTGGCCCAGATGGCTGGCTGCAAACCAACTGCAGCCAAAGGTAATCAGAGGCAGATGGGAAACCTTTTGGTGACGAGAGCGGAGGGAACAAGTACCCTCCTAAAAAAGAGGAAGGAAGAAAAAAAACAAGTGCAAAAGCTAAAGGTAGTGAAAGAGAGGCAGCAGAGTGTGAGCTATTGGAGCCAGCGCTTTTTTAAAGTGTTAATACCCTTAACTCAGTGTGGAGGAGTGAGTTGAAAGAGCTTTAATGTGCCTCTCGCTTCATTTCCAGAGCAAAGGGCAGGTACAGTAAAAGGAGAGTTTACTTAAAAAACACTGAGGGGTCTTTGTACTGCTGCAGCGTCCCTCATATGTGGAACAACTAAAAGTCCTTCTCTCATCCCCTCCCTCTGGCTTTTCCCAGTCATTTCCTGCACGGGCTAAACTCCCCCCCACTTTCATTACTTCTTCTCCTCCCATTTGCGATTTATTGTGGGCTTATTAAACTAGATGCTTGATATCAAATGCTTTTTACTGCCCCTAACTCTCCTTTTGTTTGTTTAAACTGGAGAACGAGGGGGGAGAAAAGACCCCCTCGGTGCTGTCCCTCTGCGCTTTTTTAAGCAAAGCTCCTTAAAACGATTTGCATTCAGCCGTCACAAAGTCCCCGCAACAACGCCGTGCGTGCACTTTTCCTTCCTGCGCCGCTTTTTCCCTGTAAATTATTACCCCATTATAACCCACACAGAGACACGCGGCTTAATTAAGAGCAAGTTGTCTTGCAGAGGTGATGGCGTTGTACATCTTCCTGTGGTCTGTTGTGCAAAACACTTTCCCTCTGGGCTGTATCGCTTTTGTGAATTAAAAACGTCTGTTTGTCAGCGGGCCAAGTGAGCACTGACTCTGTGTTTGACTTGGATGAGTCTTGAATAAGGAGCGTATAGCTGCAGCTGTGGCCAAGAGGGAAAGTAGTCTGAGCTGCAGACGGCCGGGCCACACAGCTTCCAACGCTATCGCAGCTCGCAGACCAGAAGAGAAATCAGAGGGAACTGTTAACAAGAGGGAGAAAATTTGGAACAATTAGGTGGGAATTTAGGGGTGGACCAAAACTTTCTGAATGCAATCAAACCAGCAAAGCCTCGGCCATGTTGCTGGTTACCAGCGAGCGCCGTCTGATGCAGGACGGACGCACGGATAATGTTTTTTCTCTTTAAACTATGCTGTCCTTGTCTCTAACTGCTGCCAGGGAGAGTGGAGCTATCCGAAAACCAGCACACTAATCAAAGCCATATGACCGGCTTAAAGTAAAGTCTGTGTGGAGCGAACAGATGCTAAGTGTCCCACAGCTTAGCTCCGAGACCAGCACTCCCCCCACACTGTCTCCACTTTGATCAGGGAGTAGCCCATGAATCAGTTTTAGGTTCCGTTTATTATTTCATTAAACTGGCCGTCTTTCCTAATAAGACCGAGGGATTAGATGGCTCGCAAGACCAATGTCATCATTAAGAGTCTGCTGAGATCGCTCCCTCGTTTAGAAATAAGCAGTCCACAATCAAGCGAGCAGATCTCCACACAAAACCCCAAACAGGTGATAGGAGCGCTCTGGCGGGGGCCTGTGCGTCTCAGACTAAACTCCGTGTCTGGCACGGAGACAGAAAGAGAAAGAGGCTGGCATTCCTTTCTCAATTTCCCCAAATAAACAGTGTGCAGATGAAAAGTGGGAACATAAACAGGCCGGAGAACCTCGGATGTGCTCCCCTCACGCTGAAAATGTGCCTCTCGAGTCTGAAACAATATTTAGTGGGAGGGAGAGCTGACTCGACACAAAGCGAGTGAGCCAGCAGCACTGGGAACAGAGCACAGATGGTAGTGAGGGGCTGTCTTACTCTGGCTTTTATCTGCTTTAAGTCTGCCTGACAGCAGGCCAAAACAGAACATTTACTCAAATAACTCTCACTTAACACAAGCAGGAGAGAAAGCTCCTCGCAATTAGGATCTTAAATTTGAGTTCTGATCAAAAGAGGCTGTAACCGAAAAAGTATTCAAAACAGGAAGGTCTCGTTTCAAAAGTAGATGCTATGATTCAATCTTCTGTGGTATTTTATTGTGTAATTTAGAGATTTGCTTATATTAGCTCACAAAAAAATGACAATCAGAAATGTAAATATCTTAAATGCCAAAATAAATATCTCAGTCTTTCCAAATAATGACTGAAAATGAGGCTTTTATTTAGAATAAGCCTCTTTTGTGGATCAAAAACTGATCATTGTTCAATAAAAGCTGAAAAATACAGATGTCAGTAAAGGCAGCATTTGAAATGACATTCATCATGTCTGCTGCTCAGTTAGGGACCACAAATGGATTGAACACATGCATGTATCTAATGCAGCTGATTGCTGCACATCTAAATCATATCTGCAAACAATAAAAGTAGCATATATGTCTGCACAATGTAAACGTTGGTTGTGGTTATCCAGGATAATTTGTTGCAGGATGGCTGCATTTAGTTTTACAGCAAGGAGAAACTGAGAGTTGCTCCCCCAGCTGGTGGAGGACACAATGTCACCCTCCTCTTCTCTACCTGATGGCAGCTGACAGCCACATCATCCATTGACCGGCACACGCGCGCGCGCGCACACACACACACACACACACACACACACGCACACACACACACACTGAAGAAATCTTCATTTTTCTAAGAGAAAACTCAATTTTTAAGGAATATTTTATATAATTCTTTAACCATCTGACATCATGAGGTCTGCAGAGATCCATCCTAACTTTGTAAACTTATGATGTAAAAAAAATGAAAATCATACAAAAACGAAATAATGATGGCGATATTCGAAGCCTGAGCAGAAATAATGCTGCAGAAAAAGAAGCGGACAGGCGTCTAGAAGAGAAGTGCCTCCTTCCAGCAGCATCCTGTCGTTTTCTTCCAGAGGGGCGCGTTTCCCTGCAGAGAGTGGCCGGACACAGCGAACCTACCTTCCCGGGTTTCCTCGCAGGAGTGTCCGCTGTGAGTCTGTCTGTCCTCGGCGGCGGAGCGGAGAGGAAGCGGAGCCGGACCGGCGGAGGGGCTAAGGAGACTCAGCCTCACTTTTCAGAACCAGAGTTGGGATGGTGAAGTTTCCAGGCTGTCAGAAACAGGAAACGCACTTCCTTTCAAAATAAAGATCAAGTCTGGTTCATTGGGGAGGTTTGTCAGCAGCATCAGTGAATGAAAACTCCACATCTACTGAATAAAAAATGGGTGGTTGGGAAAAAATATATAGTGAAAATGCAGAATAAGTAAATAAATAAATAAATAAATAAAAATATTAATGAACAATGTTGAGATATTATAAAAGTTCAATAAAAAAGACATTGTTCAATAATTTATTAATTAATTGACTAATTAACTAACCCTAATAGATAGTACTTAGTGTTTAAAAGGGACCCGCTTATGTCATTTTATAAAAAGATCTAATGGTCATATGGTCAACAGAATCATATTAATGACATTTTTTGCATAAAATCTCTCACATAAGCAATCTGAGTCACTCTATTCCTGACAGTTTCTGTACCTTCCAGAATGAGCCGTTTCATTGCTCTGTCACTTTAAGAAAACAAGGTGGAGCTGGCCCCGCCTACCTATCCCCCACCCAGGCTGCTATAAGCTGAGAAGCTCTGATATCCGATAGGGGCTCAGAGTAGAGCTGCTGCACCTCCAGCCTGGTGAGGTCAGAGGGGGGGTTGTGCAAATTCACCCGTTTGTGTGTGACAAATGAGGATATTTTGAAATGGCTCATCTTAAAAATAAAATTCCCAAACCAAACAATGACAGAAAACAAATAGACACTTTTTTTCCACGTTTTGAGTGTTTGTACAGGCAGTAAAAACCCACATTAGGCGTGTTTCCACTGTCCAAACTTCAGGATCATTTCTGAGAGGGGGAAACTGACCATGAGATTCAGCCCTTTCAGGACTTTGCACAGACGTCAGCATATCATGACTGCTTCAGCAGTGAGTGATGTCACTGATCAGTGCCAAAAAGCATCTACAGTATCATTAAAAGTTTTATTCTGTCTATTCGGAGGACCGGGAGAGCTGCTGTGAGATGTCAAATGTGGCGTTCAATGACCAGAAGAAGCAGTGCTTTGTCAGCCAAAAATTATTTCGTGGGGGATTTCCGCTGCGTTTTTCATTGTTGGAAGTTTAGTAACGATGATTTTAAAGCAGCGTGAATGGTGCTTATTTGCTTGTGCTTCCATTCTGCTTCACAAGCAACTCTTCTAATTTTTCTAATGCAGGTTGTTTTGGACGACGTCTGCTGATGTCATTTCCTACTGCGTTACAACCAATCAGCGTGAGTTAACCAAAAGTTCCACTCAAAAGTACCTATCCCTGTTTAGGCACTCCGAAAGTTCTGAAAACGGCCTGTTTGGCCGGTATGGTGAAGTGGAGACACTTGCATGCCGGGAAGTTCCGGTAAAAATATCCTGAAGTTCCGATAGTGGAAACGTGCCTATGGCAGCTCAAACGGATGCAAAAGGTGAGTTTTGCACATATAATTTATTATCTGAAAAGTAAAGTGGTTCAGAAAAGCATCTTTTTTTGCATAGTATGTCTCCTTTAAAGACATTTATTTTTTAAATTATCAGAGAAACGCTCCCAGGGCTCAGAAATTCTGAAAAAATAGAAATGAGGTGATCTTTAATAAAGACCTGGAGTTTTAAAGTTTTTTCCTGTGATTGTATCTTATTTCTAGTGATTCAGAGCCTTAAAGTTTATGATTGCTATATCCTCAGTATGCTCTCCAGCAACACATCGGGGTTATTTTTCTACTTTAAAGAGTCCACTTACTTGATATGATGTTGCCAAAGGGAAACAAAGATGCTTTTATTTTGTAGGAGCACCTTTCCTCTCCCTGTTAGACTGTCTCCACTTGTGAATGGCTGGACTCTGTGAACTAGTACTGCTAGATCTGAAATTCTGAGAAAGCAGCCACAGCCTGCTGGGGGGTGTGGGTGGTAGGGGGGTGGGGTTGTTCCTTTGAGTGAGGTGGAGGTTAAACTGGTGGTGGTGTTGGTGAGGAGGACGATGCACAGGTGCAAGAATACTGATCTGTGAACTTGTTAAAATAACTGTTGTGCATTAGAACATTTTGTCACACAAATGTCTAAAATCAGTACTCATGTTCAGTTTTTATCAAATAAATACATTTATACAAACATCTCAGCAAAAGATTTGACACAACGTTCACTTCATACAAACTCAGGGTCACAAAGTCCAGCAGCAGATGTCAAAGTTGTTTGCTGCTTTAACGTGTCTGTATTCGAGCTAGCTTGTTATCTAAGTAGTCATCATATTAGACAAGCTGGTTGTGGGTAACTATAAGTGCCACAGCGCAGACAGTCATCATGACTTCCTGTACAATGATTAAAAAAATAAAAAGAGGTGCATTTTAAATACAAATAAACAAAATAAAGTCATGTTTGTGCACTCTAGAGGTTCTGCAAGAAGTTCTAAATTCAAACAAACAAATAAAGAAACTTTAATTTCATAACCTTTATAAGTCTCTTAAAACACGCTCAGAGTGGGTTTTTTATCGGTGTTTTCTATCTGTGCTGTTGTGCAGCTGTTGGTCATCCAGTTAACCAAAGGCTTAAATGTTTTTTAGTTTTTATCTGATTGCAAGAAAAATAAAATAAGCTCCCCTCAACTTACGCTTGTTTTTATTATTTAGAGGCACTTGACTTTGATTTATAATGTTTTTCATTTTTAGTTAATTATTTTAGGAACTTTGTGTTTTGCTCATGTTTATGAGGTTCTACTAATCTGAGACAGATAGAAAAAAAGGTTTAAAGTGCTGATATAAAGTCTCTAAAGAGCAGCGCTCAATGTGGTGAACGTTGTGTTAAAGAGCAGAGAGAAGCTGCACAGGTGGGAGTCAATCTGATCGTATGACTTTGCCGTGTGTGTGTGTGTGTGTGTGTGTGTGTGTGTGTGTGTGTGCGTGTGTGTGTGTGTGTGTGTGTGTGTAACCCCTCCGTCTTCTCGGCACGGTGCCGTCAGATCAACAGTTGCACCTTTGTCTCTGAGCAAACAACATCTCAGCTGTGAAGCAGTGAACAGTAAGTAACTTTTCTTTTTTAAATCATTTTATTTTACAGCCGTCGTGGTTTTTGTTGCATCAAGAGTTGCTTGAGAGAAAAAAATGGAAATATTTTTGCCAAAAGAGGTAACATACTGATAAAGAACACACTTGGTTTCAAATGTAAAAAATGACACGTCAGTAGTCTCATCATCATGCAATTATTTTAGTCTAACTGTACAATGACTGAACATTTCATGAGCGGTAGATGAAACTAAAGTTGTGTGCATCATGTTGTCTAGAGGAGGCCCAGACAAGCAGCCGTTACACATGAAATAAATCAAATATAAAATAGCTGCTTTCGTTATGGCTTGGAATAGAAAACATTTTAGTTAATTCAAGTGGTTTGCATGTGCATGCATGTATGCGTGTGTGTGTAGTGTTAAATCTCCATAGGTTTCTTTTACTAAACAAACAGAATCAACCATTTATTTCAATCACAATTATCAGGAAATGATGGTTCACTTAGGGTCACTGACATCTCTGATCTGATAATCTGATGCATTTATGATCCAAATCCGCCCACACGTATAAACTATGATGAACACAAAAGAAAAGGCTTCCATGTGTAAAACGTTTTAGGTTGTTTGAGGCCTGCATGAGCTCACTAGTTTAAGCACGACTGTAGCGATGCTTTGAGTTACGTAAGTTGAAGCTAAACTTCCTGGTAACGCCACAAAATAAATGTGACCTAAAAAAGTCCACAGAATGACCACCATCTGATCTGAATCACCAGATTTAAACAAAGTGTTCCTTGTATTGTTTAAGGAACACAATTAAACTGTTTCAGGAAATAAAAAATGGCAGGATTGCGTCCTCGTTGCTGATTCTGAGTGGGACTTGGCTTTGTGTGCTTTTATTGTTGTTTCAGCAGGAAAAACATCAATAGCACAGTATTTATCTCAACCTGCCTCTCTGGCATTGACAAATTTCTCTCTGCAACATTTTCAGACCCAAATATTAGAACTTAGCTTAGTTATTTCATGAGGCTGCTGCAAAATGTTCCACTTCCTAAATCCTCTCATACATGTTTGGTGTCACGTAGTAAAATTAAAATAAATGCGTGTGTTTCCTCTCCTGTAAGTAGTCTGATACACTTAGACTACAGTCCTTTAGCTTTTTTGTTGGATTGCTGTTGTTGCTGCATGTGTCAACCTATTTAAGGAGTGGTGATATTTAGATTATTAATCTAGTTTTGAGAAATTTACCTCAAAAACAATCTGATTTATAAGATGTTGGTAACTTAGCAGCCTAAATTTAAAGCCACAGTAGCAAATCTGCAAAACAAGCTAGCTTGAAACATTTTTCATGCCTCTTACGTTCTAATATATAGCTATAAAGTAGGTATTTAAAAAATAACAAAAAATAAATAAATCAGCGACAATATTCTCTCACATTTGTCTAAAATCCTCCGCCAATAACACGGCTCAGTGCGAAACCAACAATCAGACCATCCGGCTGTTGTCTCACCGAACCGCCGCACTTCTCAGGGTTCTCCTTTAATTCCACACTCACGTATTTAGCAACAGAACACCACTGGTGTGAGAGGATCTCCACTCAATAATATCAGAGAAGAAGAAACAGACGAACTTTCTTTACAAAGACTAAACACATCCAGATTGTTGAGACACGATGCAGCTTTGATTGGGAACGATGGTAGTCACAGGGTCAAACTGACAGTTGTGTGAAGTAAAAGAGTCCAGTATCGCACCAGGCTGCAGTTGTTGGGATCCAAAATGCTTCAAAACATTGTCACTGGAGTTTAGAGCCGGCTTCAAAGGCCTGTGAGAAAAATGTCCCATGAAAAAGTCACAGAGTGGGCATCTCAGTTTGGTTTCTGTGAGTCAGAAAAACGGTCGACTAAAGACAAAATCTGACATTTCAGGTGTGACTGCTTTGTGTGTAAAATGAGAATAAATTTAAACACATCCACGTCAGTTTGATTTAACCTGAAATTCAGCATATTTTTTTTAGAAAAATGAGACCCTGACCTAACCAGCAACACTAATAATAAAATGGTTTATTACATTTTTAACTACTATTATTGTATTTAGAGATATTTTTACTAAATATACATCCCCGTAAACTCAAATATTATTACCTGCTAATATTTGTGTTGTTAAGTAGTTGTTAAACTGCAGTATCACTTTTATTACCATTTGTGTTGCTTTTTATCTGGTCGTGTTTTTCTCAAACACCAGACGAACTGCTGGTCTGATTTGGGTTTACTTGTCACCCATATGTGTGTCAAAAGAGTGACTCACTGTGACTTTTTCCACTGCTCGCTCAGTCCTTATCTACTAACGTTGTTTCTGAAACTATCAGACGTGCGTTAGAGGGATTCACGCTGCAAACACCACCGTCTTTCCACCTTTTAAACTTTTAGTCCCAGACACACCGTGGGGGTTCCCGTGCATGTTTCAGGGTTTAAAAGCTGCAATGAGTCAATTTCCTCCCTCCTCTTGTTTTTATGGTTGATGTAGAAAATGCAGAACAGTCATGTTTTAAAGGACAGCATGCTGAGCTGATGCTTCTCTGATGCTGTATTTTATTTGTTTAAAAATCAGATGTGCTTATTGTGTTGGTTGTCAAGTTCACTTTCTCTTTCTGTTCTGAAAATGACAGAACTTTGTTGTGAAATTTGAATCTATTAAAAAATGCACTCAAATTTGCATGAAATTTGCATTTTTGCATTGTTTGATTTGATTTTTAGAAAACTGCTGTTTACTGTTTTTGGATCAGTGAAATGTCAGTTTTAACGCTTCGTCTTTTTTAAACATTGTTTTAGCTGAAATTAGCCAAATTTTTTAAAAGTCAGACCTAAAACCTGCTAAATGGAAACTGCTTAAATAAATTCATCACCTAGCTCCAATTCATGTCAAGAAATTTAAAGAATCAGACTCATGCATTTGGAGCGTGTGTGTGTGTGTGTGTGTGTGTGTGTGTGTGTGTGTGTGTGTGTGTGTCCGTCCACACCCTTGTGTTTGTCTCTCTTTGTTGTGGTGAGTTGAGTTCTGATTTTTGTGGCAGCTGTGTCTTTATGTTTGCTTGTCCACTGTAGATGTGGGCCAAAAACCAGGAAACTGAGGTTTTACAGCTTGTCTTTTTTTTTTTTTTTGCAGATTTAAACATTTACCCGCGTATGAAACCGGCTGTAGAAACTGCTCAAAGCTTTTCCTTTAAAACTAAAACTTTTTGTGACATAAAATCAAACTCATACAAAGTGAATAAAAATTTTAATTTTAGGTAAAGGTGGAAAAATATTCTGAATATCCAGAACAAAATAAAATCTTAGATTTAAGAAAGAAAATTCTATCAACTTCCTTTCTGTATCCTCTAGGTTTTATAGGTGTCTTCTAATCACTGTAAATTCCCCTTTTTAACTGAAATATGCAGATTCTGTCCGCTCTCACAGGAATTTTCCAGCTTCTGCAGAACCTGCATGATTTTAATCTTATCTTTCTTCTTTCATCTCGACTCTAAACGTCAAATGAAATTCCCAAAGTTCTCATTTCACAATAATCACTGTAATAAAACTCTTCACGGATGACTTTATTACTACATTTTTTTCCTTTTGTAAATAATAAATTTACAAACTCGAACCTCTGAAGCAGGGAGGAACGCTCTAGAACCAAACGCCACCTGTTCAACGGAAGAGCGACACGCTGGAGAAATGAGGCTGTGAGGGCGGACGGCGACTTCCTGTTGTGGCTTTTGTCACCAGTTTGTTAATCTGCAAGCTTCATGCGATCTCAAAGTGTGGGTGCTTACTGCTGAATGCCTCATTTAGACACAGAATTCCTCCCAGCTCCTCTGTGCAGAGCTGAATCCTGTAAAACACGGTTTTGCTGCGTTTGTTCTGCTAGGAAAAAGCAGCTGTTATAAAGGAGAAGAGGTGAGGGGGTAACGCTTGAGCTTTTATAAATTTCAGTCTGTATTCCTTCAGCTTGTTTGATAAGTTAATGAAGGTGTCAGTAAAAAAATACAAAAGGTCAAAGGTCACTCTGATTTTCCCCCTTCTCTTTCTGCCTAGTTTCCGTCCCTATTCCAGACGTCCAGACCAGGTCCGGCTTCGTTCTCCTAGGTCTCACCATGTCCATCGACCCAGCGGGCGAGCTTCCTTTCTTCTACGGCAGCATCAGTCGCTCAGACGGCGAGCAGCACCTGAAGCTGGCCGGCATGTCCGACGGCCTCTTCTTGTTGCGCCAGTGTCTCCGCAGCCTTGGAGGCTACGTCCTCTCTGTTGTGTGGAACCTGGACTTCCATCATTACTCCATAGAGAAGCAGCTCAACGGCACTTATTGCATCCCAGGAGGGAAGCCTCACTGTGGGCCTGGGGAACTCTGTGAGTACTACAGCAAAGACGCCGACGGGCTGGTGTGCCTGCTGAGGAAGCCTTGTCTGCGTCTGGCAGACACGCAGATAAAGTCTGGAGTTTTTGACAAAATGAGGGAGAACATGCTGCGGGAGTACGTGAAGCAGACCTGGAATCTGGAGGTGAGGTTTGGAATTTTGATGCAGCTCTTTTTGAGATTTTTTTGAATGAAGAACATTTAAAAACACAAATCTACAGAAGATTAAATGTACAAGTCATTGACATTTTATCACCTCCGTCAAATATTAACATTAAAAACTGTGTTTCGCTCATAATTACCATTCATGTTTGAGAAAATGTAGTTTATATTTCAGAAACCAACTCTAAGAAATGAAATGTTGAACCGTGTTATGTCTACTGGTTCCACTAAACCTATAGCTGCTTAAAGAGGGTCTTCACGTAGAAACCATTTTTTAATTATTATTTCTGATTATAATCAGTCATTCTGAGGTTTCATGCAGCCTAAACATGAAAACAGTCTCCTACACCTACCTGCTGCATTAGCTTCTGATAGAAAATAGACGGTGAAACACTAGGATCTGAAAAGCCTGACAGATCTACGTCACACTGTCACTGAACATTCATGGACTCACCCATCTTGACTCGTGACGGTTTAGCGTCCAGGAAACAGCAGAGAACGTCTGGGCTAGTAGAAGCTAACCGTTAGCATTAGCAACTCCACCACACAGCAGAACTCCTCCAGGCTTGTGTTATTTGTGGAGATAAAACATCAACGTTGCAGAGCAAACAGTCAGTGGTAGAGTCGTGTTGCTGTTAGCCAATCAGAGACGAGATGTCCAAATATCAGGAAATAAGACTGTGTACGTCACACTCCCTCAACACAATCAGTTCCACTGAATCTCTTCATAGTTTTGTGAAGCACAGCATGCAATCTTTTATTTTTGAGATAACAAAAAAATCAGCAGATTCACCATCAAGTCTGAACTTAAAGACGAGACGGAAAACATCGTTACGAGGCAAAACTATTTCCTGAAAGGAAATTTCTCTTTCTTTGAAGGATGTTGTGTGTGAACTTTAAGCACAACCACAGTGTCAAAAGGCAGTCAGCACAGAGGATGAGTAGCAAATCAAGTCAAATCAATCTTTATTTATAAAGCGCTTTTCATACATTTAAGTGCAACACAAAGCGCTGAACAATTAAAAACAACCACACAATAGTCAAATTCCCACCCCTCCCCCACAGATCAGCATCCAAGGTCCCTTATATCTCCCTCTTCCCATCCCCAATCCCATCCCATGCACACACGCACACACACACACACACACACACACACACACACACACACTCAAGAGCGAAAATGAAAGGACAACTGGCTGAGTACAGATGTAATAGGCAACAAAGTAAAGGGAAACGCCATCAAAAGGAGCCAGCTGCACCGGGAGCAGCAGGATTGGCAGCGGCCGCCTGGGCACCACCACATGGCCACCAAGAGGAGACACGAGAAGCTCCCAGGCGGCCACAGCCAGCCGCCGGTCCCGGGGCAGCTGGCCCCCACAGAGGAAACACTAGTAAATCCTTAAAATGATTAAAATAACAAGTAAAAGATCAAATTAAGCATAAACACCAGATAAATTAAAGCATAAGTTAAAAACATTGATAAAAGCTAAGTAAAAAACAAACAGTTAAAAGTATAAAAATAATTTAATGCAAATAAGTAATACAGGTAAAAGCAAGTTAAAATTACTATATAAGATAATAGATGTCATTAAAGTAAAAGAGTAATAGAACAGTGATAAAATATATAAAAGATGGTTAAGCAGGCTAAAATAGATCAGATACAGCTAAAAACTATAATAAAAAGGCGATTAAAATAAAAGCTACACTAAAAAGGTGAGTCTTGAGCCTGGCCTTAAAAACATGAACACTCTCTGCGGCCCTGAGGTCCTCTGGCAGAACGTTCCAGAGGTGAGGGCCATAAAACTGGAAGGACGCCTCGCCTTGTGTATGTGTCCTGACTTTTGGTATGACAAGAAGACGGCTGCCAGAGGAGCGCAGGGACCGTGAAGGCTCATACTTTATAAGTAGTTCTGATAGATAAGAAGGCCCAAGACCATTAAGACATTTAAAAACCATTAAAAGAACCTTAAAATCGATCCTGAAACGTACGGGGAGCCAATGCAGCTTGCTTAAGACAGGAGTAATGTGCTCCTGCCTCCTGGTCTTCGTCAGGACACGTGCTGCTGAATTTTGAAGAAGTTGTAAACCTGAGGTATTCTTTTTGGGAAGACCAGAAAGCAGGGCATTACAATAATCAATTCTACTAGTAATAAAAGCATGCATCAGCGTCTCCGTATCGACTCTGGCAATGTTTTTCAGGTGATAAAAACCTGTTTTTGTAGTGGTCTTGATGTGGGGGATAAAAGTTAGCTCACAGTCAAAAATCACGCCCAGGTTCTTCACTTGAGAAGATGGATTTAAAATTAGTGACTGTAGCTTTGGTAAAACTTTCTCTCTCTGGGCCTCAGGACCAATGACTAAAACTTCAGTTTTGTCCCGGTTGAGCTGGAGGTCCAGGTGTTTCCGTATAGTGTCTCCACAAGCTTTTTTAGTGCAGAATTGAAGCTGATTCAGTCACCTGAAGAGATTTTATCACATAAAGAAGCTGAATTTTGTCGGTCATTTAGAAAAGAGTGGATCATAATTTTAAGCGTTAACGCAAAATGTGTTTTAAAGCAATAATAGAGACGCCAAAACCATGTAGGATGAATAAATGAGTGTCTGTTCAGGGAGAAGCCATGGAGCAGGCCATCATCAGTCAAGCTCCTCAGCTGGAGAAGCTGATCGCCACCACGGCCCATGAGAAGATGCCCTGGTATCACGGGAAAATCAACCGCCATGAAGGAGAGAGACGGCTGTACTCCGGAGCTCAACCTGACGGCAAGTTTCTGTACGTTGGTGGTGGTGACTTTTCCTTTGCTTTGTTTTTCATTTTGGAGGTCTAGAGCTCCTCTTGAAGGTTTGTGTCTTTGTTTTTGTCAGCGTCAGAGACAAAGAGGAAGCTGGTACGTTTGCTCTGTCCGTCATGTACGGAAAAACGGTTTACCACTATCAGGTCATCCAGGACAAATCTGGAAAACTCTCCATGCCAGAAGGAACTAAGTTCGACACCATCTGGCAGGTTGGTCTGATGCTGTTTTAGATTTACCTACCTTTTTTAATCTAAATGGGTAATTTATTTTCTCTTTCCATTCAGCTGGTGGAGTATCTGAAGATGAAGCCTGATGGCCTGGTGACGGTCCTCGGAGAGGCCTGTGTCCACGGCAAAGCCGTTGAGAGTACTGCACCTTTTGTCTCATTTCCAACATTATTTGTTTATAATTTATCAGAGATGCTTAAATTATGGAGTTAAAACAATTTTTTTCTAACTTTTCAGAGACTCCCAGTCTTCCTACAACTGTAAGTATCCACTGCATCCGTTTCTGTGTGGGTCAGCTAACTTTTCACTCTCTGAGACTGATTTTGGTGTTTTTCTGCAGCGACGACCTGCAGCAAACGGATACACACCCCCACCTAGAGGTCAGTTGCTTTCATTACAGCAAGAAAAACAGCAAAAGCGTCACATATTTGTTGCTGTTTTTTATTAATTTGAGCAAAAAAGGATAATAATTTAATTTTAAAAGTAATATATAACAACTTTTTAACCAAATATTCTGATACTTTTCAAAGTAGAATGAAATAAATGGTCAAATATTCTAATTCTTTATTTATATAGAATGTAAAACTATTATTAACGTATAAATTAACATTTAATTTCTTGTCAAAAACTAAATCAAAATAAAATTGAACCATTTTGATTTTTTTTTATTTTGTTGATGTTTTAAAATTTAATTAGATTTTATATTTTTTTCCAACTTTATTTTGTTTTATGTCTATAGGAGTAAAATAAAAAGTAAAAAATTAATTTAAAGATCAAGTTTACTGAGAAACTTTTTTTACTTGTTATTTTTTAATTATTTTACCATAACTCCTCCAGGCTTGTGTTATTTGTGGAGATAAAACATCAACATTGCAGAGCAGAGTCAGTGGTAGAGTCACGCTGCTGTTAGCCAATCAGAGGCGAGATATCCGAACATCAGGAAATATTAATGAGTAAGACTCAAAATCCTGCCGTTTTCTGCTCCCCACTCCTCTGGCTAAATTCTACTTCCTGAAACAGGAGCGCCAGAGCTTTTTTTCCACAGAGATCGATTCACAAGGCATTCATTTATACTAGAGACCACTGCAGATGTGCTGGAAAAAAATTAGTGAAATTGATCTTTAAAACTAAAGAAATTGATAAGAAATTCAATATTTTCTGTGCCAGCTGCAATAAATTAAAAGTCAATGTTTTTCTGGACCACTTTACTTTTTAGTTGTTCAGAAATTAAATAGAGTTAAAGGGGACATTTTATACAGAACTCACCTTTTGCATCCTTTTGTGTTGCTATGTGGGTCTCTACTGTCTATAAACACTCCAAATGTGAAAAACTCATTCATCTTTTTTCTGTCAGTGTTTTAGTAATTATGTGTCTAAAATGAGCCATTTAAAAATTCCCCATTTGTGACATCACAAATGGGAAAAGTAGAACAGCAGCTCTTCCCTGAGCCTCTCTGGGATATCGAGCTTCTCAGCCTATAGCAGCCTGAGCGGGGGATGGGTGGGCGTGGCTAGCTTCAGCTTGTTTTCTTAAAGGGACAGAGTCCTAAAACGGCTCATTCTGGAAGGTACTGAAATAGTTGAGAATAAAACTGATGAAATTGCTTTATGTGAGAGGGATTTGGTGCAACAAACTTCATAAAGTGTTTTGTATCGACCACAAAACTATTATAAGTTAAGAAAAGAAGTCATAATACACAGTTTCCCCACAGGTTGTTCTAAGTGATTAAACTGTGTGTGTTTAACCTCCACCTGCAGCGATGGCCTTGAAACCAGCTACTGCCGCAGCTGAGGACCATGACCTTCTACCCATGGACTGTAACGGATTCAACCCGTATCACAACCCAAATGACATCAAGAAGTTCAACATCCAGAGAGATCAGCTGATGATGGATGAGGTGGAGCTCGGTTCTGGGAACTTTGGATGCGTCAAGAAGGGGGCCCTCAAAACCGACTCGTAAGATTTAAACATTATAAAGCAAAAATCTCCAGCATCGCTGCAGCTCCTTCAGTGTTGGGTGTACGTTTTGCTCTCAGGGGTCATGTCGACGTGGCCATCAAAATCCTGAAGAGCGAGAACGAAAAGCTGGTGAAGGAGGAGATGATGAGGGAGGCGGAGATCATGCACCAGCTGAGTAACCCGTTCATCGTCCGAATGCTCGGCCTGTGCAACGCCGAGCATCTGATGCTCGTCATGGAGATGGCTGCTGCCGGTCCTCTCAACAAATTCCTCTCCTCCAAAAAGTGAGTGAGAGAACAGAAGGAGGGAATAATATACATAAAACAGCCTTACAACTGCATATTTATATCACATAGTGCATCAGGTGGGCTGAGATCCCCACTAGAAAACACAGATGGTTCTGTTGGTTCTTTAACATTTGCATATGGTTTTATAGTGTGCCTAAATATTTGCTCCAGCTCAAGCCCTCATTAAACTCTGGCTGAAACATCAATAATTGTACGAGCAACTTCCTGGAAACTCATCTCTCATGTTTGTGAGCTGGTTCTCTTTTCAACCTAATAAGGAAGGAAATATGTGTGTGTTATAAATACGGCAAGTATACGAGCCCAATAATCATCTATACTCCACTAAGAGCAGCAATCCTCAATGCAATGGTAAAAAATATACATTTTAATCTCTCCTAATTGGGATTAATTCTTCTATTTATCATATTTTTCTTATCATTTTGATTTTTTTAAGTGGTTTTCTCACATTTATTTTGGAAAAACTGTCAAATAAAATATTTAATAATCACTTTTTTTATCCTAGTTCTTAAAGGAATGAACTATCAATTAGCAACATTTGAATGCATTTGCAAAATACAGAGGCATGTCTATAATATAAAAAGTCTCATGTGTCATTAAAAACATGCTCATCTTTGATATCCTCGTTATGAAAGAAAATCATAAATAATGTTTGGTTCGTTGCATGCAGAAGTGTCTCTTATTAGCATACAAAAATATCACAGTGTTGTAGGTTTAAAAATGGGAAGTTGCATCAAAATTAGCATCCCTTAAAGGGAAATAAACTATTTTGAGTGAGTGGCTTTGGGTTTTTTATTTAACTCTTTAAACTAAATGCTTCTTTTCGTTTGTTTTCACATTTGTAATCTTTTTTAAACTCAAAATGGCAAAAAAATAGCTAATTTAACCAAAAAAATTCTGATGCAGCCTCAAGAACAAACTTCGTGCAAAAGTTAAAACTGTGTACTCATTGATTTTGTCCCCACAGGGACACCGTATCTGTGGAGAACATTGTGAACCTGATGCATCAGGTGTCGATGGGGATGAAGTACTTAGAGGAGAAGAACTTTGTTCACAGAGATCTGGCAGCTCGCAACGTCCTGCTGGTCAACCAACAATTCGCCAAAATCAGCGACTTTGGGCTCTCCAAGGCGCTGGGTGCTGATGACAGCTACTATAAAGTAAGTATTCACATTTTTTAAAAAGCTGTTGGGTTCTCATTGGACATGCATTTTATAAAAAGGGCTCATTAAGTTGTTTGAATAAAAGACTAAAGTATTAACTTGCATTTGATGTTTTCAGGCTCGTACTGCAGGAAAATGGCCGATAAAGTGGTACGCTCCAGAATGTATAAACTACCACAAATTCTCCAGCAAAAGTGACGTGTGGAGTTATGGGATCACCATGTGGGAGGCCTTTTCCTACGGAGGGAAACCCTACAAAGTACAGTAGACTATAACTGCAGAATGCCGTGAATGTTTGACTCAATCAGACCATTTGGAACTAAATGTTTATTATTTATGTGCAGAAAATGAAAGGTCCAGAGGTGACACGCTTCATTGAAAGTGGGGGTCGTATGGAGTGTCCCGCAGCATGTCCAGAGAGAATGTATGCAGTGATGAATGAGTGCTGGACATACTCGTAAGAAACTCAATTTATTACCTGTGTTTTTTCACCTAGCTGCATTTTTCTTTTCACTCAAGACTGTGTTATCTGTTTTGGTGATTAAAAAATTGGGTAACACTTTACAATAAGGGTCCCTTTAATAACATTACTTAGTGCATTATTAAGGATCCCTTTATTAAAGGGATACTATGTAGTGTTGGCTTGTTATTAGCACCCCCTAGTGTCCTTTAGCAAAAGCAAAA
The DNA here is from genome assembly GCA_006937985.1 of Aphyosemion australe. Lineage (NCBI taxonomy): Eukaryota > Metazoa > Chordata > Actinopteri > Cyprinodontiformes > Nothobranchiidae > Aphyosemion > Aphyosemion australe. The sequence goes on along the minus strand of SSNS01000012.1, from coordinate 128,371 downwards.
GTGAAACTTCTCTCCTCGCTGTGCGTTGGTCTTTTTAACACCTTAATCTAACTGCTGAAATGTCTCCCCAGCCTTCATTAGTGTCTACAGGAGCGGTTCATCACTTAATCAAACAAATCAGCTGTGTTCATGATCTAAAACATGCAGGAAACATGCTGGAAGCAGACTGCAGCACCAGTATGTCAGCTGAGCTCTACTTTACTAAGTCCAACAGGTGGTGGACCACCACTCTGAAGTTGCAAGTGTGGTATTCTGGCCACAGAGAGTGACATTTCATTAACCCTGTAAAGGGTCATTTTAGCACATACTGGCTCAAGAACATGATTTAAAAATATGAAAAATTTGCATAGTATGGCTTTAACATTACCGTTTCTGTTAACTATTAAGTGTCCTTATGTTTAGGACAAAGGGCCAGGGGGGTGTCTGTTTAGTATTGTATTATATAATATGGTTAAGCAGTTGTTAATACTTTATTTAATAGTTTATTAATGCTTAATAATGCACTAAGTAACGTTAATAAAGGGACCCTTATTGTATAGTGTTACCAAAAAATTGCCCTATATGATGTTTATTCATATAGGTGGACAGAATGAGGATTTTCTATAATTCTAAAGGTGATCGAAAGATTCATGTGACAGTTATCTTTGAGACACTGTCAGTATGATCAAATATCTCCTTCCTTTTCCTTTCATGCCAGGCACGAGGACCGCCCCGACTTCAAGAAGGTTGAGGAGAACATGAGGTCTTATCATTACTCCTTATCCGGCAAGGCCAAGCTTGAAGGAGCTGCAGCAGCTGCCGAGCCGTAGACAGAAAAAGGACCATTCTGTCTGAAACGCCGCACAAAGCGTCCTTTCAACCAGTCATTAAACAACCAAAACAATGAGCGTTTTATGAGCAGTGCACACTGACGAGCTTTGACTACAGTGCTGTTACAGCTAAAGAGGCCTCAATGACTATAAATGTGCATTTGTAAATTAGAGCTCAGCGTTTCAGCTGTGTAAAGAGGCTCTCTGTATGTTTGTCCGTCTGTCATGGCTTGAATGTTAAAAGTGTCTTCAGGGATGAATGAAATACTTCTATATTCTGGTATATTATGGTAATATTAGGACTATATGATGCATGAGGTATTTTTAATATTATTATCTGTGTACAGTTTCTGCCTAGAAGCATTTTTACTCCAGAAAATTACAAAGATTTGGTTTGTTCTGAGATTTTAAAAAAATTTGTTTTAGTGCCATATCATCATGTGATTACCATAAGGTATTTTTAAATGCTGCAGCATGAGTGTGTGTGTAAAATAAAATATGATTGTTCAATAAGTGCTGAAGCACAAAGAGCCTGCATGTCTCAAAGTTTTGACAGAGAAGAAACCATCAACAAATATTTTTAAACCCAGCAGAATGTGTTATGTTGTATAATGTGTGAGAAGAAAGAGAAATAATAATTGCAGTAAAAAAAAACTTAAGTGAAAGCATAAGTTTCCATGTCTTGAGAGGATTCAGTATTTCTTTGTGTTTTATTCAAACATCTGTAACAAAGTGTTTGTTTTGTGACAGTTTGGTGGAAAATTTATGAGCCTGGATGTTTAACACGAATGTTTTTGTGTCAGTAATTAAAACATGTTTTGTGGTTTGCTTTTACTTATGTTATAAAATAAATGAGGTTAGTCAGGGTGGCTCTTGTCATCTGGAACATCCTGATGAGAGGAAGCGCTCCTGTCCTGCCAGGCAACGCTCAAAGATACACGGAAGTTGTCAAATTACTCTTCAAAATAAAGTTCTCACGAACTTGTGCTTGCCACCTGTTGATGATCCAGCGCTAAATATTTATGTAATAAGTTTTGAGCATTATATTTAAATGTCCTACTTTCATAAAAAGGGGATGAGTCAATTGAAACTGATAATGTAATATTTTAATTAACATTTTTAAAAATAGTTTGGCTAATTGGAAATCTCAAAATGCATCTTTTTGAAGCTTTTATTGTCTACTGTTATTACTGAGATCGTGTCTAAAGAACAATACTGTCGTTTGGTGTGTAAAACAGATATATTTTCATTTTAGAAAAGAACATTACAGTAAACTTCGACCTCAGCAATATTAAACATTATTAAGTGATAATGACTGATTAAAGTTAATTTTGATTATACATTTAAAAATTAATCTGCTGTAAAATCAACAATTGTTGAAGATTTAATAGATGCGTTTGTCCCGTGCGTCATATTTAAAAAGGGATTTTCTTATTTTGAAAGTACCAACCGGAAATGCTAATGCTAACTCCTCTAACTTGACCCTGGTGTACTTTTCGCTGCGCAGGGAGGAGTCAGACATTTGTTTCTGTAATAAACTGACATATTTATAGATTTATCTGTTCTTTTACAGCATTTTTCGCAACATGTATCTATGATGTTGGCCGTGTATGTTGCCGACGTAAAGCTAACGATAGGTTATCGGAACATTTTCGGTTAAAGATCGAAGGAAACAGGAAGGCGGAACAAGTAAGTTCGGGGAAAGTGGCTTTGAAACTGTGCGATTTCGTCACCGTTTGAAGCGCCGTCTTGGATTCAAACACGATCATTATGATCGATTTAAACGAAAATGTGAATTAATTGTGGATATTGTAGGTCTGCTGTGTCTCGTAAACCGTTTTAGAGCAACAAGTCCGCTCGAGTTAGCTGTTCGCGTCACGGACAAACTTCGCACAGTCGTCGTCATGTGCCCCGCTTCTTAATCTGCGTCTTTCATCCTGGAAAACGAGCTAAAACCGATTAAATCCGCTCTGCTATGAGGAGGCTGCTGCTGGGGTTTCAGCTGGAGGTCTAAATGAATATTTTTATTCGGCCCTGTAGCGTTAACACTATCTAACTTAATTGTCATTTAGCAGATTCTTGTTCCTGCGGCGGAATTGGTGTGAGAAAGAGGAAATGACTCATTATGACACAGATTTTTATCTTTATCTGGAAGCTTTACCTGCAGTTTTCTCATTCTAATCGTACAAAGTTAGATTTTAATTTGACTTTTTGATGGTAATCATCAAACTAAAGTATTATTTACTCATATTTTCTCTCAAAGGTTCTTGTATGTTTAATTCTTTGACACATTTTGTAATGGATAAAGGATTTTAAAGCTTATATTCAATGAAAATGTCATTAGATCAGTTAATACTGGGACTAAAATTGGAACAAATGTCCCATTGTTGTAAAGGACTGAGATGTTTATACATCTGAAATGATCCATTGTGTTATAAACGCCAGTAAAATAATTTGTTCGATTTTAAAAATACAAACTTTGAAGTTTTTTTAATTCAGGGATTTTTCAGATCTCTGTCAGCGATGATGGACATTTGTCACTGTCGTTTTATAAATAAGTTCTAGTTGTCAAATCGTTTGGATTTCAGTGTATAAATATGTTTATTGACTAAATTGTGCCTTTTCTCTTCCATATGCAGGATCAGAGTCCCAGATTGGGTCCAAATAAAAACCATAAGACCTTCGTAACAAAAAGTCCACACAGGTTGTGTACACAACCTTTTGACTGCTTCCAGTTCAACAGTAAATAATTCACCAGAGGCATTCCAACAAATTTCCCACCGCCACCACATGCCACCATGTCCATGGCCCTGAAACAAGTCTTCAACAAAGACAGAACATTCCGGCCCAAGCGCAAGTTTGAGCCCGGGACGCAGCGCTTTGACCTGCACAAGAAGGCCCAGGCGTCTCTGAACGCGGGACTGGACCTGAAGCAGGCCGTGCAGCTCCCCCACGGCGAGGATCTCAACGACTGGGTGGCTGTCCATGTGGTCGACTTCTTCAACCGCATCAACCTCATCTATGGCACCATCAGTGACTCGTGCACCGATCAAACCTGCCCCGTCATGTCCGGCGGGCCCAAGTATGAATACCGCTGGCAGGACGAGCACAAGTACAAGAGGCCGACCGCCCTGTCGGCACCCAAATACATGAGCCTGCTCATGGATTGGATCGAGGTACAAATCAACAATGAGAATATCTTCCCCACTAATGTTGGTGAGTAATGGGATTAGCCGCTCAGATTTTACTGTTGTGTTCATTAAATTAGAAATCTGAATTTTTTTTTCTCAGATGGCACCACCTACAGGCGGAAAAATGTATTGCACCTTTAAGCCCCTCTCCCTGCTTCCGTGATACAACTCCTAGCAACGCTTCTTGTTCGTGAACGCACACCAGTAGCAGGGCAGCAGAGCTAAAACATATTACTTAATTTATTATTCTCAGGTTATGCTGTTTATTTATTTATTTATATATAAATATTTTAAAGACTTACCTGTTCATTAGAAATGTCTGACATCCGAGTTGAACGCGAAGGTTTGTCCACTGTTTAAAAAGCAGGTCCGAGGTGAATTCTTTACCCGTGTTTGAGGCTCTTTTTGGACTTCTCTTTACTTGTGTCTTCCTCGAGAAGCAGGCAGTCGAGGAATCTGTACTTTTTGTGACTGTGAAGGAGGTTAAAGCTTCTCCGTGATTTGCCGTGTCTTTGCTCAAAAACGCTGCTCAACCTATACTTCCACAAACGCGCACGCTCTGATTGACATCGGTATGTAAGCAAATGTCTAACGCTATTGGCTAATGCTGAGTGGCGGTCAAGTGAAATTTGCATGGGGCTCTACGGGATGGGGGATGGGCTTAGCAAAAACACACATTAATGCATTTCTTAAAAATCATACATAATCCCTGAAAAGGGTAAAACTCCATATTTCTGCTTTAATTAGCAAACTGATCCAAAAATTAAAGGATTTATTTTGATTTGAGTTTCCCTGTTGGCGTCTGAACTCAGCGTCTTAAGATGACTAAAAAAAAACATGCAGAAATCTTTTGTGCTTTTAAAAATATGAATTTGACAGCAGTTTTGGAGCCCGCCTGTCTGAACCACTCATCACTAAAAATCCCACAGAAGAGAGGAATAATGGCTGATGTTTGTTTTTGCAGGCTCACCATCCACTAAGGTGACGAGCCTTTGCTTTAATGTGCAACTACTAGTTTTCTTTGAGTTAATAACTGGCTTAAATAAGTAACCTTCTGCTCATTCCTCTCCTCATGAGTCACACAGAAAGTCTAAAAATAAAAAAGAGACACTTAAATGTACAAAAAGAATGGTGGCATCCAAAATATGGAGGCTTTCGTTAAAACGCCCGCGAGGACAAATTCATTAGACTACCTGTAGTGTTTCACATTGCAACCATTACAGAGCGGGTTAATCTGTGGCGGCGGCCTCCTTGGTCGGATATTATCTCTGTGCATGTATGCATGCCTTGAGCTGCAGCTCAGCAGCTGACTTAACAACAGAAACAGCCAACCAGTGGATTAAAAAATGGGTCAGATTGTGCCCAGTGCTCTATGATTAGAAACAACCTCGGATGTGGTCGTACTCTTGAATACTGTTAATTTGGCGAGCTCAAAACCACACACGACATTAATATTTTGTTCGGATCTGGAGGTTTATTTCACCAAGCGGGTCATGCTGGACTTTGATTCTTATATGAGGTGACACCTGCTATGTCCTGTAGCCAGCTGGTGTCCAGTTTGAGCTCCTAAAGGCCGAGCTCGTGTCTTTTTAAACGTGTTTGTTTCTGAGGGTCAGATAGTAAAAGCTCTGTAGACTGACTGCAGTGATCTCCATCTGCTCCACCCTTAGGTACTCCCTTTCCTAAGTGCTTCATGCAGGTGGCTAAGAAGATTTTGTCACGTCTGTTCCGGGTGTTTGTCCACGTCTACATCCACCACTTTGACCGCGTCACCCAGATGGGTGCCGAGGCTCACGTCAACACCTGCTACAAGCATTTCTATTACTTTGTAACCGAGTTCAACCTGACGGACCACAAAGAGCTGGAGCCTCTGGTGAGTCAAACAAAGGGCTGGAGATGGGGGGAGATAACAGCGGAGATCTGCTGAAAAGTGGAAGTTAATAAAGAGATCGTTGTTCAAAAGCTTCATGGACTTTTATTCTCTAGGTTTTAAAAATAAATTCTAGGTAGTTTATTTTACAAAACTTAAAATAAACTAATTTCTCCATGGTTTTAAGCAATAAAACATATTTTGTAAACAATATACAGACACGATTTAACAATATTCTAACTGTCAGTGCCTCTAGTGGTCAAAATGTGCAAACACAAACATTTCTAAACACTTTAGCTTTTTTTTTTTTGCACGTTTCAAACGGATTCTTCACTTCTTAACCAAGATAAGCTTTTACAGGTTCGTGCATGTGGTTTTATTAGGAACATTTTAAGGTTTACGTTTCCACATATTGTTTAATTCTGCACGCTGTAAGCTAAAAAGAGCAGAAATAGCAACGATCTCCTTTATGCAAACTGTCCTTCTGCTGCTCTTTAAGTTTTTTGAATAACAAAAGCAAACCCGTGCAGGTTTCCACCCACTCAGTTAAACGCAGGAGCCCTGTAGGAACTCATTTTCACGTTCTTTTGTTCTAAAACAAACCTGTAATTTCCACAGATTCACTCTGAATTTTCTCAATAATTAGACACCACACTAAATGTATGAATTCATTTTATTGAGCATCATCTAGCTGGTCGTTCCACTGTTGTGCTGGTTGTTTAGGCCCCTCCTGTATACTTGACATGTTTGTATGTGTGTTTGACATTCCTCATCTCTGAAAGCCTCTCCGATCAGATGTTCCTTCTGTAAACGCTGAGATTTGACCTTTTCTTTGGCCTATTTTTCTGTTTTCATCCATCGTTTTCTGCTCATGTGATTAGTGAAGCAGTAATTCTGTAACCATCTGTGTTCCTTTTGATCTGCTTTTAGCCTTTTTCTTGATTCTACCCCCTTTTCCATTAGCTCTGACATATTTTAAAGGATTTACTTTATTCTACAAATGACTTTACTCCAAAAAGTTTTTGTTTTATTTTTTTCTGAACTTTGTTGTTTTTCTTATCATTTTTGCTGCAGGTTTACATTTTCCTCTGCAGCAGATGGCCCAATCAAGTTATAACTTCAAAGAAAGTTAGGAATGCCAGTTTTAAGCTCATAGTAACTCTGCTGCCATAGTGTTAGAAATCATTGGCTGTGTCCAAATTCGGGAGCAGCATCCTTTCGAGGACCCGTCCCCCCGGGCCACGTAGGTCAGGTCCTTCCTGGACCGCCAAAACTGGAAGTGAGCAGCTTTGAACTTGGAAAGTCTATTCCCACCCCTACTATAGCGTTTGTCCTGTCGCCTAGCAACCATGGTGGTGTGAAGCAGAAGTTAAAACTAAATTTGGCAGCAGAACATTAATACAGGACCCACCATATGAGCTTTTTTACGAGGATTTTTCTTATTTTTTTGACAAAAAAATATATTTAAAGACACACTTGACAGTTTTGGCTTGCTTTTAGCACCCCCTAGTGTCCGTTAACAAAACCAAAAGTGAAACTTATCTCCTTGCTGTGCGTTTGTCTTTTTAACACCTTAATCTAACTGCTCAAATGTCTCTTCAGCCTTCATTAGTGTCTACAGGAGCGGTTCATCACTAAATCAAACAAATCAGCTGTGTTCATGATCTAAAACATGCAGGAAACATGCAGGAAGCAGACTGCAGCACCAGGCATGTCAGCTCCTTTTTCTAAGTCCAACAGAGACGGGGCCACCACTCTGAAGTTGCAAGTGCGGTATTCTGGCCACAGAGGGCGGTGGGGGTCTGAGTCACATTTCATTAACCCTGTAAAGAGTGATTTTAGCACATACTGGCTCAAGAACATGATTTAAAAATTGCTTAGTATGGCTTTAAAAAGCAGATATGCAAACAAAAAAAGTCTAAAAACAACCGCTCTAGGCTTTTAATTTTTGTACCATTCAATATCCCGCTTCGTCCCACAATGATTCCTGGGATAACCTTCACTAGTAAGGATAAACCAGACTTGTTTTTAAAATTGAGAGAAAACGAGGATGGATTTAGAGTATCTCAGAATTTGGACAGCCTTGTTGCTTCATGACATAATCCACCTTAAAATGCGTCCTCAGAAGAATGCTGCCCTTGGATTTGGACACATCCTTTTTCTTGTCAGAAGGAAATGATTCACTGATTTTTTTTTTATTAGGTTCAGCGTGTTTTATATTTTAGCATTTTCTTTTTTTATCGTAGATCAGTGGCGTCCAATCTCGAGGGCCTGTTGATTAAAATCAGGTGTGTTGGAGCAAAGAATCATCTAAACATGCTGGATAGGGGCCCTGGAGGAGCAGGGTTGGACACCCCTGGTGTCCCTGGTTTTCCACAAACACCACTGATGTGATAATAATCATGCAGCTGTGCAACAATCTGATATCTTGACTGGATTCATCAACATTTTTCTGCTTTATCATTTCCAGAAATTGTTGATTTACTGTATTTTCCCCCTTTCTCATGAGATTTTTTAACTTTATGACCTTGGAACATCCACTTTTTTCCTTAGATCTTAAACGCCCTTGTATGGAAATCCTACTTCCTGTGTAATTTTACTCTTCATTTGTTTTCTTCACTCACAAACTGTTGATATTCAGCTTTGTTCTATGGCGTCTAACTGGCCGTGCTCCTCGTGTGATTTGTGTCCTCTACAGAAGGAAATGACTGCTCGAATGTGCCACTGAGAGACCCGTGGACACACCAGGCCAACGCAGCCGTCCGTCTTCGAGACCGAGTCAGAGAGCAACAAGAGCAAACACATTCAGAGTCTATTTTTATATTTAAGTACTGTAATCTATTTTAGCCACATACTGTAAGTTTGAACTAAGAAACTGGTCATGTGAGGTGTTCTGCTTCTTAAAAAAACATTTTCAGACATGTTATCAGAGCACAGTATTAAGACGTGTATGTTTGTGTTAATGTTTTTCTATTTTATTTGAATTTCAGTCATTCCAGGATGCTATTATCTTTGTCTTAAAACAATCTCAAATTAGAATAATTTCTTACTGTAAGTCTTTGAAATCACTATGTTGCTACATTAAAATGATCTCTACTCTTTTATCATTTGTTATTATTTATAATTCAAGCTCACCAACACAATTTAAAACCTAAACCCTCCTTGTGTTAGAATTTAAAACGGCCACGGTCTGACGGTGACTCAGACGCGATCCGGGCCGGGTTCTGTTACGTTCTGGGCCTCCAGCCACCCGGCGGCTTCTCAAATGTCAAACCTGCTGGTGTTTGTTGCAGATACGCTTGACAGGTGAAGGTCGCACGAGACCAGAACCTCGCATGACGATGCTCAGGATAAATGAAAAAGAAAAGGAATCACTTTCACAAACGCCCACCAGGTGGCATCAGACACCAAAAACTGGCTGCAGGGAGGAGATCCTGTTATCCTACATTTACCAGGACTTACGAAATCTGTGCCCAGTGTACCAGTTACACCCGTGATGCACAGACCTGATTCAGCCTAAGCCGCTTATGTAAGAAAACAGGCCAGACTGTACTGTGGTAAACACAAGAGGAAGGCTTGTGAATGAACCTGGTTCTGTGTGATTGGGTCAACAGTACAAGTGTTGGAGAAAAACAGCAGATTTAGCAGCAGTTGTCAGTCTGAATGGGCTTGATTACATAAAAAGATCAAGAAATTAGTCACTTTAAAACATAAAAGCTTACATGCAATGATTGTTGCAGACATTTCCCAGTAATGCTGAATTGCATTTAAATTATAAGTCAAACACAAGTGAATTAATCCAAAATTAACCTAAGCAGGAACTCAATTTAATGGATCTACTTGCTTCAAATAGAATCTTTTTTGGAAACGCGTTTGAAAAAAGAAACCTAGAAACTTGATCTTGGCTAATCTAGTTTTATGCACTTTATATAACTCAGATCAGTGACTCAGCCCAAGAATAAATAGATGTTAAGAGTCTGAATGATGTCTAATGGGATTGATATGTGTCATTTTTTTCTTTCTTTTTCTCTCTTCACAGACTTAAAGGATATTTCAATGAAGAAATAATTTATGGGCTCCTTTCAGATTTCAGAAGAGGCCTCTAGATGAGTAGATCTAGATTCATTTTGTAAGATCAGCTGTTTGAGAACTGACAAATTAAAAACATAAACCAAAAAAAGAACAGACAACTTGTAGGTTATCATTTTTTAAATCAACTGTTATGATTTCATCTATATTCAATGCAAAGTTTTTAATCGAGCATTCAGACAGAATCTCAGAATAAGTGAGTGAAGTGAGTTTAGGATTTCAGATTTGAAGAGAAAAGATAGTTGGCAGGCAAAGGAGTCATAAATTATGACAGGTCTGACTAATACGCCCAAGAGGAAGTTCTCCGCCACTCCTCTTCCCCGACGTTAGCTTTGAGGAATCTGAACATTGAAATAGCTGCGGGGGATAAACTCAGTGACTCCAACACGAGCCTCGCTCTGCTATGGGGTGCCATTTGTAAAGTCAGAGTCACAATTTAACAGCAGTATTTTAGGTTATTTAACCCATCATAGGAAAAAAAAAATAGGAGTTCAGTTTTTGAAATCATATTTTCACCATGTTTTTCCCAACTAAATATTTAGTTAGCAGGCTAAATATTTTATTTAGAGTTAAATATTTATTTTACAAACTAAATATTTAGGTAAATATTTAGTTAGTTTTAGTAGATCCCAGCTATATTTATTTTTGCAGCTAAACATTAAGTTTGCAAAATCAATATTTAGGTTTAGCCCCAAAATAAATATTTAGCTGGGATGTAAATATTTATTTTGGAAAATAAAAATTTAATTTGGAGCTAAATATTTAGCTTGTAAACTAAATATTTAACTCCAAATTAAATATTTAGTGACTAAATTAAATATTTATTTTACAAACTAAATATTTAGGTCTGAGCTAAATATTTAGTTTGTAAAATAAATATTATACTCTAAATTAAATATTTAGCTTGTTAACTAAATATTTAGTTGGGAACTTTAACATTTTTAAATGTATGAATAACATGATGAAAAAATAACTTTGGAAAATTAACTCCCATTTTTTTCTCTTATGATAGGCTAAATAACCCAAAATATTGATGTTAAGTTATGACTGTATGACTTTACAAATGGCACCTCATACTCTGCAGCCATGTTTTTATAAATAAGTTAACGTGAAAAATAACATGTAACATTTAATAAAGCGCATTTCTCTGTCCGTTTTTATTAAATGATTAATTGTACCGTTCCTGATTTGCCGTCTTTGTTCTGATTTTTAGACAGTAAAGGTTTTAAAGCCTTTTCCTTTTGTTAAAACTAATCCCAGTGTCCGTGCTGGCTGGTGAACTGGAAGTGGAGTGTTCCCATCAGGAAATCCCCCTGAATAAAAATAACACCTCTGACCTTCCAGACTTAAATGGGGTTGTGTTTTCATCACGATGAATGATATGAACCAACCTGCATTTCTACCGAAATCTGTCACTCAGGGCAGGCCACCATGACAGGTTTGTGTCTATAAAACATAAACTGATGTAACGTTCTGCTCCAATAACATCACCCACTGAAACGACCTCACTGCTTCCTGCAACCTGATCCTGTTACAGGATTGTCCCTCCTCTCACTTCCTTTAAACGCTCTGCTGGTGTGTGTTTTGCTTGTTACGTGTGAGACGAGCCATACCAACCCGCCTTTTGCTCTGCCCTCCCCCACCATCTCCCTGTGTTTTTCCCCTGCTGGAATGTACCAGACACTCCAGAAGAGCTCTGCAGCAGCAGGATGTGCAGGAATGAAACCATCGGCTGCAGCTAATCACGCAGACGCCCATCCAGCTTTGTTTTCAAACGCCACCGTTTGACCGTTGTTTTGGTGGTACATTGTTATTATTTACACAGAATCTAGTGAATCTGACTGGGAGACGTCGTGTGACTCAGCAAACGTTGGATTCGGAACACACCCTTAACGGTTTTGTGGCGTGTGAGTCACATGCCTCATGTTGGTGTGGCTTTAGGCAACCAAAACATTCTGAGTTTTCAGTTCAGCAGGATGATGAAATATTACAAGGAGGCCCAGATGAGGGATTTATTTTTCAGGATGTTTAATTACACCATTTCCTCTTTCAGAAAACCTGTTTACTTGCTTTAAAACCCCATGAAAAAGGTGCTGCTCTGCAGGCATCAGCATAACACTGCACTGGAGTGGAGGAAAATCTTATAGAAATAATATGACTGTGTGTTGCAGCTCAGACAGAAATGATTCACTTTCTATCAGTTTCTCAATTTGAAATCAGCTCCAAGTTTTTAAATAAATACGACTGACTTCAGCATAGTTGATTTGACGTGATTATGTAACAAGAGCAAAGAGCAAAATGAAGAAAAAAAACACAAAGGGTTCCTAAAACAATGTGTGCTCAAACCAAACAAACAATGTTGCAAAACATTTAGCAGCTCTGTGTGAAGAGTTTTTAAAGAACCGTCCGAATCCAGCCGACTGGTGGCTGCTCCTGGAAACCCTAAAACACACTTGTTTCTGCCGGAAGCTGTGTTTACATCCTCTCATCTGGAAGTTGTATGTTGTTTACGAGAGGGTTCCTCTGAGGTGTCGTCGGTCCTCAGGGGCGCCGTGACCTTCTAGCTGAGGAAAAGCATGCAAATTATTGTAACTGTATAAGACTGCTGGCTCTGTGCAGCTCACTAATCTTCTGGGCCTCTGACAGCGTTATTTGCACATGACTGAAATCAATCTTATGAATTGGGCTGCTCAGTGGCGCAGTGGTTAGCGCAGTTACCTTGCAGCAAGAAGGCTCTGGGTTCACATCCCAGCCTGGGGTCCCTCTGCATGGAGTTTGCATGTTCTCCCTGTGCACGCGTGGGCTCTCTCTGGGTACTCCGGCTTCCTCCCACAGTCCAAAAACATGACTGTCAGGTTGATTGGTCTCTCTAAATTGTCCTTAGGTGTGTGTGTGGTTGTTTGTCCTGTGTTGCCCTGCGATGGACTGGCAACCTGTCCAGGGTGTACCCCGCCTGTTTGCCCAATGTCTGCTGGAGATAGGCACCAGCCCCCTGCGACCCTGCTCAGATAAGCGGTTACAGAAAATGGATGGATGGATGGAATCTTATGAATGCATTTGCAGGTATGTGAATCCCACGAATGCAATAACAGGTACGACTGCCGTGCTTACCTACCTGTGCCTGCCTGCCTGTCAACGGTTCATAACACTGGATATTTATGCAGTTGTCTTATTTGTCTTCTTGTTTGGAACTTTCTGAAGATTATTCATGCACTTCATAATAAAGCTATGCACATATCCAGACTCAGGGTTTCACATTCCAATGTTGTTGCATCGGAATGCAATGCTCTAGTTGCATAGTGCAAGAGTTTGCTCTTTTTTGCCGTCTCCTGAAAATAATCCTGACCTGAAAAATGTTTGGGACTTTAAAGTGTATTACTGTCATAAATACAACTGAGATGTACCTCTCTTGTATCACATTTCAAGCTCACATACCTCAAACTGAAAAAAAGTCCTGTATGTGTGCCGTTCAATGGCTGATGTCAACAAGGTGTTTATACGTCAGCCATTCCTGTTTTATTTGACCTGTAGTAACTCCACGCACTTCTCAGTGTGCTCTTGTTTCCCTGCAAAAAGCCTTGACTACATCGTGTGCTCTTGGCTGCCCAGAGTGAGCCAAAGGCTTGCGTAATGTTTGCCATAGTCAGGTTTATGTTTGAGGGGCGGAAGGTAAAAAGAGGAGGAGGAGAGAGCCATCAGTCACAAGACTGCTGACCACTAAGAACAAGCCTTACATGGCTTAAACCAAGACACATTTGATAAACAATGCACCGTCACACAGAGTACTGAGCAAAGGATTATTTACAATGATAATTAACACAAACATGTGCTCTGTTAAAGCATCTTACCAAATAATGCACCATGGCTAGTTTGTCATTTTCAAACCAATCTGAGGAAGCTCTCTACGAACCACAAGTCACCATCATGATTTGGTGTTCTGGAAATACCACACAAGCGTGCCATATGAGTGGAGTTATTGCTGTGGCATCTCACAGCGAGCAGATGGGTCAGTAGGGATGTCATTTCCACAACACCAGAGTTCTTGGATTTCTCTGATTATCACAAACATGACACATTGTCAGCACCCTCAGCCCCACAATCTCTTCATCAGGCTTCAAAACATGCTTATTTGCGTCATCTTACATCAGATAAAACATGGACTGCAGCTGGCCTGTTCGTAATCTTTCACTCATTGTAATTTACAGAAATATAACAGAAATCACACATTGGAGGCAAATGATTTGATTTTTTTTCTGTCTGACATTTATAATTGAATGTTTGTGGTCAAATAACAGAGTAATATGGTTTTAAAATACAGCTTATTTTAACGTGTCATAATAAAATACATTAACAAATAATAATATATGATCAAATCAAATAAAAATATGAACACATAAGCAGAATATTGTCTATAATATTTTATGACGTAAACATCTGAATTGTGCTTCTATTGCAGGAGATTGCAGGAGCGCGCGCTCACGTGCGTGTGCACTGACTCAGACGGGGGATTTCTATAGTGAGCAGTCATCACATAAGCCATAAACAGCACAGGAAGTAAGAGTTATGGGTTAAAACATTGATTTCTCCAGAAGAGGGGGTGGAATGTTTTGCAAATGTTCGCTCCCCTTGTTTGTGTATCTAACATTTTTATTATTTAGTTTGACTTTAAACTGTTCCCTTGTTTTGCAGAAGCCGCTAAACCTGATTGTGATTTGTCTGTAAACTGGAGGCTCTTGTCTGTCCACAAGTTGTTCTTGGCTCATCTCCTTTCGTCATTAGTAAACCCCTAACAGGACGGTGGAAGGTGCTGACTGTGCGGACACGCACGTACCCTGCTTCCCTCCTCCACACGTACCGCTGCGAAGCCCCTGAAACAAAACAGGGCCTGCTGGTCGCGTTCCAAATCGCTTGCATTGCTGCGTATATTTTTTAGCTTTTGTAAAATATACCCAAATATTTTTATTTAAACACATGACAGAAACTCTAAATACATTTCATTCATGTTGTGTTGTGACTTTTAGCATTTTTTTCTGTTACTTTCGTTGTGAAAATATCATGAATGCTGAAATGAACGAAATGGAACCTTGCCATATTGCCTTTTCTAGAAAGCACGTGATCGATCGAGTCTGTTGACGCAGACAACGGGGGGAGGAGTCAACTGGAGGTTATAAAAACACCCACGCTATAGTTTTCCAGCCACCTTCCACGCACAAATTATCAGGCAAACGTCCCTTCGACCGCCCTCAGCGGCTGCTGAAGCAGTGGGTCAGACACCGACGACGCTAACACTGGAGCTATAAATTTGACAACGGGGTGAGTACCTGAAACTAAATGAGGCGTTTTCATTTTAGCAGCGTTACATTGAAGTAACTAAATAGCATTTTTCACGTCGAATTTTAATGCAACTGCCAAGTCGCGTGCACGCCAGACTGTTAGCATATCGCTTGGTAGCCTCCCTTCTCCAGCCAATGCAGCTCATTCGAAAGCAAACTGCGTGCTTTTCCAATGCACATAGATTTTTATTTTTAACTTTAGTGCAATGTTCAGTTATTTTTTTTTAGCTTTTCTTTAGTTCAGCCATGTTTAATTCTAAAATGTGGGTGGTAACGGTGCTTGTGTTGTCCACAGGGCTCCCGTTAAAAGCGCCGCAGCGAGCCTACCAGCCAACGCAGTGTCATCACTTGCTACTCTCTCTGAAACGACTTTGAATTTCGGAGAAGTGCAAATTGATACGCCGCAAACCACTGCCGCCGCACATCCTCCAAGACAAAAAAACCCTAACCCACCTCAAATCGAAGCAAAATGGTGCAAAACAAGATCACCGAAGTCACTGGATTCCACCGTTCGTTCAAGGTGAGTTTAGTCTGCTGTAGGGAGATTCCGAACTGCATTAATCAGACCCCCTTTTTTAGAAGTTTGTAATCAGAGCACGCTTTCCAGCACGCGTTGACAAGACCTCACCTTGCTATATATAAACACATCTGTTGCAATCCCTGATGTTGAATGCTAATGCCATATGTGCATATGGCACGTGCCGTGTGCAGCGACTTCACGGTTGACTTAAATGTGGTGTATTGATTCAGAATTGCGTCAGAAATGCTTTAATCTTATTTAGCATTATCTGCATTTGTGTTATGTTTTCCAGAATCGCATGTCTTAAACATATTTGTCACTTTTCAGGGTCAAAATCCCTTTGAATCAGAAGAATTCTCTAAAAATGGATCCCATCTTATTGAAACTTCATTTAATTTTGGTTCCTCCCCAAGACATGGTGAGTATCTTTGACTTTAGTTCTGTATCGTTGCCTTCTGGCTTTTTCCTTTTTTGTTGTTGTAGTGTACTAGGTTGATTTGTGCATAATGTCTGTGCTTCTGTTTTGTTAGACATGCCTTCAAGCCAGCCTATTGACATTCCTGATGCCAGGAAGAGAAATAAGAAGAAAAAGCGTTGCAGGGCAACAGACAGTTTCTCTGGGCGATTTGAAGGTAAAAATACTTAACACCAGTGTATTTATGTACAAACTATGATTGAGTATTTCATTGATTTTAATTTGTTTCTCTCCCCCTTCTATCACAGATGTCTACAGACTGCAAGAAGTAGTGCTAGGAGAGGGTGCTTATGCTAGAGTACAGGCTTGCATCAATCTCATCACCAACAAAGAATATGCCGTCAAGGTAAACCTATATTACATGTTAACTGTTAATGTTGCAACATGTCTGATTGCTGTGATTTAACATTATTGCATTCCTTCAAAAATAACATCAAGAGTTGGGTTAATCGGAATGCTGGTTGTGCATTATTCATTCCTGCTTTGTTGACCTATTCTGTAGAAGGGTTCAAAGAACAGTTCCTAGATCAGCAGGACTTGTTTTCCTCGGATCAGGGCTCTCTGGCGGATGTCTGCAGGGCCTGTTGTGTGACTTCTGCACTGTTTTGAGTGTGCAATCCTAGCTGCTGTTATCGGATACTTCCGCTCACTGGTTTTAGTTTATGGGCCTATCAGAGTGCTTCGTGGGATGCATCCACCCTCTTTTTCTTTACTCTTACAGCCTATAGAGGACGCTCGTAGTGAGAGAACATTATGTGCTGCTAACTGTTCCAAAACAAAACCCACAGAGGAAGGAGGGGGAGGCGGGTGAGGGTTGTGACCCAGGGTGTTTACACGGCTTTGTTCTTGGTACAGTTTAACTTTTTCTTCCTTTTCTCCTCCAAGTAGGGTGTAGACATGTGAATACATGTTGCAAATACTGTGGACTTAAAAAAATGCTTTTTTAGGAGCTAAAACTTTTCATAATCTCATTTGTTGTTTTTTCTCTGCTCATGTAGTGTTAAAAGGTTTGATTGTAAATTAACTTTTCTTACATTTTTTTAAATCCATTTTTCTGTTGGTACCAGAATAGTTCAGTAGATCCCTCGGGATGTGGTGCAGTCTGGGGGCAGGAGGCATTAAAGTTGGTGGTCAGTGGAGTTTTACTGAGAATTGGAGGGGGAGCACAGGCTGCTCCAACCAGATGTCCCATCTCTCCCCTCCCCCTCCAGACATGGACGTTTTGGGGTGGGTTGGATGTTGCAACAAAAAGCCCAAAGCCTCAGGAAGAAGTGGATGGTTGTGAAGTGTGTGACTGTTTCAGGGCTCAGTCTCTGACCTTTTTTTCTTAAAGCTGTTATTTAACAATCATGAGTTGATGTCTTTTTAAGTTGTTCTGCTGACTCGGACTAAAATGGTGAACTAGTTTTTGGCTGTTTGTGGGCCTCCTCTGTTTATTAATCCTAAACACACACACACAGCAACTGTGGCCCCACTGCGCCTCTATACTGGCTGTAATCCTGCTACCAGGAAAAGAGGCATGCATAACCTCTCGATCAGACAATAACCAACCAGGGCTGGAAATTTCAGGCTGTTTGCTCTGCTGTCAGCAGTCTACCTCTGTCTCTCTCAGCAGGGTGTTTTGCAGCTGGTGGCCTCTCTCTGGTTTAGTTCCAGACAGCAGTTATTTTTAGAGCACTTTGTTGTCTAAACAATTTTAGATGGGCTGTGGGATGTTGGGAGAACACTTGCGGTCATTGAGAGCCCCATAGAACTTCAATATGGGTCATGCATGAAGTATGCAATTTTTCTTTCTATTTTAGCCTGTTTCTGAATCAACATCGAAAGTAGGTTGAGTCGTCTTTGCAGCTGCATCTTGGGGCAAGATAATGGTTCACAATCAGGAAAAATATAGCTGGGGTTTTGAGGCCAGCTATAGGTTCCTTTGTATAGAAGATATAATCTCTGCTATACTAGCTGCTTTGGTGTAAACTAGGGATGCAACGATACCACTTTTTTCCAAACCGATACGATACCGATACTTGGATCTGAGTACTCGCCGATACCAATTACCGATACCGATACTTGTACCACACACAAAAATGCAATGAATTGGAATACAGGCTTTTTTGGGAAACATGAACAGCAAGTTCTTTTTGATGTAAATAGTCATCTCTGCATTTTCAGGTGTGAGCCTGTTTCTGCTTTCATTCACAATGTTTGAAACAGCTCCCCTATTGGTCAATATAGAAAACTACAACAGAAATGACAAGTCCCAGTGAAGCCACTTTCAGGCAACTGGTATCGGTACCTGGTATCGGTTAGCTTTTTTCTGGTATCGGTATCTGTATCGGTATCGGTATCGGCCCGATACCGATACCAGTATCGGTATCGGTGCATCCCTAGTGTAAACATGGCATCAGAAACTCTGGGATTTACTTGCACACTGACTGTTTATTATTTTTATTGCCTAATATTTTTTGTGACGCGTACTACCTCTTTACATGAGGATACTGTCCTTCTGTTTCAGATCATAGAGAAAGGACCGGGCCACAGCCGCAGCCGTGTCTTCCGTGAGGTTGAGATGCTCTACCAGTGCCAGGGCCACAGGTAATGTCCTGCTGTTACCACTATGGCCTAGTTTGTGATGCATCTTATTTTAGAAAGTCTTTGGGGGTCATGTCTTTTTTCATCTACGTATACAAACTCTTAACAACTTTCTGTTTTTTCTGTTTAAAGGAACATTCTGGAGTTGGTAGAGTTTTTCGAAGAGGAAGACAAATTCTACCTGGTGTTTGAAATGCTCAGAGGAGGTAAGTGACCTGCAGCTGCTGATGTATTTTTCTAATCAGACACTGGCATTTATAATCAGTTTATTTTGCTCTTAAATGAAGTTAATGTATTTTTTTTTTGGTATTAGGGTCCGTTTTGGAGCAAATTCACAAGAGACGGCACTTCAGTGAACAGGAAGCTAGTGTGGTTGTGTATGACATCGCCAGCGCACTGGATTTCCTGCATAACAAGGGTAAGGCTCCTTACACATGCACATTTTTCAGCTTGTGGTTAGAAATGCTCAGAGTTTCTTGGCTAAATGGAACACATTGGGGTGGGTTTTCTTGTCCAGACTGGCCAAGTCTAAGTTTGTTGAAGTTGAACCAATATTTGTTTTGGATTTGAATATAAGCTATGAAATTTGACCCAAAAAAAATCAATCAAAAGCTAAAGCTAACTTGTAAATTTCTTTTCCTTTTGTAGGAATGGCTCATAGGGACCTGAAACCGGAAAACATTCTCTGCGAGAGTGCAGACAAGGTGAGTTTTACCTGCTTAGTTCAAAGAGCAACTAATGTGGGTATAAAACAGCGATATCTTGTAATAAACTTCTGATAATTTGGACCTCCTTCCTTATGAGCCTCTGTCCTTTGTTGCCAGATTTCACCCGTGAAGATCTGTGACTTTGACTTGGGCAGTGGCATCAAGCTGAACAGTGACAGCTCACCCATCTCTACCCCTGAACTCCTCACTCCTGTAAGTCCATGTGCTCGTCGTCTTGGCCTTGCAGGGTTTCAGCTGTTTTTGTGAATGAGAGTTAACGGATAAAGCTGTTGAAGGTTTCTCTTCTGCTTCAGACTGAACAAGGCCACATATGCCGATACTGTGATTTATGTCTTTGCTGTAGATAAGGGTGTTTTCAAGTTGTTAAAAAAAAACCAGGTTTATCAATCCCAACTGATTAGGTGTGGGGTGAGTTTCAATGGTGTCAGCTGCAGCAGAGTTCACTGATTGAGGTTATGATCGTTCATAGCTGTTTGGTTTCTATGAAATGGTGTGGACTGTTTACTAAATGTCCACTGCCTTAAATTCCCTTCTGCTATGGCAACTCTTTGAAATAAACCTTTGTTTGAAGTCAACGTCCTATTGCTTATCAGAAGTAAATATTGAGCCCTTTGAGTCTGGAGGTTATGCTTATTTAACCTTCATTTTGTAGTCCCAACACAAAGCATCACCTCTGAACAGCGTCCAGAAAGGCAGCATCAGAGGAGCGTTTAGGCTGAGCTGGCAAGCTCTCCTCGTGTGTCAACATGCTGCTTGTCTGGTGGGCTGAATAGATGGAGCCGAGCAGGTGAAGGATCTCCTTTCAGCTTGAAGGAATGTTGTTGGATTAGGGGGGAGGGGGTGCTTTAACAGTTGTAACATCATCTTTTTACTAATCATAAAGGCCATTGAGATAATCCCAGACTTTGGAAAGAGATTGTTAGGAACTAAAGTGATATAAATTCTTGTGCAAAGTTTTTGGAACATTAGGTTATTTCCTAACATAAGCACAAAGTGTAATAGCCTTGAAATGTGACTTTATAGAGCAGGTATTTACTTTTCTTTTCAGTGCTATGAAACCACAACACTCACTTCCTTTTTCTAGCTGTAGTACGAAAAAGATAGACGGCCCTCTGTTTTTCTGCCCAGTAACGCCAGCCTCTTGTGCTGTTCTAAGCTTTCTTTGTTTTTTTTATACAATGGCTGTGCATACAGCTTTTTCTAGAAATGAGTCTTTCCCTTACACCTAGCAACTGAGTGGTGATTGGCTAAACCAGCAGCAGGGGGAGGGAAGATGGGAGGGTCGAAGCCCTGTCTGTTCATGTGCTCTGGCTTGTTTTTGTTGCCTTGATCAGTGGAACAATGTTATCTGATTCTCTTTTTACTGTTGGCACCTGCACCCCCCACCGCTACCCCATATGGTAGCATTCCTACAGTTGCACAACGTGGGCTCTTGCTTGTTTTGCTAGATTTGTTTGAATATGTTAAATCAGTTCTACCTAAAACCTGTAAGCGTGTTTGGGTTAGGGTTAGGGTTGCGTTTGTGCTGATTAGTATAAACAGGAGGAGTGAGAGGAGACAGACTCTTGACTCTTTCTAGATTAACTGAATGTTGAAGCTTTCAGCTTTACACAATGTTGGTTCAGCACCAATAATGATAATAATCAGCAGCAGTTAAACTGTGGACCTGAAACATGACGACACACAGGCAGCTTATTTAATTCAAAGACGTGTTGGCTGCTGCTATCACAGGTGCAGCTGCATGACCAAACAGGTTTTGCTCCTCTAAGCCTCTTCACATAATCCTGTGGTTTACAAACAGCAGAGGTGTGTGTCGTCAGTGGTGCCAGTATGGTCTGACTGATCACATGGTCTCTGGAAATACCCAGCTTGCAATACAAACAAATCCTACAGCAACAGTGCTGATGAGCATCTATCTGCAGCTTACAGGAAGGTGTTGGCAGAAGACTGATAGTCTTTACTACAGTTTGTCTTCTGACCTTATTTAAATGCTTGAATGCTCTATAAAGCAATATGAGCTTTGGTGTCTTATCTATCACACAGCTTTACGCTCGAACTCATTTTATGGTACGTTATCTGGCTGGTTCCTTTTTGGTTTAAATGGGGGTATCGACTGACTCTTGGGGCTTGTCTGCGTAAGCAGTTGACCCAGACGTAGAGTTTGCGGTGGAAATGTGGGGGGATGGGAGTTTGTGACAGAAGCTGCTTTGTCTGAGATGAGATTCCCATGCAGTGAATTTCATTACATAAGGAAGCTGGAGTTGGTTTGAGACAGCTGGTAAATGGTACTGATGCACAATGAAGGCCTGCTGGGTGTCAACATAGCTCTTTTACCATTAAAGTAATGGAAGGCTAGGGTTATTTCTTCTTGGAAGGTTAAATGTTTTTTTTTTTTTGGTTCATTGTTGTAGTGAGTACGGCTTTCTGCACGGATGATATGGTTACAATCTAAACTATGATCGTAACCTAATATGATGCAATTAAAAAGCCGTATAAATGTTTATCTCACTGAACTAACAAGCTTCCTCACCTTTTTGTTCCTGAAGCCTTAAAACATTTGTTATGTGTTTTTGAGGTTATGTAACTAGCCTGGGCTGAGGACAGCCAATCCTCTTTTCCATGCTCAGTTTGGCCTAATTTATTGTGTATCCTCAGCCTGACCTGCCCAGGTTGGGTAAAGCTTCATATCAAAGCTTCATCCACTTACTCTCACGTCATTGGGCTATAGCTTTCTTGAGGATTTTGTCTAGGCTGGCAAAAAAAAAAAAGCCAAAACTTTAAAATATTTTCTTTTTTTTTTTTTTTTTTTTTGTCATTGTTTCTGCGTTGTCCTCTCAGGGCTAACCTTTTTTCTCCCTTTTGTATCTTCAGTGTGGCTCTGCAGAATACATGGCACCTGAAGTAGTTGAAGCCTTCAGTGAAGAGGCAACAATATACGACAAGCGGTGTGACCTGTGGAGCCTGGGAGTCATCCTCTACATCATGCTGAGTGGTTATCCCCCCTTCGTAGGGCGATGTGGTGGTGACTGTGGATGGGAACTGGGAGAGCCCTGTCACACCTGTCAGGTAATACTGGAGACATGTTTTGTAAGACTGAAAGATTAAATGATTCAAGCAAAAGTAACTAATTTGATTTTTCTTTTCTTTTCCAGAACACTCTGTTTGAAAGTATTCAAGAAGGAAAATATGAGTTTCCAGAGAAGGACTGGGCTCACATCTCCTCAAGTGCCAAAGACCTGATATCCAAATTACTGGTTCGGGATGCCAAAAAACGCCTGAGTGCCAGCCAGGTGCTGCAGCACCCCTGGGTGCAAGGAGTAAGTCAAACCACTCTTAAAATGTCAAGTTGTGTCTAAGTGTTGGACTTTGATGCTAACGGACATGCATCTTTCCTTCCTGTTCAGGGTGCATTTGACACTTTACCAACCTCCATCTTCCATCAGAGGTAAAGACATCACAGCTCTTGCTATAAAAGATCATTTGAATTGGGATCTACAGCTGTAAAAACATTTTTTTGTTTTGGTTGTCTTCCAGGACCAGCAGTACCAGGGATTTGACGTTCTTTGCCGACAAGGCCATGGCTGTTAACCGGCAGCTAGCTGAACAGGACGGCATGGAAGAGCAGCAGCAACAGGAAGTCCCATTTGTTGTTGCAGCCAGAGGCTCTTCCGTGCGTCTTTCTCCTCCATCCAACTCCAAGCTGGCCAGGCGCAGGCAGCGAAGCAGTCAGCCAAAGGGAGGCCCCGTTTCTGCTGCAGAGCTGTGTCAGCTCTTGGCTCCTCTTGTTATTGTGGGAGACTGTGCTTGAACTTCAACCTGGAATGTCAAACCTCAGTTTAGAGTGAAAATCCAGATCAAAGACTTCTCCAAGATGCCCCTTCCCCAGAATTTGGCCCTTCTCTTTCTAGTTGGCCTCTGTTCCTTTGCGATTCAGGCTTTACTGCCGAGCTGTAAAGGAAGATGCTGCCTGCAGCTATTCTCTTAATGCCTTCTGCTCTTATGCAGAACTTTGGAAGCACATCAGCACACGGTCTGCATTCAGCAAACACACAATGTGCACATTCAGGTTAGGCTGGAGGGCTAGTTAACACTTTGGGATAGTTTTAGTTTCCTTCCCTTTTTATGTGACTCTTCTGAAGTCAGAATATTTCTTTGACACTAAGCTCAGACACCAAAGGACAACCTGTTGTGCTGCTCCCATGTTACAACTGGAACCACTGTGAATTAAGTTATCTAGAATGTTCTCTTTGCCTGTATGTATATGCATGAATAGCCCATCTGCAGATACGTACAAGTTTATGCAATATGAAGGCTGTTCTGTCTTGAAAGAATCGAGTATTTGAGAGCTTGAAAGGGCTGGAAGCCAATGCTGTCTGTGCCTGGTGCAGCCCATCACGTGGCTGCGCAAAGACATTGTTTTCCTACGTTTTTGATGAATCCCTCACATCTGAGCCTATTCTGTAGATCTGAGTTGGAGCATGCACTCATTCAGCTTGGTGGCCATGCACTTAATCCCCCGTAGATTAAACTGTTAATCTGTCTTAAAAGGCTAAATTGTACAGTTCTACTGATTCAGTTTTTTTTGACCACCAAATACAAATTATTAGTGGCTACATCTTTGGTGTTTGAGACACCCAGTCAAGTTGACATGTTTATGGCGTACGGCCACCAAACGAACCTTCTTCAGCTTGTATTTGATACGTTGGTAACGGCTTAATTACAGATGCTGTTAAATGGCTTAGCAAGTGAATCTGGGTCCGTGTTTAATTGTAAAGAATCCACGACCTGTCGCCTTTTTCTACAACCAGATGTCTTTTTTTTTTTTTCACGAATATATGCATATTTAACCTTAAATGTTTTTGGAAGTAAAGGTTAGAACTCCTTTAAGGGGTTTGAAAAGCACATGTCCACGTGACCAGAGTATCATTGATCCATGACATTTAGCATTTATTAGGACCATTTTCCTTACAGGTGTTGCAGTTGCTTTGTCTTTTTGAGACACACCACATTAAGAGTTTAAGATCTATTACAAATAATTGGCTGGTAAGAATTTTCCAAAAGTTTAAAAATCTAACATTCCACAAAAACCAAAAACAAGTCCTCCAGATGTTTAGCTGTATTAAGTTTACTTTGCTTTTTATGTTTTAAGAACTCCATGTCGATGTGCCACACTGATTTTTTTCTCTTCCTTGTATGGCTGTGTAATAAGCTTGTACTTTCTGTATGGTATTTTTTTTTCCATGCAGGTTTTTTTTCCCAGCTGGAACACCACCTTTTTTATTGTTTTTAAAGTTCAGTGTAATGTGTGTGTGTGTGTGTGAGGTGAGAAACGAAGCTTGTTCAGTGAATCTGGAGCGTTCAGGCCCAGCGAAGGCAAGTTTTTAAGTTTCCTTTTTTTTCTTTTTTTAATGTTTAACGGCAATAATTTGTTCTGATTAAGTAAGCTCATTCTGTAACTGACAGGTGATGGACCGCTAAGCTTCAGTGCTGAAGCCATTTCACCAATTAGGGTTGAACATGTGATCCATCTCAAAGCACTGAAACTGCAACTGTCCATGTCCTGTTGCCAGCACTGCAGCGACGGTACTCTGGAAATAATAATAGAACACTGTAATAGTTCTGATTACCCTCAACAGATGCATTAATATGGGGTTTTATGTCTTATAATAAGACTTACTTGAAGTTGTGTATGCAGCTGTTTCTTCTCCAGTTTTGGAAACTACTTTGCTACCAGTAATCAAAGCGTTAAGCTGATGATTAAGGCAATCTTGGGGATTTTGAAGATATATACATTTCAGTATTCTGCCTTTTCTCCTCTTTATTTTTTTTTAAGCTTCATACAAGTTTGTCGGGACTGGATACAAACGCACAGGCTTTGACCATACTCTGTAATAACAGGTGTAATTGAATTTTCTTGGTCATGACCATTTCTGTCGACTGGCAGTTTTGTTTTTTCTGGAGCTGCCTTTTCATTAGGGTTAGGGTATAATTAAATACTTCAACCGCTCAACTTTTGTATTTTGTCCCTTTGAAGTAAATAAGTGTTGTTCCTTCATTTAAATGGACAGTATCAGAAGCTTCCCCACAGTTTGAATGTAACCCACAAGCCAGGCATCTACAATCCAGCAACACTGAACAAAAGCTCTATAAACAGCCCTTCTCATGGGGCTGTCTTGTTTGTACCGATTGTCCTCAAACATTCGTGAGCTGAAGTTGGATTTTTAAACACTGAAAAGCCCCAAGCCTGTTTATTCAGGGGAAAAAATTAAGTAGACGAGTCCTTAAGTACAAAAAATTGATTTAAAATAAGCACTTTACTGTACCATGTGAATGATTGCAGTTCACTCGAGGCAACTTTTCTAAGTTGCTACAGAATTTTGTATTGTTTTTCTACAAAAAAAATTGCAATAAAATGCTTTGAACTACCTTTGTTTACTGTCTTTTTTTTTTATTTCGTGTCGTTAAACTGTTCTCTGATAAGAGCTTTTGAAACTTCAGCTTTATATTAACCAGCTGCCTTATCTGTTGGCCAAGGCGGAGGTCATTTCACCTGATTTGATGAGGTAAATTCCTCTATCAGGAACACTCCCTGATAGCTGGGCAGGCTGTGTCACTTCTGTCCTTGGCTGTTAGTAAATATGAGCTCACTCACCTCTCTGGCTGCTGAAATGTGACTGGCTTCACCTTGCATGAGTCACACGCTGCAGCTGGGTTAGGGGGAGGGCTCTACTCGGAAATGCTGGTCCCATCTGACACGACTGATGCAACCTGCTGCAAGTCCTGCAGCAGCTGTGCCAGTGCATGCCCCCCCCCCCCCCCCTGCAGAATTAAAATGCCTTCTGCTGAGTAAAACAAATCTCACTTTGCTATTTTAAACATTTTAAGTCAGCATGCTCCACACTTGTCAGTACATGGTTAAATATTGGCTGAAAGCTGGTTTATGAGTGAAATATTAAAAAAGGAGAAAGCAAATATTAATCAAGATATTGACATGAAATATGTCAATATTCTGTGAGTTTGCAGACTGACGCCACTTCTGATGTGCCTTGAATTTTGAGCAGTGCAAAACCAAAATATCAGTAATCTTTCAATTTAAACAATATCAGCACATTTCATGTTCAATCGGGAAAATGATTATTATAGTTTTCCCCATTTTGCACAGAAATTGCACGCTTCACACAGACCCTAACACACAAACAAACCTTTCTGTTGCATAACTTCTAACTCAGCACTGCTGACGTCACTGGTGGAGGCAGAGAAATGGAATGATGCAACAACAGTGTTTTTCTCCAGCTTTCCAGAAACATGTGATGCTGAAAGGGAGACTGCAGGTATTTGTCTCCCTCTGATGGAGAGTTAGGAAAGCTAGAAAAGCACGATGATTAAAATGATAAAATATATTTCCTTTTAAAATAAATACTATAATTTATTTTTAAATACAAGAACATTAAAATATAGAATTATCTTTGAGGATTTATAAGATTAAACAATATGTTGTTACATTTTAGAATTAAAAACACTGGAACAATTGTGTCAGCAGCTAAAAATGTAGCATATAAACTCTTAAACATAAAATGACGCAGGATTAATTAATATAACAAAACATTATTTGACCGGTACAATTGTCTTCTGGAGGTTTACCTGCAGAAATAATGATATCTACTTTGGTCCTGAAGGCCCCTCTAATAATGATTTAGATGTTTCCCAGTATCACAGCTGATTCCAATAACCTAATGATCTTCTCAGATTAATAACTCATCCAGGTAAATCAGATGAGCTGAGGCGAGATGGCATCTCTTGTTCTAAAAGCTGCAGATTATTACATAACTGATTACCTATTTCCAATCACCAATAAACAGAGAGAAGAAGAATGGCTGATTAACTGGCTCCCACCCACCTGAATATGATAATACTAACGAGTCTGAGAGCACAAAAAGCCAGAAGTGCTGCTGGTTTGAAGTTTGCTGGAGGAAATGGAGGTTGGTACCTAGTTATGGATTAAATTGGGATGGACTCAACCATTAGAAGGTTTTGTAGTTTAATGTGAATGTTGGAGCTGAGTTTTGATGCAAGTGTCAAACTTTGTCTCTTTAAAGGTTGCTAAAATGAAGAATTAAATTTATTGGATGCTTGTTTTTGTCTTAATGTAGTAAAACTTAAAGGGAAAAGGCTGCCATAATTGTAATTTAACAAAATTTAATAGTGCTAAATTTAATTTTGGTAGTCTAAAGTCTGGTGTCTAAAAATGTGCACTTGATTTTTTTTCCTGATTTAAGGGATACTATGCAGTTTTGGCTTGCTTTTAGCACCCCCTAGTGTCAGTGAAACCAAAATGGAAACTTATCTCCTGATGTTAACGCCTTAATCTAACTGCTGAAACGTCTCCTCAGCCTTCTTAGTTCCTACAGGAGCGGTTCATCATCAAACAAATCGGCTGTGTTCATGATCTAAAACATGCTGGAACAAGACTGCAGTGACTGGTATGTCAGCTCCACTTCACCAAGTCCAATGGGACCGGACATTCACTCTGATGTTGCAAGTGCGGTATTCTGGCCACAGGGTGGAGGGGGGTCTGAGTGACATTTTGTTAACCCTGTAAAGCAGGGGGTATTCAATTCTGGACTTGGAGGGCTGGTATCAGCATGTGTTTAACTGTTTCAACACACCTGATTTCAATCAGCAGGTAATTAACAGGCTTCTGCAGAGCCTGTTGAGCTGCTGCACAGGTGACTCAAGCACTGAATCAAGTGTGATTGAGCAGAGACTCCACTAAAACGTGCTGGATACTGGCCCTCGAAGCCCAGAATAGAATACCCCTGCTGTAAAGGGTCATTTTGGCATGTACTGGCTCAAGAAAATGATTGAAAAATATGATGTTTTATAGTATGGCTTTAAAGTAGTTGTTGCTTATTTTACTTATTTGAATTTTATTTCAGACTAGGTGTCCAGAAATTTCAGTGAAAATTTATCCTGCATGTTTTTGGTTCTTTCTCTGCTCTAACTTACCTGATTTTAATCAGCAGGTGATTAATGGACTTCTGTGGTGCTTGGTATGCTGATGAACATGTGAATCGACCACTGCGTGTTGGAGCAGGGAAACAACTAAAACATGGATACTGGCCCTTGAAGATTGGGGTTCCCACTGCTGCATTAAACTCTTGTGCAAAAATGAATTAAAACCCAGCAAATGTATGGATTTGTCTTCAACAGGAGAGGAGTTTCACCTGCCTGCTTTGCTTCAATTTATTTTACACAAGAGCCTTATCACTTGATAAATTACTTAACATTCAAAAGTTTAGATTACGTGGGGGGGGTGATGTAACCACACTTTATAGACTTCTTACTTTTAAACCTTCTGGAGAATAAAGCACTTTTGTTTTGTGCCTCAATGATGCTAGAATGAATCTGAAATATGTACTTTCTTCAGGTAAGGTGCTGTCAAGAAAACTATTCTGGATTCCAGTTTAATAAAGATTTAAACCTTTACTGGTTTCCTGTTTGAGCCACAGTACGGTGGCCCTGAAGTGCAAACCACACCAACAATCACCATAAACACTAACCTGTTATTTTAAACGTCTAGACAGCCAACCCATAAAGCTACGTGTATAGTTGATAGTCTATAAACAAATGTCCAGCTGATGAATAAATTGCTTCAAACATTAAAACAAATCGGGTTAAAAGATGAAATGTTGCCTTCTTGAACCGACGTCCTGTTCAACATCCTCTGACGTCAGCTACTACAACCTCACGCGAGATTTCAGCTCATCTCGTCCAATCCAACATGTCGCCTTAGAGACGCTGTTATTGTTCGTCGCTCCTTTCAAGAGTCTTCAGTTCTTTTATGAACCAGCGCGGTAAAAAGCCAAGCGGGCATGAGAGGAGCTTTCGGGGATCATGTTGAGATCCACCGGCTTCTTCAGAGGGATTGACTGTCCCTTTTACGCGGACTATGGCGACGGTAAAGGCGGCAGAAACGGGTGTAACAGACCGTACTGTCACTTCAGGCACAGCCAGCAGAGACGGCTGTCCTACGGAGCTCCGCCGGACGTTAAAAAGCAGAAAGAGCTCCAGTCCGGACAAAAAGGTGCCCGATTTTTCATCACAAACACTAAAATGGCTTGATTAGTTTCACCGTAGTGCCCCGCAGAGACCAGGCAGGTGGACTAATCCGCGGTTGAAGTAATGTGTGGGAATCAAAGGAAATAAGTGGTGTTGTGATTCATTTGGCTGCACCGTAAAGCGATGCTCTGGGTCTGTTTGATCTCGTATGGAAACTGGAAGCTTTGACTTATGACTGTTGACCATTACAGGGGAAGTTGAGTTGCCTAAGCTCTCTAACCAGAAATGATGTGTGGACTGACATTTGCTGCGTGTTAAAAATCTTTGCTGTTTTTTTTTTATTCTATCACTAATTTGTATTTTCTACCTTCCTTATAAATGACTACTTCTCTTAACTTAGAGTTCTAAACCATATGAAGTTTCAATCATCATTTTACATGGTTAAACATAATTTTGTAAAGAAGAGCTGTATTTTTTTTTTGGAAACTACTTTTTACTGTATTTAAAGGAAATGTATATATTTTATGTTTTTATATAACTAAACCATCCTGTATTATAAAATAATTCAAATGACAAACATTTGGGAGTATTAGATTCCTTTGGGATGTAGTTATCTGCTTTAATGGGCTTATTGAAAGCTCTTTTTGTTATTTAAATAAACTTTTTTTTTAAATAAAAGCACATCAGAGTGTGGTTAACACTAAATCTAATAGTGCTGTTGCTGGTTATATTAGTACGCTTCTTTTCAAAGCTTAAATTGTGCTGCTTTGTTTTGTTTTAGAACAAGGTTATGATCCGTTCAACCCAGAAGTGGTGAGACCACAGGAGCAGCAGAATGGAAAGCCTGAGGCGTCCGAAGATCTCAGCGGCGCTCTGGAGATGGTCAACAAGGCCATTGAGGAAGTCCGCAGCCAGGTCGAGAAAGAGAAAAGGAAGCTGTCTCGCATCGAGGATGAACCCTATAGTCCCACCGAGAGCACTGGTTTATCTTCATCTAATGCTGCTAAAAGCAAAGCAGCTGTTTCACATTTGGGTTATGATCCTGGAAGTTATCAGATCACATCAGGAGGAGGAGGATATAATCCCACCCCTGGCTGCAGCAAGTACACCCTGGAGTCAGACAATCAGGGGTATAACAGCAACTCGATGGAATATGTGCCCACTTCACTGAAAAAGACTTTACCTCGGACACAGCTGCACCAAGCTCCCTCGCCTCCTCCTAGCCCCAAATATTCTAACAGCACTCCCTCTTTCAAATACACTGTAGATAAGTCTAGACCACCTACTGACATGGAGTATGACCCGCTGTCTAACTACTCAGCTGGGATCGCAGTGAAGAGCAAAAGGGACGAGGGTGCTTCTGTTAGGACGGATTACAGCAAAACATGTCGGCCATCAGAGACTCGTTTGTCTGATGAGGAGTGTGTTGCAGCTTTACAAAAGCCTCTCCAGCCGAGTGCAGACATGAAAAAATATACCATCTCTGACTCTGATGGGGAGAGTTCGGGAACAGAGTATCGACCCACGTCACTTAGCAATCTCCAGCAAAAAAAAGCCAACAGCTATCCAGGCAGGGATGCTTTTGGGAAAGACAGAACTGAAAGTATGCAAGGTGCACTGACGCAAAGAAAAAAAGAGGAGGCGGCAGAGAACTCGGACATTCACAAGAGTGTTAAACACAAAGACAACTCAGAAAAAAAGAAAGTGACGGATCAAATAAAACACGGGAAAAGTGTCAAACCCGATAAGGTACACAGAACTGAGAGGGAAGTGAGCAAATCCAGTCATAAGAGCAGCAGCAGCAGTATTGGTAAAGACAAAGGGTCAATAAAGAACTCCATCCAAGTCAGTGCAAAAAAGGAGAACAAGGGTCACGGGAAGAAAGATGGTAGTAAGAACCCATTAAAGGTTAAGACATCAGATAAAGTTCAGAGGGAAGGCAGAGATGAAAGGAGAAGTGATGGGAAGGTCAAGACTGTCGAAAAGCTAAAAAGAGACTTGAGCAAACCGGATAAAGAGGCTCGAGAAGGCAAAAAACTCAAAACATCCGACAGAAACAAAGAGGAGCACAGCAAGCTGAAGAACCACCCACATAAAAACGGTAAGCTGGACAGTGGTAAAAAGGAAAAAGACTTAAAGAAGATTAGTAAAAGCAGTTCCAGCAGCAGTAAGGAGAGTTCAGCAAACAGCAAGGAAAAGGTCAAGCACAAGGTCAGCTCATCCAACGAAAAGAGACGCGATCATAAAAAGCAGAGCGTGAGTTTGAGCCATGCGGATCTGTTCGGAGACGAGAGTCCGGACGAGGCTGAAGTGGTGGAGGTGGATTATGACGACGAGGCTGAGGAAGTCTTAGTGAGGAAATCAGCCGATGCATTAAAGAGAGGACGTTTAAACAAGAGGAAGGCATCGGAGCGCTCGCCATCTTCCTCCGAGGATGAGGAGGATCACGCTATGGAATCGGATCGGTTGGGTCGGGACAAGGTCATTGGTGTTGGATTCGACTTTTCCAGCTTTCAGGATGATCTGGACTTTGATTCGGATCCAATGGAGGAGTGTTTGAGGATCTTCAATGAATCCAAAGATGTGAAGAAGGAAGACAAGGGAAGGCAAGCAAAACAGGTACAGGTGGTTCTCCTGTGAGCATCCTTCAAACGACAGCAGACTGTTTATTAATGTCGTTTAACGCGTGTCTCCTCAGCCTTCCAGGGATTCAGAGGAGGAGAAGAGCACAGACTGCACTTTAACCACTCTCTTCCCTGGTCAGAAGAAGAGAGTGTCTCATTTTGTTGCCAAAGGAAATGTAAGTTTCACTTAATTACAAAAACATCCTGGTTAAGTAAAATTGTATTTATGCAGCACGTTTTCACAAATAGTCCCAGAGTGATAAAACCTAATGAACCTTCATGCACGACACAGAAACATAAAGTACTCATCATCACAAAAGCTTTTTCAGCATATTCTAATGTTTCTAGATGTAGAAACCTTCCATCACAGGAGGGGAAGAACACGACCTTTTGGATCTGAGGGCGTTTTTTTAGTTAGGTGGAATGAGCAGAGAAGGAAATTCCCTCAGGCATCAATATCAATCATATTCGTTGGAACGTTTAAAGCTCGGAATGTGTGGGACTTCAGGAAGTAACGATCAGACAAACAAGGAAGTAAAAAATGAAAAGAAGATATGAAAACATTTGAATTCCAGCTCAAGGGGGTTTTCCAGTTGTGCTTATCGGAAAACTGAAGGTTATTTTTTGTAAACCAATGATCGTTACTCCAGTAGAGTCAGTGAGAGTGTGTGTGTGTGTGCATGCGTGTGCATGCGGGCTTGCACGCGCGTGCATAGATGATGGTATTTTGTGCTGTTTTGCATCCATGCATGAAATTTGGAGCAGCTTTTGCTGCATGTCGCTCGTCTAACTCCAGTAACACACAAGCATCCTTTTAAAAGTAACTTCCTGTTTCCTTCTTCAGACTGATGCACCTTCACAGGCTGTGGTACGGCCGTACAGGAGACCCACTCCTCAGGAGATCTGCTACCAGCGTATGCAGGTTGCCCAGCAGCAGGCAGCTCAGCTCTCTGCTTCAGTCAAAGCTGCTTCACAGAGCGCCAGCTCCACCGCCAGCATTGGTGGAGAGAGGAAGAGGATAGCTCACCGGCCTAACCCACAGATATTACCCTCCAAGACAAGTACGAGAACCTCCCTGTTCTATAGGTGAAACAGAAAAAATGAGAATATGGTGCAAAAGTTCATTTATTTCAGTAATCCAACTTAGACTGAGAGACCATCTAAAGGCTCACGAGCCCTTTGCAGGTGTTCTGGTTTCATCAGCTGATTAGAGTGTGACACTTTGAGTCTAGAATATTGAACCTTTTCACAATATTCTAGTTGTCTGAGATTTTCATCAGCTGTAAGCCATAATCATCCCAGTTATAAAGGCGTGAAATATCTGGCTTTGCATGAATTAGTCAATCTCATGTATTAGTTTCACCTTTTAAGTTGAATTAATGACATAAACGAACTTTTGCACCATGTTCTAATGTTTCAAGTTTCACCTGCAGTTTAACTACTGTTTAAATATCCATGTGAGCATAAAGGCTAACGTGTGTGTGTGTGGCTGTGTTAAGGTCCAGGTCCTGTAAACAATAAACCAGCTACCAGTCGAGTGTTACCCCCCAGTCAGACCCCGCTGGGGGTCAAAGCACAAACAACAGCTGGGATTTTGTCCAAGACCTCATCTACATTAATGCAGAGGAGGGTGGCGCACACGCCCACCATGAAGGTATCCAAAACATATTTTATCTTTTCTTTTTGTTGGTCAGTTTGGGACATAGTCACAGCCTTTGTGTGTCTTTTTGTTAAAAAATAAATAAATATAATGATAAAATAGAATAGAATGCCTTTATTGTCATTGTACAAGTACAACGAAATTAAGAAGTAGTACCATCTCCTTTGGTGCATAAAAAAGATAAAAACAAGAAATAAAAAAATAAAACACATACCACATATGCATTCACATCCTCGGTCCACATGATATTGCACAGTTAAGAGGGATAATGAGAAAGTCTGTACTGAGTTTATTGCATATTATTGCTTTTGCATAGAAACTGTTTTTCAGTCTGTTTGTCTGTTCTTTAAATGACCTGAAACGTCTCCCAGAGGGCAACAGTTCAAAGTGCGAGTGACCCCAATGAGAGAAATAATTTATATATAATAAAATTTATATATATATATATATACACACACACACACACATTCTATGGAGGTTTAAAATCTTTAAAAGCACTTGAATTTTAATGCAATCTGGGTTTTTTGTACTGTACATTTCAGGTAAGTTGCCCTAAAATGCTAGAAACAGTTGATAAACTTCTATCTGATTAAATTATTTGTTTTTAAGATTTTAAAACGTCTTCAGTTGTTTTACATGAATAAGAACTTTAAGCTTTAATTCCTCTCTCACTCTAAACACACTGAAATCCTAAAGTTGCATTCATTTAACTTAAAACGGCTCTAGAAGCTTTATAACACTGAAAAATATTAAGCTGTCGTCTATTTGAAGAAAAATGACACTTTTTAAAAATGTGTTTATTTTCTTTGTTTCCTTTTTTGTAAATGTAATGTTAACATTTAGTTTAGTTTGGTGATTAAGAAATCATTTTAAATATACAGTAAATTCATTGTTAAAAAACAACTTTTTATCACAAGAAGTTGCTCAAAAAACTTAAATATCAGCTGTAAAATATTTAAAAACACCCTGAAGTTGACTAACTGCTTATTCTTTGAGGAATATTTGCCTTTTTTCTTTTTCAGAGCACTTCTTTGAGGCGTCCAGTCATCCCTGCAGAGTTTGGAGCAAAAGTTCCCACCAACGTTCGCCAACGCTATCTCGACACTTTCATAGACGAATGTGTCAAATTTTGTCCTTTGGAGGAAGAAGCCTTCCAGATGGTAGGAGTAAGTGTGTTCTGAGTTTTTCCTGCAAAAGATTAAACCTTAACATGTGTGTAAATCTGATTCGAGGCCCTGGATGAGGAGAAGCTGGTTTACGATCGCAGCAGCAGTAAGAACATCTACCTCAACGTAGCCGTCAACACGCTGAAGAAGCTCCGGGGGAAAAGCAGCTTCTGTCTGTCACCTGCTAACCGTACGTAGCCTCAGCTCCTCCGTTTAAGCTGTCTGGATAGAGAAAACAACCTTATTTACTACCTAAACGTCCAGTTTATTTATCAGTTTGTGTTTATGTTTCTGTAGAACATCAGTCGTGATGACTTCTGAACCAGGTTCCTTTCTGTTTGTTTCCTGTAGAAGGTTCTGGGTCTGCAGCTAAACGGAGGGCCCAGTCCCACGAGGAGGTTCTGGGAGGTCGTCTTGCAGCTACAACCAGCTTCACTGTGAACCGGTCGGGTAAACAGCTGGAGGAGAAACTCACAGGTAGGAAGCAGGATGTTTCTGTTGCTGCTCATGATCACACAATGGCTTTTGTTCTGCTAGTATGTCTTCATTTTCATTTTCTATTCATTTGGGTTGTCGTCTGATTACGCCTGCAGCAGCAGGAATACAGCCGTCGATAACGTCAACAGGAAAACAAATCCTGAAAGAGTCTTTGTGTGAAGCTGAGACCTGTGAAGCGTTTTTACAGAAACAGCCATGCGATGACCTCCTCGCCCCGTTTACCGCCTCGCCTACAAGCTGCCTCATGACCCGGCGCCACAGGCTCCATGTTTACAAGCTTTATTACAGAAAAAATAATACCCGTGAAAACAAAGACTTACTGTTTGCAGCAGATGTTATGGTCTGTTCAGAATAGTTTCTAATTTTATTTTTAATCTTTGTAGTTATAATAAAAAAATGACACTTTTATTTCAGATTTTAGTTTTTTTTAACTTTATGCAGATAAAAGCTCAGACATGGCAGCGATGGCCACTTTAATCCCGGGTCTCTTACATAAAACCAGAATTTTTTTGTCTTACATAAAATTTGAAAACACAGATTTCTCATGACTCCATTACGTATGTGTGTAAAAACACACCATCTGCTCCCACAAATGGACTTTCTGTTCTTGTCCTATTTTTTATTTATTTTTGACAAATCCACAAGGACAGCTGGGGTTATCACCTCCATTTTTCCAGTTACCATGGTGATGAGATCTGTCAGAAGAGGCGTGATACCGCTATTAAAAAAGGAAAAAGCAAAAATAGCATAAAAGCGTTTCAAACACCACCGTGTTAAAGATGCTCCTACACGTTCTCTTTAGTATTTTGGATCATCAGAGTCACATTTATCCTCCGGTCCTTCTGCTTTATTTAGATGTTTCTGCCTTCTTGTAGGAGCCGTTCTGTACAGGAAGCTGAAGTCGTACCTGATGACCGAGGAGCAGCTCCAGGAGCACGGATACCCACGGTCAAACCCCGAGGTTCCTGGGAAGGCCGTCGTTCACAACCTACCAGAGAAAAAGGTCGTCCCAGACCGTGAGTATCACTGCGCTCATCTAAACGCGCGATGGAGATATGGGACGAGTTAGTTGGTATTTGAGCTGAAAGTGAAATGTTTCTTTCAGCTTTCACCAAGATATGCTGTCGCTGTGGTGCGGAGTATAAGATCAACGTAAACGGCAGCTGTGTGCGTAAAGAGGAGTGTCATTATCACTGGGGACGTCTACGGAGACATAAAGGTGAATGCCATAATAACATTTACGGTGTTTTACTCCTTCATCCGTCTGAATGAGTCGTTTCTTCATCCTGTTTGACTCTTTGTGTCTGTGTCAGTTGCTGGAGGCTGGGAGACGAATTACAGCTGCTGTGCTTCAGCTGTAGGAGCTCCAGGGTGCCAAAGTTCCAAGGTACCATCAGAACGCCTTACAGAATACTAATGAACTCAGTTTTGTTTTATTTATTCATCATGTTTCCACCAGTGATACGTTTCAGAATCCTTTACAGAGCTAAAAGCAAACTTAGAAGAAATCAGATCAGAAAAATAAAACCAGATTATTAAAGCAGTTTGAAAATAGCAATAAAATATTAAAGCACAATGAAAAAGTCACTAATGTCTGAATCTTCACAAATAAGGATCAACTTTTAATGCCTTGTATAAAGAAACCACTTGGTTAGATATTTAAAGGTGTGGAACACTCGTTTAATTTTAATTGATACTTTTGCAGTGGTCTCTGGTACAAATGAATGCCTTGCAAGCTGTACTCGGGGCAAAAAAAGCCCATCATTTCTTGGCTCAGCACCAAAAAGTCTGCTGCCGCACAGAGTGGCAACAGATGTCAGGATTTGGAGTCTTATTTCCTGATATTTGTACATCTCACCTCGGATTGGATAAGAGCAACGTGACTTGCAACATGGATGTTTAGCCTCCACAAATAACACAAGCCTGGAGGAGTTTTTCTGCGTGGTGGAGTTGCTAATGCTAATATTTAGCTTCTACTATTCGAGACGTTCTCTGCTGATTCCTGATCGCTAAACCAACAACAACCTTCCCCGTCGCGAGTCAAGAGGATGAGTCCATGAATGTTAAGTGACAGTGTGACGTAGATAGGGTTGCAGGGATTAACCGGTTTGACTATTAACCACGATGTGAAACGCTGCGGTTAACCCACCGTAAAGACCCTCCAACACGCCAATAAAAAAAAAACAGGACAATAGTGCGACCCGACAAAAACAGAAGCAAAACTGAAACGGATGCACGCAGCACAAGCAGAACCAGCGACAACAACCACCGGAGTAGCCCTCAACCGACCCACCCAGGGGGAGCCTGAAAAGATCCAGTTTCAACCTATATTACATTTATATGGACTCTCAGCCTAGCGGGACTTCTTTTGAGCGGAGGATGGAGAGCGCTGATTGTGATGCGCCACAGGAAGCTGCGTTCTGCGCACGGCCACAACATTCTCAAAGTTGCGCCACCAAAAGAGAAATAATGAACACAAGATCATTTCATGTTCTCTCTTATTCTATGGAACTTTCTGTCTTTAATTTGTGCCTGACGCGCTCTGCCTCAGCGGAGCTCAAAACCTGCGCCACAGTAACATCACCTCACTCGCACGCGCACGCTGCTATTTTTGCAGTGGATACCTTTGAACTGATTAGTTTGAAACTATGAGGCAAATAGTAGAAAATCCAGGCAGCAGGTTTTCTGTAGGATTGAGAGGAGATGCAGGAGGATAAGAGAAAATTTAATAATAAACAAGAAACCAAAACGAAGTGCTTGAAAAGGAAAATGTTGGTAGATTTATCCACTAGACTTTTTAACTGTATAAACAATCATTTATAAGCATGTAATATTTATATATGTGATACAATTCAGATCACTTTCAAAACTCCGTCCCACGCCCAGGGCCGTTTCAAGGCATTTGGGGGCCAGGGCACAATAGGCTTGGAGCCCCCCCTACCCGCCCCCACAGAGCTAGCAGAAAAACAAGTTGTAACACAAGGGTTCATTTGTACTACGTTTCTCCTGTATTTGTCTAAAACAAGCCAGTACGGCATGCCATTTTAACATTTAATCAACAACACCTCTTTGTTATTCCTACTCTAGATAGCAATAATATAATTTATCGTTGTCCAAATAATAATCTTACTAGTCAATACTGAAAATACAGATATGAACAAGTAGAAATTATATTTAAGGATATTCATAATAACAACTGCACTAGTAGGAATTAAGCATCTTATTTCATGAAGCTGTTTCCATCCTTCAGTGTTGACTTGAATAAACGTGTTAACCCTGACCAGGTGTCAACAGGTAAACTGTTTTCTCTTTTTACAGAAACTCAAACAGGCTGTTGGGCAAATCTAATTATGGGTATTTTATAAGTTTTTAAACTGTAATTTAAAATTACAGAGATTACTTTGATTTTACTAATGAAATTTTCTAATCAGAATCTGTGAAAAGGAGATAAAGTTCATGATTACATTTTATAAAGGTTTTAAACTCCAGAAGAAAAGGAGCAATAAATATCTTCTGGAGTTTAAAACCTTTATGAAATGTAATCATGAACTTTATCAATACTTTATAGAATGTGTTTGTGATTTATATTTGTTAATACAGATGTGATATCAATTCATGTGAAATAATCGTGGTAATCGTAAAACCGTGATTTTTTTCAGACTATAATCGTACCACCAAAATTTATAATCGTTGCAACCCTAGACGTAGATCTGTCAGGCTTCTCGCATCCTAGAGTTCCACCGTATATTTTCTATAGGATGAGAGGCTAAATGTCTTCAAGATAACCAGAAAAGTCCAGCTGTGTTCAGCTAAAACTCTCAGGATGATCATGTCCAGGATGACTGAGAATAAGTGAAAGTACGTAGCTGCTGTCAGTAACCATATAGCAGATTTTAATAATTAAAACGCTCAACAGACTAAATAGGGCAGAAAAGCAAAAAATAATCTCACAACTTTGCGTGTTGAGATTTATTATTATTATATTTATTTGTTTGTTAGCCGCATCGGCTCCTAGTGGGTGGAAGTGGAGATTAGCTGCGTTTGATGTTGATTCTCGTGTGTTTTTATTTCTGCAGTGAGCCATAAAACTCACCTCACTCCGCCTGGAGTTTGTTCTTCAAAACTCGTATTAAATCCACGGCGATGACGCGTTTTGACGAGCTTCCTCCGCGACGGATTTTCGTTGCAGGATGCATCACTTTCACGGATTAAAAGTTCGGCAGACATGTTTGTTTACATTTTTGCCGCTGCACGTCTGCACAGGGAGGGGGGAGACGCGCTGCTGCACTCAGGGTCTCAGCGGGCTGCAGGAGCGACAGACAGGTGATCAGCAGGTTTAGTCGGCTCCGAAAGGCGTTCATCAGAATTTGCACATCACGTTTTTTCTGGTTAAAGTCATACTTTAGAACACCTCCGCACCTGCATATTTTCCATGATTGCACGGTATGCCAAACCCTAATAAACACATCTGTATTGTGTGGGGGAAAAAACACTGTAATTGTGTAATTACCGCCATTACATTTTTAACCTTGTGCACCTCATAGCGGCAGCTCACGCAGCCCCAGGGGTGCGCACCACACTTCAGGAATCCCTGGTGTAGGAGACTATTTTCATATTCAGCCTGCATGAAAAACTGACCGGTTATAACCAGAAAACATAATTACAAAATGTTTTTTCAGTGAACCACATCTTTAATCAGGTATGATGCTTATAAAAGGGCAAGATTTGAGATTAAAATATAAATAAAACACTAACAAAAACCGTACTTCTCTCCAAACTCACCCTAAATATGAAACAATCCACTTTTATTTTAATGTGTGTTATTTCCACAGCAACACGTTCAGGACAACCGGAAAGAGTCACTTGATGGGTTTGTGTCAACCTTCAGCAAACAGCTCCCGCCGGACGGAAACGGGGGGGTGTTTGCGTTGGACTGTGAGATGGTGAGTCACAGCGATGCTTTAAAACACTCAAATGTGTAACCCTTAAACCGGCCGTGACCTCTTCGTCTCCCCTGGAACCAGTGCTACACAAAGCAGGGTCTGGAGCTGACCAGGGTGACGGTCATCGACGCGGAGATGAAGGTCATCTACGACACGTTTGTCAAGCCTGAGAGCAAAGTGGTGGACTACAACACACGGTGAGTCCCGGACGGGGACGTGTCTGTTCTTCAGCGTTGGAATCGGGTGTGAAGAGCCTGTTTGTGTTGGACAGGTTCTCTGGTGTCACGGAGGAGGACTTAGAGAGCGCCACCATCACTCTGAGGGACGTCCAGGCTGTGCTGCTCAGCATGTTCAGGGCTGAATCCATCCTCATCGGACACAGTCTGGAGAGCGACCTCCTCGCTCTCAAGGTGGGAGCCGCTCAGATCTGACTAAAACAAGTCCTGACCTGGTCTTACTGAACATTTTACGATCAGGATTAACTCGATTATTGACTACTTATGAGATTCGTGGTGTTTTTTTTGTGTTTAATGAATCATTTCTAACGCCTCATTAATGCCGCTTATGCAATAATGCAAATTTAATATAATACAGAAGTCAGCTTCACATAAATCATCACATTTAGAGTTTTATTTCCCGTTTTCCTTTTTATCAACAGATCAGAACTTCTGCTCATGAACAGAATCTGATGAAAAGATTTTAACTTATTTACGAGTCAGAAGCTTCCTAGTTTGAAAGACGCTTCTACACGTTTCACCTGGAATCTAAAACCAGATTTAGCTTTAACAGATAAGAATCGGCTACGTGCGGAGCGTGCTGATGCGCTTTGTTTTGATTGCAGCTTATTCACAGCTCCGTCGTAGACACGGCTATTGTGTTTCCTCACCGCCTTGGTTTGCCCTACAAACGTGCCTTGAAGAATCTGATGGCCGATTACCTCAAACGCATCATCCAGGACAACGGTGAGCAAGATCCAAACACAACAATCATCACTGTTTGTACAAGCTTTTATCATAATATGATGTGTTTAATGACATTTGTTGTTGTTTTGGCTTATTTGTGAGTAAATATATATTTAGGAGTTAAATTTAGAGGAATTATTTCAAAACAATCTGAACAGAATAATTAGAATTAAATTAGAAAATTGGGAACTTTTGTTTTTGGATAAACGTCCGGAAACATCCACCATCTTGTTTTCATGAGTAAAACTTATTTATTAATAATAATTAATCATTTATACCTTTACTGATCCCTTTTTTGGGAAAATTATTTCTCTGCATTTGGCCCATCCCTGAAGAGCAGCGGGCTGCTGCTTGTACAGAACCTGAGGGCCGCTCACCTTCCAATCAAAGGACAACCGCTGTCCTCGTCCAACCACGGACGAGTTTTCAACTAAAGTCCTGTCCAGTTAAAATTAATCAGACACTTTGTTTCAGATATGTGCCGTTTTCCTCATGGCTGAAGATTGTGTCAGCCTAGAAATCTAGCAGGCCGTCAGTGGTCAGTGTACGTTTTGGTATTTGAATTTTCGTCTTAGAAGCAAAAATGAAAGAAACCAAAAGGTAAGGATGGCGGAGCGATGGTGGCAGAGGAGGTAAAGGCCCACCCCGCAATTGGCAGGTTCGCACCCCACCCAGTGTGTCGCTGACGTTGTGCAAATTGCAGGTTAATTTTTTTTCTAATTCATATAAAATGCTGTCCAAAAATATTATTTTAAACATATATTGTATGCATTTCATTTAAAAATACATAACAGCACAGACTTTTGAGTCAAAAGTGGCCTTTTTCAGCAAAGCTTCTAAAAACGCTCTTTTTTCTAAATCTTAGCCTCTGACGTAGTTTAAGGGAGTTCTAAGCTAGCTTGCCTGCAGCTCAGTGTGAGAGTTTTAGGGTAGAGAGGTCATGTTATCGAGTCAGTGTGTGTGTTCACTAGTTTTGGATTGTGTTAATTTCCATAAACTATTGTTTGTGAAGGCTTTACTAAAGAGGATTATCGGTCGATGCCGATGATGAAAAAAATGCTAAAAATCGGTCGACCCCTAGTTTGTACCGCAGCGTCTCTCTCTCTCTCGCTCTAAAGAGCTAAACTACGTTACGAACGGATATTAACCAGCATGAGACCGCTGCCAAACTCTTATTAGTTCATTATTGTCAAGTATTAATGTTATATTAACTTACCGATACTATTTTAATTGTCTGGTACATGATAGTAATCTGTACAATATTGTGATGTTAGCACACGAGTTTAAGCTAACATCGTTAACTCACCAAGACACCTGCTGCTCCCCCGCTGCTTCTCCTCACTTCACAGCTCAATCTCTCTCCTTTGGCCGATCGTTTCTCACTCTGGCTTGTCTCTGCTCTCTGAGACGTGCAGCAGAGTCATATTTTTATGTTTTTTGTCCACCATAAGTATAATTATAAACGTTTAAAGTTTCCTCTGTGTCAGAGCTGCATTAGAATCCATATTTGTCTCTGGATTAAGCTAGCAGGACTCCCTTTTCTGACGTCACTTGATTTGGCAGAAGAAAAAAAATTCTCACAAAAAGGACTCTAAAAGCCTAAATAATTTATGTATGTGCAAAAAACTTTTTAAAACAAGTTTCTGTTATGTTTCTCTAAACATCGGGTCATGGGAGTCTCTAACTTTAACCCACATTGCCTGCTGGTGGTGGTCAGAGGCACAGACATATATACATAGATGCCTCGTGGACTGGCGCTGCCTATTGGAGCTGCTGTATTGGTCGGCCACCATCTTAGTTGGGTCTCCATTCGCACCCAGTGCATTCATTCCTACTGAGGGAGGTGCTTACCCAGCTAAAAAACACATTTTATCAAGCTTTTTCACAAAATCAGACACATGGTATGACATGATAATTAAAATATAAACATAATTAAACAAAATAAATTAAAATAAATTCAATTATAAAATCCCAACAGGTAGGCTAGAAAAGTCAATAGTAATCCCACGTGATCTGTTTTCAATAGTACACTGGTTGTTGCAACTGTAGGCTGCACAAAAACGGGCATAGTTGCTCACTCTGCATTGACCTTGGATAGTGAGGAGACCCATCCAATATGGTGGTAATGCGCTCTAGCGCCCAATGGGGCGTCTACGTATTCATGTCTATGGTCGGAGGGACCGGTGGTGCCAGTGTAAGTCACCACCAGGGTGTGAATATGTGTGTGAATGACTGATTGTGTTGTAAAGCACCTTGGGGGGTTCTAGGACTCTGGAAGGCACTATATCAAATACAGGCCATTTCAGATTTTTATGTTTGATTAATGAATAAAATGAGGGGGAAAAAGGTATTTTATCATTTTATGGTAAAAATAGAAATCACAAAATGAAAATGACTCATGCTTTTGTGGATTTATTTGTGTTTTAAATAATGAAAATGTAATTGCTCAACAACAATAAAACAGACGTATTTTCGTTGTTTTAAACCAG
Organism: Aphyosemion australe; assembly: GCA_006937985.1. NCBI lineage: Eukaryota > Metazoa > Chordata > Actinopteri > Cyprinodontiformes > Nothobranchiidae > Aphyosemion > Aphyosemion australe. Next base: position 84,369 of record SSNS01000012.1, on the reverse strand, counting down.
AAGTACTTCTGCGCAACTTTTGATGATGTCACGTGCAAACAGTCATTAGTCTTCTGCTCCTCATAACAAATCCTTAGACGGTGTTATGCTGAAAAGAGCATGCCTGCAGAGATTTGTATGCCCTGCAGCAGGAAGGCGCATCGCTCAATACAGCTGCGTGTTGATAAAGTAAACGATTAGAAATATGAGTAACGAGGCAGCTTTTTATTACATTTGTACTATTAACATGTTTCTTATCCGTGTGCTTCCTTACAAAATGATGATTTATGGGCAGATAAATAAAAGAAATGACGGTTTTTAACATATCGAGGCAAATCTTTAAAAGTTTGTCAAAATATTTTTTTCTGCTCCCTGGTTTGTAATTTTGAGTCACATTCCTGCTTTTTTTTAAACCAACAGCAAAATAGTTTAAGCAAACAGAAAAATTAATATCTAAAAAAATACTCTAAAACATCAGTCAAACATGTTCAAATAAAACGTGTCAGAATGTAAATTACTTCATCATATTTCTAGTCAAAAACAACTTTTTCAGGAGGAACACAGATTAGAAACGTGGTCATATTATGAATCTATTAAAAATAGCCATAATTCTAATCGTTTAAAACGCGATTGTGATGCAAATCTCTGCAGGCATGCTCTTTTCAGCACAACACCGTCTAAGGATTTGTTATGAGCAGCAGAAGACTACTGACCGTTTGCACGTGTTTTATTGTTGTTGAGCAATTACATTTTTATTAATTAAAACACAAATAAATCCACAAAAGCATGAGTCATTTTAATTTTGTGATTTCTATTTTTTACCATAAAATTAAAAAATACCTTATTTTCCCTCATTTTATTCATTAATCAAATATAAAAAATCAGAAAATTCCGTAGTTATTTTTTTTTACGTTTTTGCTTCTAAGACGAAAATTCAAATACCAAAAATTAAACTGAGCCTAGATTTGTGTAATAAATGACTTCTATTTGACTGCAGTGCTCATGAGCCACCAGCAGGGGTCACTGCTGGTTCCTCTTTGGGTTAGCCTGAAATCTGAACATTTATTCATGACTGATGTAATAAGCATTATTCAAACATTCCTTTAGTTTTATCTGACATCACTGAAGTCTGTGTTCCTTTTCACCAATACTGCGATCCCTTTAATTACGACTGCTTTATTCACACTCGGCCTTCCTGAAGGGTAACTCCTGTTGCTATGACAACAGATCTGGATCTGTTTCTGGAGCTGAAGCAAAAATATTTCCTGCTGAAATTGAAGAATTTAGTCTTGACACACGTTATCCTTCTGTTTCTAGTGGAGGGCCACGACTCGAGTGAAGATGCATCCGCCTGCATGGAGCTGATGATCTGGAAGATCAAAGAGGATGCAAAGGTCAAAAGATGACCTCTGACCCTTCTACTTTGCAGCCATCAGCACAACATCCTGCCTTCATCTAGACTTCAGAGAGAGGCCTGAGTTCTGGAAGTGCGTGAGACCGTTTAGGTCAGTCTCTGAGTGGAGGAACGCAGTTTAGAACACCTTCAAAGCAATAGGAATCGAAAAATCATTGTTTTCATTTGCTTCCTTTCTACAGTATGTTGGCTAAAAGCTTTTGTTTATTTGAGCAGTGTTTTTCTTTAAAGCCTTAAACTTGTTCATAAATGAAACCTTTTTGTGGAAGAACTTGAAAAGCCGGGGCATTGTCTACTGAACAGTCCAGTGTAATTAAAGACTCACGCTGGACCGTACCTCCAGCATCACTTGCACTATATTAAGAATGCTCTAGTTGTACAGGGCCCAAATTTGAGTACCTCATGTGTGTTGTGATAATTTCACTTTTAATAATAATTAAATAATGTGCTACTACTACCTAGTTACACTTAAGTGCATTGATGTCTTAGTCTGTCGACAAAAGCTTTGTAAATGCACTTAAATGTGTTTTTCACTTGCACCTGGTTTCTCGTCGCTGACGTGGCGGCTCGTACTAATTTTGTAAGATGGATCTAAAAGACCCTCGGAGGAAACGCACAGCCTCTGGTCTAGTTTAGTTATCGGACTACTCGGTAAACCCCACAGGGAAAATAGCTGCGTAGCCACTGTTTCTGTGTCATGTGCAGTGCATGATAGAAAACAAAAACAGATATGTTACTCCGCTCTAGAATGGATTATTGTTAATATAAATCTGGGTTTTTGGTTAACACAGTTATCAGCTAACTTTGCTGTTTTCTGTTGACAGTGACTGAATAATGTACCCTAGAGCTGTAAATGCGCCTGTAAAGAGTTCCTTTGTATTTGTTAAATCTTTGGTTGTTTATCTTTTTCTATTAAAAAGTGTCAGCTAAAAAAAAACGTTGCTCTGTTTATTGTTACGTTGAAGCACTCGTGTCACGCATCCCTCCATCATGATGGAACACAAAACCACAAACGGACGTTTGAGCTGATTTAGTGAGAATAGAAACACCGTGGCTCTAGTTACCTTGTTTGATACAGACCCCCTTGCCCGTGTCTAAGACAATCCAGGACCCCCAACTCCTACACACATTAAATGTGATCATTTACAAACTTTATAAAGACATGCAGAGTTATAACTTGTGTATGGAGTTCTGAATATACTGTAAAGCAGACCTATTCAATTACTTTCTCTACTGGGCCAGATTTCAAAATCACGGCCAGATACCCAAATCTTTATTATGTATTTTACTGACATTTAAATATTAAATTTTAATATTTTGACTGATATTATGACCTCGACCACTACTACAAATACAACTGAAAATAACGGCAATGCACAATGTCTTTATTGTTTTAATGATCTGCATCAATTCAACAGTTGCAGAGCTGGTAATACAAACATTTTTATGGTTTTTAACCTGCATTAACTCGATCGCAGCTACTAAATGAAAATTAACAATAATAGCATAACAGCTGTGCAAAATAATCACATTTGTCCATTCAAGTTGGATTAAATCACCTATTTTCCCTGTCAATTTTGCGTTTCAGACCAGTCAGTGACATCTTCTCGCAGGTGAATCATTCAGGCAGGGCTGGGTCACTGCTAACATAGACATCAATACGTAGACGCCACACTATGGCAGCTCCAATAGGCAGCGCCAGTCCACGGGGTGTCTAAGTATATATGTCTGTGATTGCTAAGATGGTGTTGCATTTAAGTGCAATATCAGTGTGGGAATTTTGAAACTCGCATGCAAAAACTGTTCTTCAACTGGGTTTTTTCTGTTGGTGGTTGGGGGATAGGGTCAGCTGGGCCAGCTGGTGAGGGCCCGAGAGCCAGATATGGCCCGTGGGCCACCATTTCAATAGGCCTGCTGTAGGGTGTGTTATTGGGATTTTATAAATGTAATTTTTACAAATAAAATCTTGCTAACCTCACAACCTCAACAAAGCTGGGTCCCTTTCCTGTGGAGGCTCCCCACACGCTGGTGCTAGGTGAGTCCAGGCTCTTCCTCAGGGGCTCGGAATGATTGAGAGATGCTGGCTTAGTCACTTCCTGTCTGTCCTCCACATCTGATGGAAGCTGTGACTTCAGACTCTTCTGACTGACCCAGGATCTGCTGCTTTAACTGTTTTACTTCATTTGAAGAATATCATGAATCAAATTGAAATTGCGATTTCTGCCAGAAAATTCACAACTAGATTTTTTACTGTTCAGTCCTAAGAACGCCTATCATCAAGTATCAACCAGTAAACCCAGTTAGAGGCCCAGTCTTCTTACCAGCAGGTTCTGAACCTAGTCCTTCCTCTCAGGCAGGACGCTAACGCCCCCTGCTGGATTCTTCACCGCTCTCTGCAAACTGCTGCTCCATTTTTGGAGCAAAGTTGCTGATTTTAAATTAAAAACATGAAAAACAACAACAACTCACATTAGCGTGCCAGCTGAGCTCTGGGTTTGTGTCAGACTGAGAAACAGTTTTATAAGTGCCAGTTGTTTTGATTTGAAATAATTTCTTTAATCAGGTATTTTTTACATTTAAACACAAAGTTGGTTCATCCAATCGGTTTAAGAGCAGAAATGGTTCATTTACTTTAAAAGTGTGGAACACTGTAACCGATTTTTAAAATATTTCTGATTATAATTGTTCACTCTGAGTTGTTCATGCAGGCTGAACATGAAAATAGTCTCCTATCTCCTGCATTAGCTTCTGATAGAAAATAGACGGTGAAACTCTAGGATTAGAAAATCCTGACAGATCTACGTCACACTGTCATGGACTCATCCATCTTGACTCACGATGGGGAAGGCTGTTGTTGGTTTAGTGTAAGGAAACAGCAGAGAACGTCTCGACTAGTAGAAGCTAACTGCTAGCATTAGCAACTCCACCACATGGCAGAATTCCTTCAGGCTTGTGTTATTTGTGGAGATAAAACATCAACAGTGCAAAGTAAACAGTCAGTAGCAGAGTCGCGTAGCCTGGCAAGCCATCCTATATATGTGAAAAGCAAAGCAAGAATTTGGTCTAGTTCACTAGGCTAAGAGTCGCGTTGCTGTTAGCCAATCAGAAACGAGATGTCCAAATATCAGGAAATAAGACTCCAAATCCTGTCATCTGAGGCCCAATCCCAATACTCGCACTTCCACCCTTGCGCCCTTCTATTGCACATTCCCGGCAAGGGGTGCAAGTGCATAGGGTGTCCCGATTCTCAAGTGCGGAAGGTGACCACCCCCCTTTTGCACCCTTAATCTGCACTTCGCCCAAGTCCGCATCGATGTGGACTTTGGGCAAGGGTATTATCCACAATCCATTGCTGCGTGGGAAGTTTGAGAAGAAGGCGGAGCAATGGCTGAAGTGCTTTTTCTGAAAACATGTATTTTCAAATGAAAGAAGTTCATTTTAAGACGATTCATGATATTTATTCATGCTCTGAATGTTTTAGACTAAGATATAAATGTGGACACTAATGAATGTAACTTTTGTTTGTTTGAAAGTTGTTAATAAAGGTTTTTAAAAAGTAGCACAAACAGCGACTGGCATCCCAGCACGTGTCACGGTCGATCCCTGTCCCAATTGACCTTTCACCGAGCCCCGCCCCCCTTAGTTACTGTTACCAAGTCCGACAATAAGTGGATCAATTACTGCAGCTCCGCAGATTTCTGCGATGGAAAGAAGTAGACAGATGCGTCTCAGCGACATTTTTTGGCGCAATTCCTCCTCAATATCATCCAGATCGAGGCAAAAGGGTTACAGTATGCAGTGGAGGGATATATTAGTGTCGGCTCCGCTGAGCAAAGCGTAGCAGGGAACAAGGAGTTGGGAGTTTGGGAGAAGGTCCGGCGTCCGGGGACGCGTGGATCCGAGGAGCGGTGGTGGCGATGCGGTGTCCCTGTGAGCTGTCAGATGATCTGAGCTGCAGGCAGCTCTAACGGAGAAAAGCTCCAGGCGCTCTGCATCGCTCCAGTTTATCATCTCAGCTGAGTCTGTTTATAAAATGTAACTTTTTATGCCCGTGTTTACTTTCATTTTCCATATAGTTGCCGGCCGGAGCTCGGCAATAATTCATCACGTGATCATGACACCACCCGCTGTTGCGCCAATAGGCTTAATGTGCGTTTATAAGACACACGGTTGAGGTAATATTACGCTGATTTGCCGGCACGGTGTGTCTAATAAAGGGTCTTGGATAGTCTGGGAGGCAGACCTCCGCCCAGTCGCGGGCGGGGGGAGCACTCATGCTTGGCTGTTGCTGGTTGAACTCGAGGTTCTGAAGGGAAACGAAGGAGACACGACTACTATCGAGGCTAATGCTTAGTAGGATAAATTAGGCTTAGCTTCATCATTTTGTTTGGAGTTGTCGGATAGTAACGGTTGCTATGATGTGTGATTGGACAATAGCCGTTCTGGGGGCGGGGCCGGCGAAAGGCTAATTCAGCACACTTGTGTACTACGCACTCGAAGCCTTACTGTGCACCTCCTGTAAGTGTACTTCACCAAAGGGCGTAGTACGCAGTGTGAGTATTGGGATTGGGCCTGAAGCTCAACTCTAATGTGGCTCCCTTCTAATTCCTTAAACAGGTGCACTGGAGCTTTGTTTCCCTACAGAACGACTTACAAGGCATTCATCCCCACTGCAAACCTATTGATTAAACAAGTGTCCCACACCGTTAAAAAAATCTGCCATGATGCAAAAAATCATAACATTTTTGAAAAATGACTTTTTAATATGACTAAAGTAAATGAATTCCTACAGTAAACACTAAGTTCTTTTAGAGAGTCTCCAGGCATGTTTATTTGTAAAGCACACACTCCAACATTAAAGAATATTTAGTTGATTAAAGTGCTTTCAACTGAAGTAAAACTTTTGTTTTTGACGTCAAACACGTGAAAACCTCTCGGAGCTCTGCTGCACAAATAGTTTGTGACAGTGTGACAGCTGCCCCTTGCAGCCTATGTGTTCCTTTAACAGCAGGTGCAGCGAGTGTAAGTTCTCCTCTCCTCGGCAGATGTGTAAAATGAGGGAAAAAGAGAAAGAAACAGGAGAGAAATGCTAAACTGAGAGGCCCATCTTTTCTTTCAGCGTGTTTGCCTATTAAGCTCCTCCCGTCACATGTCAGTATGCATTTCCCCAGGCCGGGCCACAGACCCCAGGTATTAAAAGAGCCAGTTAGCCGGGATCAATACCTACACAATGTTGCAGTGACAGGGAGGGGGGCTTCCTAGTGTTTGCAGAGTGTTCCAGAGATTTTGAACATGTGGAGCAAAGCTGCTTAGAGGGGTCGTCTTCATTATCAAATTCGATCAGAGCCTCTCTGTCTCTCTCCCCGTGATCACTTTTAACAAGTGGGAGGTCATGAGGGGGAAGCTGGGCGCCGCGGCTCCTGAATGACCACATGCTAAGAGATGAAGAGCTGCATTATCTCTGAGAGAGCGGCAGCAAGCAAACACTTAACTTGGACTCAAATCTGTCAGTTAGCAGCTTAAACTAACAAGTTAGTCACAAATTCATGACTGCAATAAGTTATATCTGGTGGTGAAGAGCTGTGTTTGATGCTGGTCCTGCTTTTTGTATTTGTTTCTCTGCTCCAGCACACTTGAGTCAGGGCTTGATTTACCTCTTCAGTTCTGCAGAAATCAGCTTCATAGCCTCTTTTACAGAAAGAGACACAGAGTGCTTCACAACAAATGTAGAAGAAGAGGGAAATACACAACACAGACACATAAAATCATAATGAAATTTATAGTAAAGCCCAGAATTAACTATATAAGCCAGTAGGAGATTGTATTGGCAAGAATCTGGTGATACAATATTCAATTCAATTCAGTTTATTTACATAGCGCCAATTCACAACAAGAGTCGTCTCAAGGCACTTTACAAAGTAAACATTCCAATTGAACCTGCTTATCAGTGCACTGAGTTCAGTTCATCATGCCAGTTAGTTAAAAGTTTCATATGGACCGCTCTGAAGTACATTCCACTGAGAAATTCAAATACTTAGGAGTTTGGATTGAGCCGGATTTATCATTCAAAAATCATGTCCAGGCAGCTTCACATAAGATTTCTAGTTGTTTACGAACATTATAGCGTTCTATTAATTGTTTTGACCTTGCAACGTATTGCAACCCAGCTTCTGCTTCCTATTTTTGATTATGCAGCTATAATCTATCAGAACTCTTCCTTGACATGTCTTCACTCACTGGATGTTATGTACAACAGTGTTTGTCGTTTTGCTGTTCATGTAGAACCCATCACTGTCGCATGTACGAACGCCTTTACTCACTTAAAGCTAGACGTCAATTTCATTGGTTGCTTTTTATTTTTAAATGTATTCACTTTGATTTTCCATCTTACTTGAAAGTTTTGTTAGTTCCTGTCATCCCAGAGCAATGATCAGCTGTCACTTGTTATTCCTCGTTTTAGAAAAGAAGTGGGGAGACATGCCTTTTGTGTTAAAGCTCCTTATGACTGGAATAAGTTACCTTCTAACTTGAGGTCCATTTCTTCAATTCATTTATTTAGAAATGTTCTGTATGACTATTTAATGCCTATTTGTGATTGTTTTGCTGTAACCGTCTAATTTGGACACATATGCATGTGTACAGTAGGTCAGTTTATATCATCTTACTTCTCAAAATGACCCTGGCTAGTATTATTGGTGAGCCATAGCTTAGCCGGATTTTTTATTTTATGATTATTATTATTTTTTCAATAATTTTTTATTATTATTTTTATTTATTTTTTCTTGATTGTGTGGTTGTGTTGTGAATATGAAAAAGACTCTGCTGTCTTATTGTTATTTTTGTTGTATGATTTGAGGACCCGCTCGAAAATGAGATGACGCATCTCAAGTGGTTTTTATCCTCATAAAATGTAAGTTAAATAAATAAAATAAATATGTAAGAAAATCCAGCAGATTGCATCAAGTTGTTGTGTCAGAGACTTTACAACAATCCTTGTACTAAGCAAGCATGTAGCGACAGTGGAGAGGAAAACTCCCCTTTAACAGGAAGAAACCTCCAACAGAACCTGGTTCAGTATGAGCAGCCATCTGTCATGACTCACTGGGTGTTCAGAAGACAGAGCATTATACACTGGCCAAAAAAAACGCCACCTGGATTTAACTTAACGAATAGGTCCGAGCCTCCTATTGGATAATTACTGCATGAGCGATTATCTTTCAGTTGTTTAACCCCAACTGGTGCAATGAGTTGCTTCTCATTTCTTAAACAACCATGTAGAAAGACACATCTGGTGGTTGTGGAAAAAAGATGTTAGTCTGTGTGAGAAGGGTCACATCATTGGCATGCATCAAGCAGAGAAAGCATTTAAGGAGATTGCAGAAACGACTAAAACTGGGTTCAGAACTGTCCAACGCATTATTAAAACTGGTGTGATGAGTCCAGATGGACCCTGTTCCAGAGTGATGGGTGCATCAGGGTAAGAAGAGAGGCAGATGAAGTGATGCACCCATCATGCCTAGTGCCTACTGTACAAGCCTGTGGGGGCGGGGCTATGATCTGGGGTTGCTGCAGTTGGTCAGGTCTAGGTTCAGCAACAGGATGTGCTCCAAGAATGAGGTCAGCTGACTACCTGAATATACTGAATGACCAGGTTATTCCATCAATGGATGTGTTCTTCCCTGATGACACGGCCATATTCCAAGATGACAATGCCAGGATTCATCGGGCTCAAATAGTGAAAGAGTGGTTCAGGGAGCATGAGACATCATTTTCACACATGGATTGGCCACCACAGAGTCCAGACCTGAACCCCATTGAGAATCTTTGGGATGTGCTGGAGAAGGCTTTGTGCAGCGGTCAGACTCTACCATCATCAACGCAAGATCTTGGTGAGACATTAATGCAACACTGGATGGTAATAAATCTGGTGACATTGCAGAAGCTTATCGAAACAACGCCACAGCGAATGTGTGTCGTAATCAAAGCTGAAGGCGGTTCAACGAAATATTAGAGTGTTTGTGTTTTTTTTTGGTGACAACTTAATTTTTGGCCGGGCAGTCAGTGTATTTATCAAAATACAGGAGATTGTGATACTGACAGATAGATGATTTTAGCAATGTTTATTTTGATATTTTCTTACACCCCTATAAAGCGTGGTATAGGCTACAGAGTGCATTTTCCAGCCATAGTAGACAAATATTTTGTTGTAAACAAAGTCAAGACAAAAAATGTAGTAAGTAAATTTTATTTGTACAGCACTTATCACAGAAAAAGAACCACAAAGTGCTTCACAAAAATCAACAAAACAAGATAAAGTCATCATAAAATGATCTTAAAACAAAACAACAGAATATAAAATCAATAAAATTCGAAAAACAGAAAGTCATAAAATGATAAAACAAATGAAAGATGATTTTAAATTCTAGTTAAAAATGGAAAGCAGTTTTAAACAAAAGGGTCTTCAGCTGCTTTCTAAAGGTGACCAGACTGTCAATAACATGTTAGGATAAAGGAAGTTCATTCCGAAGTCGGGGTGCAACAGCCTGGAAAGAGCGATCACCTCGACTTTTATATCTGGTCTTTGGAACTTCTAGAAGGTTCTGGTTTGTGGACCTGAGGGCTCGGGTTGGAGCACAAGGCTTTAACAGTTCAGTAACATAAGGAGGAGCTTGGCCATGTAGAGCCCTGAAAGTTCTAGTCAGGATTCTAAAATGAATTCTAAAGTTAATGGGTAACCAGTGCAGAGACATCAGAACAGGAGTGATGTGAGCTCTTCTGTTTGCTCCAGTTAGGAGCCTCGCTGCAGAGTTCTGGACCAACTGAAGGCGGTCAAGGGCTTTTTTGTTAAAACATGTGAAAAGTGTGTTACAGTAATCTAGACGGGAGGAGATAAAGGCATGGAGAACCATTTCAAGCTCATTGACACCAACCTTCACAGTTTGGAGATGATTGTGAGGGTAGTTTGCAGGTCTGTAGCTGATTATTGTGACTGGCCCACTGACAGCATATGGAGCAATCTCACGAGTCACGACCAAATCCAGCCTCCAGCCATCTTTAAGCAGTGTCAGAATATCTACGACTCCATTCTGCAATCGACCAATTAAATTACACCAAGGGAGTGACGTGAAAATCTAGTGACAAGACAATGCGAGTATAGCATTAGCAACAATGGAGGCTACGGAGTCTAACGTTAGTGCTTTTTTCACTTTTCATCGTTGCCGTTTTGGGTATCTGTCGGCTTTTAGTGACATGTTTTTAGGCGACGTATGCCCGTGACGTTAGCGTGGAGCGAAATGTGGTTCAGTTTGGTTCACTGAAATCTTGGGCAGTGACATGTGACATGAAGCAGTCCTTTGGGACAGCTGAAAACACACAGTGTGTTCTGAGCTCAGGCCAGTGTAAAGGTGCACTTAAAAAAATATAATTACATAAAACAAGTTGTCCCAAAATTAGAATTTACTTAAAAGCTTGTGTAAAGAACTGTTTTCAGCGAGACCCCAGCCAGCACACATATGTGGGCCCCATATGGAATATATATGGGCAAACCTTATAGGTTCCAGCAGGGTTTGTCCGTGGTTTCCATGGTGGCCCCGTACCGTAGACAAACCCTGATGGGACCCATATGGGTTGCCCATATAGTGTATATTCCATATGGGGCCCACCTATGTGTGCTGGCTGGGTTAAAGCAGATGTTGCAGCAGAGAAACACACAGGATTTACCACCTCAGCTGTAAATGTTTTTGAACTACAATTTGTGCGTGTGGTTACTCTAGGATGGCCTGGTCACCTGTCCAGGTGAACTAGGCCCCTCCTCCAGTAGTTCCTGGAGCACCAGCTCCTTGTTCCCTGAACAGGAAAAGGAAATAAATAAAATGGATGGATAGAAATTCCATCCTGCATAAATAAACACAGTTTACCACAGAAATCATATAAAAGGTGTAATTATTGGGTTCTGCTGTTGCGTGTTGCTTTTATTATGTGTCGTTGAATTTGATTTCTACAGTTAAACAAGAAAATCATCTAATTTTTTAAGTTTAACAGCCTCATGTGCCAGTGGCTTTCCCTTCAGTCTGAGCTGAACTCACCCCTGCACCCCGCGTAGCCCACTGGGCTCCCATGACCCCGAAGGTCTCACGCAGCAGCCTGTCCCTCTCTGTCCATCTTTAATATCGTCCTCATGCCCAATTAGGAAACTGATCTTTACTCAGTGTCTCGTATTGATCTGCTGCTGTCGCTGCTCCCGGGGGCTGTTTAACAGATCATAGCCAGATAATTGGAAGTTAATAAGGCTCCAGATTGTATAAAAGAGAGGTTTAGATAGCATCTTCTCTTTTGGATCAATAAAGTCAGATCAATGGATCTGGTCTGAATTTGCCTCTGGCTGTCATAAAATTATTTTCCAATTAAATTCTGAGAACCAGAGCCTTCTCGGTGTGTATGTTAGAGCTTTGTTGCGTGAACTTGGTGTGTTTGCAGCCAGGTCAATGTCTTTTTAAGCCCTGAGTGTGTCACAGCCAGTGTCAGGCTTCACAGCGTGATCCTGGCCCTCACAGGAGCTTAAGGAAAACCAACTGACCCGCTGTTACCATTCTCCCCGTCTCCCTCAGGTCAAAGGCCAGCGGGCCCTATCGATTCACCCGATGAAGAAGTTCTTAGATCCTCCATCCGCTCGCCCCTCTTCAGCCCCACGTCCTCCTGAACCAACATCCAGGCCCCAGAAGAGCCTCGCAATTGTGTTTGTGGGTGCGGATCGATCCGGCCGGTGTCTGAGGGGGCCTTCCTCTGAGATAACTGACAACTACAAAGGTTCTGTTCTGACAGGCTCTTGTCAATACAAATTTCCACTATTGATAAGTAATTTAAGAAAGAGCCGGTGGCTGCATGAAACAGCTGTTGAACAGGGAAGTTTAACAAAGACTTTTAAAAAAACATAAAGAAAAGAAGATTTCCTCGCTCTCGGCCCGCGCTGACACAGCTGCCTTCCTGTTTCCATAAAAAACCTGCAGGTTCAGAACGACGAGTGGAACCGATGACAACAGAACAGATCATTCCTTCATCATAGATTAGATCTTAAATACTTCCAAATAAAGCGATTGCTTCATTTAAAGTATTTTTTTTACTTAAAATGAAATCCAACAAATAAAAAAGTTCATCAGAACACTCCAAAACTGCACAGAACACACACACGGTTATTAGAAAAGCAGTGCAACAGGTTACAGCAGGGTGGAGCATCCTCTTACACTCATAAAGGCTTGATTTCTGTCCCTGAACATAAGTTTGATCAAGTTGAATAATCTAAAACATAAAAAGTTTAAAGAGAGACGCTTTCAGCTGTGTTTTTTCAGTAAATGAGATTATTTATATCCGGTTTCTAAGATGGAGAAGAGAACACTCGAGAAAAGTTATTACAGCAGAACTTTAATAATAATAATGACGCTGAGACCTAAGCTGCACCCTGCTGGATTTGACTCCTCTTCCTGTAATTGTCTTAGGTCTCTGTAATTCCCTCTGCTATGTGAGCGGAGTTAGTAAACCTGCACAACACCTGCTCGGCGGTGAGGCTGTTGTCAGGACGGTGACTCGGCCTTTTGTCTTCTGTCCGCTGTAATCCCTGCATGTGTAAGAGGATCCTCTAAGAGCAGGATAACTCCTTCTAAGCGGGTTTAAACACTACAGGAGGGACCAAAATCCACTAACTTCTCATTTACTTCTGTCCTTATTAGGAGACTTTTACTAGTGATTACTCCTACGCTGCTGCACTTATGCTCCGGATTTGTGAAACTCCTTACGTGTGAATTTGAAGACGAGGCGGTCCGGGGAGCTAAATGACTCGTTTTGATTGAACTTTGATGATATTGGTGGGGAATCGGAGGGGAACCCGGACGAGCCCTGCTGGTAAATGATCCGCGGTGGCTCGGGGACGGGGAGGGTCACACACAAGCACACTCTTTGTATGGCTCTAATCCCCCCAGCCAACACAGCTTTGGCCAGGTTTCATCATGAAAGTGCCATGAAATAACTACTTTTTTCTCTCTCTCCCTCTCCTCGCAGTAAATCTCCCCTAATCCTGGGGGCTGCGGAGACAAAGGCCTCTGGGACCTAATCCTGGAGCTTTTAGTGGGGCTGAGGGGCTGGCCGACAGAGCCTCTTCTAAATGACTTATTCCTATCGGACACTAATACAGCTTGACAGCCAGGAACGGTGAAAGGAGGAGGAAAAAGCCGGAGGATAAAAAAAGAGCACAAATATTTTCACATATTTTAGACGTCTGAGGAGTTGTTTGTACGTGAGCATGAAGACTGGTCTGAACCTGAAAATCACACAACTTCATTTGTGGATTTTACTAATAAACCAAGATCTATTACTCTTGTCTGATTGTGGTGCAGGAATTTGCCTGTTGTCTAATGTCAAACCCACGAGTAAAGTAGTTCAGGTTTAAGGTGACACTTTAGGGCCTTGATCGCTCTCCACCAAGGAGGAACCTCCTCTCTATTAAGGCATTGGTAACGTCTCTGATCTTTGCTGTTGAACCAAACTTTATGCGTAATCTCATGCGATGCTGCAAGATCTCATGTGATCTATTAGCATTCAGAGTGTGTGCAGCTGCTAACACAATTGTTGCTCAATGTCTGGAAAATTACCGAGTTATAATCATTATTGTGTTTGCTACGGTTGATTAGCTGCACAGACGTCTGCAAGTAGACTGACTCTGAAAGTTAACAAACAGTAGACACGCATCTCACAAAACTTAATTAAAATTCATCCAGAGGTTCCTAACGCATGCATACATACACACACACACACACACACACACACACACACACACACACACACACACACACACACACACACACACACACACACACACACACACACACAAACACACAACAGAGAGAGAGAGAGAGTGCAGTCCTGCTAAATGGAAATATAACATTTCACAACAACAATATGGAAGTAAAATGTCTTTTATTTTGAAAATTATTTTCCTCTGTGGGTCTGAAAGTTACATTTAAAAACACAAAACTTACATAAAACCTGCTTACAAACTTGTCTAATTAGAAAATAAGCATCTAAGGTAGAAAAAGGTTATAGTAGAAGACTGTTGCATTATGGGACTTGTAGGATCCGAATGATTAGAGAGCTTCTTAACAAGAAAATACAAACGTCTTTCCCCTCGTGGTTCTTTAATTTTCTCTATAAATCGTATAACTTTGACTCAGTGCTCAGAGGAGCTGCTGCATGTGGGCGTGTTTTATTTTGGGGGCTGAAATCTTAAAAAAAGTTACAGTTTTAATAAAAAAGTATTCATTTATTATTGAAATTGTTAAATAATTTTTCTATTCAAAGAGCAGATGTCATGATCATAAATGCTGGTTTGTGTGTGTATGTGTGTGTATGTGTGTGTGTGTGTGTGTGTGTGTGTGTGTGTGTGTGTGTGTGTGTGTGTGTGTGTGTGTGTGTGTGTGTGTTTCATTCGAATTAAGATCTTGAGAACACTTAATTTATCTCAGATGGGTGTGGAGAAATTATTCTCGTTGAGCAAGGTTCAGATTAACGTCACATTGTGACGGTTCATGGGTAAAATCTGGTGCCTGTTAGTAAAACAAACCCTACAGACCCCCTTTATGAGGGGGTGGGGGCCCCAGCAGCAGCGGTATGGGGGAGAAAAGAGAGTGAGAAGGGGGACAATCAAAGGCTGTTATTATAATCTGTGCTGCCTCGGAGATTAGCTCACCACATTGTTTTAATTGTTTTAACGGGAGGGCATGAAACGCGCTCTTATTGGGCGATCCTTGGCACAAATCTCTCAAGTTCAATAGTTTCAAAAACTTGAGCTCCTTGCGGGCCCCCTCTCCCCCTCATCCCACCTAATCCCAGCTAATACCTTTCCTTCTATTGGCTAATGGCTGAGGGGAGCCAGGGTAAACGCAGCTTAAATAGTCCAGGGTGAGAATGGGTTCACAAAAAGAGATCTGCTGCTGCTGCTGCTGCTGCTGCTGCTGCTGCTGCTGCTGCTGCTGCTACTGCAAGGATTTAAGGCCCCAAACTGGACCAGGAGACGCAGGACTGCACGTTGTCTTCTGCACGCAGAAACTCACCTGGATCTCAGGTAAACAGACCAATAAACTCAAACCTGCGACTGCAGGGATTTCAGGATCAGGTGCAGAATACAATATGATGAATGGGTGATGGATGTGATCAAAATAGTTTTAGTTTTACGGCTTGAAACGCCGACTTTTTTGTGAAAAAATGCAAATATGGTAAGGGTTTGTGCAAATTTAAAATAATAATAAATTGTACGAACATTCTTTTTTTAACTCTCAATACAGGAGAAAGTGAAATCTGGTGCAAAATTGTCTTTTGAATGTGGGGTTTTCATCAGCTGTAAGCCATCATCATCACACTTATAACAAATAAAGGCTGAAATATCTGTCTTTGCATGGAATAAGTCTATCTCATATATTTGTTTCACCTTTTAAGTTGAATTACAGAAATAAATGAACTTTTTCACCATATTCTAATTTTTTGAGTTCCTCCTGTATGTTTTCAGCTGTAAATTGTGCTTTTGGGGGAATAATAGGCACTTAAGACAGGACATTATATGGTTCTAGATGTCCAAAGTAAATGTATAAAGTTATTAAAATAATTTTCTCTTCACTGTTAGATTCAGAATGAACTCCCTGAGTTTGTGTGGGACGTTTGGTGGTGGAGGCGTTTATCCCCTCCATGGAGTGAACTCCCTGCTGTTTGACCTGCGCCACCAGGTGGCGCAACAGTACCACCCTTACTCTGCTCCTCCAGCTTCTGCAACACACTCCTACTCTGTGGCAGAGAGGCTTGCAGGTGGGTCATCAAGCCAAATCACAAAACACCAAATATCAAGTTTTAATGACTATTCTTGCTGATTTTTGCATCCATTAGTTAATGTGACATTTCTTCTCCAGCTTTTATTGTAAAATCAGAAAACTTAATCTTGATAATTAAGCTTTTATTAATCCATCAGGGGTCAAATAGTAAATGAAATTATTGAAAATATTTCCTATTTTCTGAGCGGTGAAGCTGTCCTAATAGTTATTTTTTCCCTGTCAGAGTTGATCCTTGAGGCCCGTTATGGTAACCAGCAGAAGCAGCGACGCAGCCGTACGGCCTTCACGGTGTCCCAGCTGCAGGCTCTAGAAGAGGCCTTCCAGCAGACTCAGTACCCAGATGTTAGCATGAGGGAGAGGCTGGCCGTGTGCATCAACCTACCAGAGGCTCGCATTCAGGTGACAGCAGCACATGCCACCCATCACCTGACCTGACTCACACCTGACTCACATTTGTTTTGTTTCCTCCTTTGTGGTTTTGTCATAAATGTGCTGCTAATTGTGCATAAGCTTTCTTTTATTTAACCTGTAAAGTTTTCTAAACTTTGCCTTCACTCATCCATGTCCAGGTATGGTTCAAGAACAGGAGGGCCAAGTTTCGTAAAGGTCAAAGAGGATCCCCGCTCTCAAGAGACGTGAGCAGGGAGGAAGCTTCACCTGACACTAAGGCGGGACAGGAGGAAGTCAGGACAGAAGACAAACAGGACATCATCACACCCCACTCTGAAAGCAACACCCCTCTTCTTTTCTGTCCTCCTCCAGCAGCTTGTGATGATAAAACCAAGGACTCAGACTCTGACGCTTCACCGTGCACCCTCAGAGTTCAGTCTCCTTCACTTCCTCCCTTCATGGCAGTGGAGAACTACCGACTACCTCAACGGTCGGTTCTGTCCACTGAGCTCGCCCTCCCCCCACTGTTCTGGCCCATCATGCAACAGCACGGTTCCATCTGGAGAGATCCTTCATCCAAAAACTGCAGCCTCTCCTTTCAGACCACATCCTCCAGTAAAGTGGTGTGTCACCCTCACTTAGGGCTGTAGCCAGAATCAAATTTCGGCTTCAGAAGCCTGCTCCATGTGGAATGTGGAGCACTAGCAGACAGAATGTACATTTTAGATTGTCTAAAGGGATATAAAATGAAATATTTGCTTCTGAGAGATAAATTAAAACCGTTTGTCTGCCTTCAATAATGTTCGTTTTTCCTGTCTTGTATGTGTTTTTCAAAAAATTAATTCAACAGGAAGCAACATTTACACATTTTGATTATTTTCTTCTGCATTGTTTAGCTGGATTGACAGTAAACATAGTTTTAGACAGAAAATGGTAAAAGTATAAAGGATTTTTATTCTGCCTCAGCACCGCAGCATAGATGCATGGAAATACTTTTTTGCACTTTTTTCTGTAAATTATTCAATAATTGCAATAAATTTAGAATTTTTGTAGTGAAAAAGTTTTTCCCCCCCAAAAAATATCTTTCTATTGTAATACTGAAGCAGTCACCAGAAAAACAATAAAAATGTTCATGCAGATGTCAGGTTCATGACCTTATCAGGAGTTCTGTAATATAAAATAAACATTGGGTTTGCCTGACTCACCAGTTTGGGTTATTGTTGATATCAATATTGTTATGTAACAACTAAGAAATTACAAAATAATGCATGAGAAAAATGTGCTAAATCACAAAACTAAAACTTGGTGTATAATCACTTTATGTTAGGATAAAGTTTACATTACAGTACATTTTGGGGCTTTTCATTTCATATCTGTGTGAGATTTTTTGTGACAGAAGTTTATTTTAAAAGGCTTTTATTTTATTTGTTTACATCTTATAAAACCGAATTGTGCTGTTATTTTTTACTTTTAATACCGTTGGGTTATATTGTGTTAGTGTTAGCACTTTATGGTTTTTTAAAATGTATAAATTCACAAAGTTTTAGAGTTTTATGTTTAAATCAAGGATGTAAAAAGCAAATCTCGCTAATCCAGTAGTTTAGGCCTTCAAGTCTCGCGAGACTTTATTGGTTTCAGTGCAACTGAAGGTAAACGTTTGTCAACCAAACTCAAACCAGTTTCGAGCAGCTCATCGGGGGCACTACGCTCGCCTGATGTTTTGTCATATCCACCAAACCAGTTGCGCCGGCTTTCTT
The DNA here is from genome assembly GCA_006937985.1 of Aphyosemion australe. NCBI lineage: Eukaryota > Metazoa > Chordata > Actinopteri > Cyprinodontiformes > Nothobranchiidae > Aphyosemion > Aphyosemion australe. Next base: position 65,962 of record SSNS01000012.1, on the reverse strand, counting down.
GCGCAGCTCTGCTCAAAGTGAATCAGCGTGACGCCGCGAGGTTGAGGGAGGCTTAAAGAGACCACAGCGAAATTATAGCAACTTGAGGATAAGAGAAGCCAAACGGGAAATAATTTGATGTTCGAAGAACCATGAAGATTCGGACGACGCTTCGATAGCTAACATTTCAGGGTAATATGTTGTATTTTAACGACTAAAGTAGATTCAGACGGGCGTGTTTGTGACAGCGTATCTCCGTGTTTGGACCTTGTCGTTGGTGTTTCGTGTGCTAGTTTGCTAAATGGCTAGTACAGGGTCCAGGTTGTCGCTAGTGTTCAGTCGGCGGTAGGATTAAGGAGTCGCCCGGTGTTGTGCTGAAAAAAAGCACCCCTTTGCATAGCACTCTTCCTATATGGAGCACATTTGAAGGCAGTTTAGCTAAAAGTAATTGGTAGCATAAAGTTAAAAAACTGACTTGTGGTTTTCTGTACCCGTAGATGGCCTATTTTAAATGGTCTATTTTACAGCTACATTTTATTTTTAACCCATAAATGTATACCTTTGATGATATTTTCGACTATTAGGATTGTGCTCACTTTTTGAAATATCAATAACATGAAACATTTTTGAGTGTAGCATGGAAAAACAATGGTAGTGTGAATTTAAAGGCTGTCCTGATCCGAAATAGTTGGAAACGATATTCTAGCAACATTATTTACAATAAAATCACACTCAATCAGTTTAATAATACAATATTTTAACATTGGTGTCTTTTAGGGGCGATGAAAAACAGAAATCAGTTTGTCACATATGACTTTTGCTCAGTTTGTTAAGGAAAAGTAGCGCTTTGAAATGCACTTCCTGTGACGGGGGTGTTTTCCGCGGTAGGGGTGCTGTTTTCGGCACAACACCGGCAGTGGTCTGGGTAGCGACTGTAGCTGGAATCTGAACTATAAAACACATTTCTCAGGTGAATCTATGAGCTTTTCTATCCTTTCGTTTTGCCGGTCGATACTATTTGTGACGACGTTGTTGGGACGGTGCTATTTTTCCAGTTATTAAGCATTTACTAACTAGCCTGGTAGCATCGGTTATGTCATTCAATTAATATTTTATGTTTTGTCTTGCTTCCCCTTCTTTATTTCAGCAAACATTTAGGTAGTCTGTGTTTTTCCCTATACTATTGTTAATGGATTAGATAACGTTAAATGTAGCTAACTGTTTTTCATATTAGCCGTTAGGCCGAAAGGCACGGTGTTTGTTGGTGCTAGCTCTGACTATCTGGCCTTGTCCCTCGCTAACGCCAGCTTTTCTCTTTTCTCCAGAGCCCATTTGACCGCATTTGTTCGAAATATATGTTTACTGTGTGGTCGGTTTTGTTAAATAGCACACGTCTTAGTAAAAGTTCAGAGCCAGCGATTCGTTCGGATCCTCGAAAATTAACGCAAAATGGCAACAGTTAGATCACTGTTTAGTAGCTTGTTAGCTTACCAGCAGGGCTTAAAGACTGGTGTTTGGACCACTAAAAACGAGGAAACTTTGTCATCGGGTTGGGTTTCTACTATTTATTCTCACTTGATTACTTTTTGTTTATTTCTGGATTTGTATCCATTTCGTTGGAAGTATTGCGTACTCTTACAGCTAGCTTTACCAGTGTAGCAACCTGACCGATTCCCACTTCAGAATTTAGGTTTGGGGGAATTATTATTGATAAAATAATTTATTTGTATTTTTAAAGCAGCACCAGAGTTTGAAAACCTATTACTGTCTACTTATTACGTTTTAAACAAAGGGATTCCAAACAGCCAGCAACAAAAGTGGGCAACTTCCTGAAATGAAACAGTCAAAACATGAGGGCTAAAGTTTACTAAAGAAAGGGTATTACAGTGTTTACAGACAGCATCAATTGTACTTTTACTTTAGTGGTTGGACTGCTACTTTTTGGTTTACCTTGAGAAATGAAGTGCCTCGTGTATTTTCTGCTTTTGACTCAAGGATCACCGAAGGTGGTGTGAGGCCAGTGCTTTCTGTTGAACCAGATCTTTTTACAGAGAACAAGCCTTGAGACCAGATCATTCCCAGAACCAGGTCCAGAACACTACTAGAGCACCTCAAATTGCATCGTGTAACTAATTAAATACACCAAAGTGGATAAACCTGCCATTTATATTTAAAACACAGGTATAAATAATTATGATAGTGCACTATTGCTAATATGTTGAATATTGCTTTGTTAAATTTTAGGTCTGGAGCAGGATTCAATTTTATGATTAAAGTAAAAAAGTGACAAGAATCAGAAAAGCCAGAATCCAAAAAATAATATACAGCTGAGTGAATCGTTGCATATTTTCATCTAGCATTTTGTTATTTTATGTTTACGCACTATGAAATGGTTCACATTGGTTTGCAAGTGCCCTTTACAATGTACATAATGGTAATCTTTTCAAGTTGTTCCTTACCAATTCTGGATTTTTTAGATACTTTTTTTAATTCAATTCAATTCAGTTTATTTATATAGCGCCAAATCACGACAAGAGTCGTCTCAAGGCACTTCACAAAGTAAACATTCCAATACAGTTCAGTTCATTAAGCCAATCAGTAAAAAAGTTTCCTATATAAGGAACCCAGCAGATTGCATCAAGACACTGACTGTGTGTTGATACAATCCTCATACTAAGCAAGCATGTAGCGACAGTGGGAAGGAAAACTCCCTTTTAAAGGTAGGAAGTTATGTTTTTCAGGTATATTTTTACATAAAGGTTTAAATGATATACAGTAGAGGTCGACCAATATTGGTTTTTCTATTGCCGATGGCCGATATGTACTGCCGATTTTTATGGGCCGATTTTCATGACTGACATTTTCGAACTCTGAATTTAAGTAACTGTTAAATCTGAACTTTGTGCACTGTTCAGTGTTAAAGTCAGACACCTAACTAAATGTAATTTAGAGTATTTATTATGCAGATGTTATTAGTGAACGTAAAAATTTAATTCTACAACAGCACCAGGCTGCCCAAGGATGTGCCTGACTTTAAATCGGCTTTACTAAGGACAAACATCGACCCGATATATCGGCCGACTGATTTATCGGTCTACCCCTAATATACAGTCCTGATTCTATCTTTTTGCCAACTCTGAACTTCATACATATGTATGATCTACAGAAATATCATTCAATGACCTTGGTCTGCTCATCTGTGCCACATGAGCAATATTTTTGTAAATTAGGTTAATAAAAATAAATAGAAAATGTGATGTGTAGTGATTTTTTAAATTTGTATTACTGATGATAGACTACTCTAAAGTGGGTGAACATTTACATTTTTACTGGTCTAATCTTTTCACTTTAATCAAATTGTTTTGAATTTTTTACATTGTTTTTTAAATATATCAAATTAATCCATTAACTTTTCAAACTTATGTTATATTTTAAACTGATTTCATCTTTTAAAAAAATACTTCTACCTATTGTCATCGTCAAGTATTTCATTTCCTAAATTATTGGTGTGTGTTACTCAAAATGGAGGGCATGGCAGTGTATTGACTGACTGCATGCTTCATTTGTAGGTTTATTCTTTTTTGTGTGTGCGCACAGCAGTAATAAAACAAAAACAGGTTGGCATTCACACCTCCAGATTTTCTGTGGATTGCGTATACGGCCAGTATTGTTTACTCAGGAGACACCTTGAACATTTCAGGCTTCAGTAACAACAGTAATCATACGAAAGCTCGGTGACTTGGAATAAATGGGCCGAACAGATTAAAATCACAAATGTACCATATATCATTCATGTTGAATGTTTTACAGCATTGCTCACTCATCTTCAGCAAATCTAAGTTAGATAATGCTGTTTTCCCCCTGAAAGTGTTCTTATTTTGACAGCTCTAACTTGGTTATCTGTAGACTAGACTGTATCCAATCGGAGGCTTTCCAGTGATGCAAATTGTGTGATGAGATGAGGCATTATGGCAGTCATTGATCTGTGTAAGTGCCTTTCCATAAAGAGTAGCTGCTCGTAGCCATCGCCTGCATTACCTGCTGCCTTTTGCATTAGAAGCATCTTGGATTGTAGACATAAGGAAGTTAGAGTGGCTTTGTTCAGAGACGTCTAAATGTAGGTTATGAAGAGCTGGAAAGAGATGAACCAAATTATGTTTGATGTTTTTGCCTGGTTTTGTTGCTGTGATCAGTTATAACATTTATCATTTTTGATGTGGAACATTTGAGAGTTTAACAGTTTTCTGAACTTTGCAGGTCTTTTGTTCTCCCTGTCCTGATCCTCTGTTTGTTTGAGAACCTTCAGTATTTTCAAAATTTGCATATGATGAAAACAAACATGTTACATCATCGGTCTTTATTGACATTAAGTGTGTTAGTTATTATTGTGAGGTACCTGCATTTATTTGTGCTTTTACACAATAGGTTTAAATGCAAAAGAGATATTTTCTCCAGTGCCTCAGGTCTTCTGTACAAAATCTCTGGTCCTATTGATTGCTTTATTGAATTTGCTTTGCACCAGTAGGCATCAAGATCCTATTTCAGCAGTAGTATGAATCAGCCACACTCTGCATAATTTGATATTCATGTAAAAGGTTTAAATCTGTTACCTTTTCTAGAATAAAAGCCTCCCATTCACCTTAAAGTGACATGGAAACAGATTATTATCCTGTTTTTCCAGTAGTTTCACTCTAATTGATCACCTCTTAAGTGTGTCATGTTTTACAGAATATTGATGCACAATTTGCCATTTGTTTTCTAAAAGACAGAATCAAAAGTGCTCGGTTATCATATGGTATTGTTGACAAAAGCCAATTCACTGCCATTTTTTGTTATAAATATTGGTTTTTAGATATTTTTTTAACAAATTAAATCGAGTATATCCAAATTTTGAATTACCACACACTCTTGCTTTTGTTTTTTTGACATTATTTATTATAAAAGCATTTTGGATATTCATTAAAGGTAAAATTATCTTGTAAAAATAAACTAGTTATTTCATGTGTGGCTGACCAAGGCTACTGTCATGTAATCATAGCCTAATCAGCTAATTGTATTGTTTTTACTTTTGCAGATTACCCGTTGCCATCAGACCAGTCCATAACCTGTTTGGATCTTTCTCAAACGCTGGATTACTTCCTGTCGTGGCCCTGCAACATGGAGAGTTTCCAATGTGTAAATGAAGGCTGACCAGAAGGAAGGAGGCACTCCAGATGATGTTCCCAAGTGGCCTTGTGGATGCAGTAGCTGTGTGTCGGAGTGCTTTTTCATAACAAGCGTTGTATGTTTGCCAGTGGGAACACCTTAACGCAACCTGCCGTTTCCTTCAGCCAGGGACAAACTACTCTGAGACTGGTTTTTAGAAACCCACACGGACCAAGTCATCTCTTTTAAACGTCAAACGCAAAGAAGAAAAGGAAAAAACAAGCTGCATGATTGACACGTAGGACACCTCTGCTGCACTGTTGGCTCGTTTAAGTGTCCTCTGCACATTTTAGCAGTAACACCTTTCCTCTGTCCTGTGAGATTTGTCTCCCTTCCCCTCCCTAACACGTCCTCCATCGCTGTTACTGGAGTTTCTATGGTTTGCATGGCTGGAGAATAACCGTGGAGAAGCCAGGGTATCACAAGCTTATGGATTTTGACAAGAGAGGGGGCAAGGGAGAGACAGAGGAAGGGAAAAAGATGTCTAAGACAGCAGGCGGCAGGACTGGACATGGCAGGGGGTCGGGGACCAATTCTGGAGTTCTTATGGTTGGCCCAAACTTCCGTGTTGGTAAAAAAATTGGCTGCGGTAACTTTGGAGAGCTTCGGCTTGGAAAAAACCTCTATACTAATGAATATGTGGCCATCAAATTGGTAAGTACTTATCTGCTGAATCTAAATGGTTGGTGGTGACAAACACAGCTTCACAAACACGAACTTTGCTTTTAAAAAGTGGTAAAACATGTTTGTTTACTTAAAAATGCAGCCGTGTCTCGGAATGCAACTGTCTGCTTTGACCTAGGAAACAGGAAGTGAATAGGATCCATCCCCACCCCCCACTTTTCTCACATGGCCTCATGACCATGAACAACCATGCTCAGCCTTTGTTTATCAGTGTGAAGAACTAAGATTAGATTATATCTGAACCCATATTGGGATTTTTTTTTGAAAAAGCAGGCTTTATTTTTGTTTTAAAGAAGTGATAATAGCTTATTTTTTGTGTTGTAAAAATTTACACTTTCAAAGTTTTATGAAGTTTGACATTCCAGAAAAACCAAAACATTTTTTCCTAAAAGCAGAACATCGCTCTGACGTCTCATTCCTAATTTCCGTCAGTCAGTAGGGTTAAAACCAGCAGCATTTATTTAGCAAGCTCACACAAAAGACCTGTGAAACATTTTCTGTCTTTGGTTTGAGTCAGCATGAAGATTTTTTTGTAACTGCGGCATCGATGAAACCACATGAAATGTCGAGGCTTGTTTGTTTTCTGATTGCACAAGTTCCTCTGCTCATCCACTTCTCAACGTTTGTTTTTGTTGTATCAGTTCTGTCTTGTTCAGCCTTGATCCCAGTGTCATAAGCCTCTTTTATAAGACACACCATGCCGGCAAATCAGCGTAATATTACCGCAACGTGTTTCTTATGAACGCGCCATGGCGGTATCACGTTGAGGGAATTTTGCGGCATTCGTGCCGCCACGCTTGGTAGTAATATTGCGGTAATATTGCGGCTTAGCCGGTCTTATAAACGCACATTAAGCCTTGGCGCAAAAGAGGGAGGTGTCATGACCACGCGATGAATTAATGCCGAGCTCCAGCCGGGAATTATGTTGAAAATGAAAGTAAACACGGCCATAAGTTTTGTTTTTGTAAACAGAACCAGCTGAGGTGATAAACTGGAGCGATGCGGAGCTCCGGGAGCTTCTCTCCGTTAGAGCTGCAGCTCAGATCATCTGACAGCTCACAGGGACGGTGGAGCACACACACCTGTAGCTGACTGGGAAAAAAAAACTTAAGGAGCACGGCTTCGATTGCAATAAAAAGCAAGTTATGTCCAAAATACACGGAAGTCCGCGACAGCGTAGAAACCGCCCACCTACCTCCTTTTTGCCACCATCGCGCAATCTTTTATAAAACTGACATGATTGCGCAACATTACCGCCATGGTCTGAGCTCTTATAAACGACCTTAGGCTCCCAGATGCCACCTCGACGTTGTGGCAAATTGGAGGCATTGTTTTATAAAAGAGGCTATACTTTCACTAATAAGACACTCATGTAGGAGAGATCCAACTGAAATATTTAAATTCTAGTAATCACCCTCTTGGTGTGGGTTATTTATTTTAATTTTTCATCACCGTTACACCTACGCTGATGTGAATAATCACAAAGATCATGATGTTAGAGCAGATAATTCCCTTCCAGATTTGCCTACCACAAAGAAGGGAAAGGTTGGTATACAACTGTAACTGCTGTTCTGCTTCACAGAAATCTTTAATCGTGTTCGTTTCCTCACCACATTTGCATGAGAACATCCCATCTGTTGGATATTTTTACCACTATAGTATCCTACTAAATCTGGAATTGGCAGTAGCCTCAGAATGTTGCTACAAGGATCTTGTTCTCTGGCTTTTATCTAAATGACTGAGGCTGAGAAGATGATGCACTCTAAAAATGTTCAGCTCTAGAAAACCCAATTAGGAGTACAGCCTTTTTTGTTTAGCTTTTTGAGAATTTTTTATTTACTTTTGAAAATTGTTTTCTTAGCTTTTGCATTTTTAGACCTACAGCATTGTTTGTGATGTTATCTTTAGATTTTTTTGACAATCTTTATTTGATTCGAGTTTTTGTTTCTAAAATGGAATGGCACAAAGAACTAGCCTGGCAAGCCATCCTGTATATGTGAATATATAGGATGGCCACAGTCCATTGACAGCTTTCAATCTTGGGGCGGGATCTACGGTTGTCTTTCAAACTGTCTCTGCATGCTATTGGATAACAAACAACGTGGCGTACTCACCGCTACGGATGTCGGTCAACGAGGCAATCCACCATACTCCGTCAAAGAAGACACAAATACATCCTTTTTCTAAATAAACTGAAGTACATCTATCTGCTCTTGACTCAAAAAAAAAAACCCAAGTCAAAATAGTTCAAAGTTGATGCCAAATTAATTTCAAACAAGCCGTTGCCATCTTTGTTTTTTCAGTAACATCCCGCCCACCAACAGAGTGCTGTGATTGGCACACCAAACCAATAGAGCGCTATGATTGAACCGCTACGGAGCCATGGCTATTTTAGTTTTACTCAGTCGCACTAACATCCCGTCCACCTGGCTGATAGAGCGCTGTGATTGGCCCACCAAACCAATAGAGCACTGTGATTGGACTGCTGTGATTGGACTGCTAATGCTGTCAGTCACGGGGCAGTCCACCTTCCCCGGTAATACAGTGATAATACAGATACACCTTCTCAGTGGCCTAGTGGTATGAGTGTCCGCTCTGAGACTGGGAGGTCGTGGGTTCAAATCCACGGTTGGGTCATACCAAAGACTTTAAATATGTCTCCTCCGCTTGACATTCAGCATTAAGGGGTTGGATTGGGGGGTTAAACCACCAAATAGTTCCAGAGCGCAGCCACTGCTCCCGACAGGGATGGGTCAAATGTGGAGATGTAATTTCACCCACGTGTGATGATGACTAATGGGACTTTAAAGATGATGTAACATCCCGCCTACCAAACAGATGGAGCACTGTGATTGGACTGGCACCAGACGTCCAGGGCTGCCTTGGTTCCAATGGAGCATGGCTAGACCATCATTTTGCCAAATTCTAGGCTAACAAAGAATGGCAACAGTACAATATTTGTCTGCAGGAAAGATCTTTGTCCTACAACATTTAAAAAAAAAGATTCCTGCATCTTCAATGCTTGTAGCTTCTTGGCTTTTGTTCAGCCATCATGATGCACATAGAAACAAACTGCTAGCAACCCAAACTTGACTGGTGCTGTGACACAAGTTTAGTTGTGAGCAAACACAAATCAGGCTTAACTGTAACAGTCGACTACACATTTCTGACCATTTGTGGTCTTGCGTCTTCTTATGGTGATCCAGTGAATGTCATGCCCCATGTATCAGGCTTTTGTCTAGTCAGCAACTGTTTTCAAACTAAACAAATCCCAGTGAAGTTAGCTGCTACAGGCTGTTAGCATGTGCTTGATAAAATTTCCGAGGTTTCTCATGACTGCAGCCAAAACTTCAGAGTAAACCTGCATTTGGTTATTAGTAAGAGTAAAGTAGTAGAAAAATACTATTTATTAATGTTCCACTGTTATTATTTTATAAGTCATTCATGTGTGTTTTGCGATAAAAAGCTACATGAATTTCTTTTAATATATTTACATGTCGCTTTATTCACCCGTTGAGTTGGTGTAGTGCAGCATAAATATTTTGAATTTATCATGATTGACTATATATTAAAAACTGGCATCTGGCAAAACAAATCTGAGCACTTTGGTACAAACATTTAACGCTAGACTCACTGTTAAAGTAATTAGATGTTTTGTCTTCTGATCATTGAAGTCATTAGTGGTCTCAGTGAAACTTTGTGGAAAAAATGTTAATTTTTACTTAGTGTCTAGTTGAGTAAAAGTTGATGATCTACCAGAAGACCTAAAAAAACCTTTTTTATAGCACATGTAGTTTCTCCATTCTATCTGTCCCCTTTTTCCTGTTTTGCAGCACATTTTTAATGACGGCTTTTGAACAAGAGCACATAGGGGTTACTCCGTTTTCAGTTGAAGACTTTTTATCTGCTGGTTTCCTTGTGTAGTTGTGTATATGGGTCACACCTTCCAGCAGCTGGGACAAAGGTGAAGCCACCATGAACACGTGATAACAGAAAGATTCACCACTCTCAAGACTGTGTGCCAGCGAGTCTAGGGCAGCACCAAGCAAAAGAAAATGGAGAAAGGCTGAAAGGTTGTCTTTGTTTCCAAGGCTTGTCGACACATAGTGGGTCAGTCGTTGGTCCAGCTGGGTGCTTTCTCACACTGACAGGCTTCTCTGTGATTGAGGCGCAACATTAGAACCTCTGCTACAAGTAGGTTTCAGGAATAAGGACAGGATCCCAGCGTGGAAGAGGAACAACACTGCTACATGTGTAGAGGTTGTTGCTGTAGACATATTCATTTCCACCACTGTCTTAGTAGAAAAGGGCCATTTTATCGTTTGTCCCTGAAACATTTTACACATTTTAAGACTCTTATCTTGTTCATCCTCTCATTTCTTCTACCATCATTTTATCTCATCAAGGCCAACTGTAGCTTCTTTACGTCTATTTCTTGTCTTTGATTATTCCCACCGTTCTACAAACGACTCAAACCCTACAGCGTGGGTTTTATTTTAGCCCCTTCTCGTGTCGTTGCCTGTTCACTGTGAGATAGTTGCTTTATGTGAGACTTGACACCTTCAAGTTCTGGTATCATCTGTGAGGAGTGATAATTAGCTGAAGACTCCTCTTTGTGGTGACTGGCTTTGGCTATGACAAGCGGCTGTAATGTTTGCTGAACCTTGTAATAAGTGAATACCGTGGTGTTGACACTTATTGTACAGTGCAGTGTGTTCCTGCAGCCCCGTCAGAAGCTGATTATTGGAGTGACCATGTAGGACGATGCACACAGTAAACACTGAGGCCTACTGTGTATTTTGTGCCAGTCATGAACATACAGAGCAGTGTTTTATAATCACTCAGAGGGATTTTTGAGCATGAATATATTTCAGAATAGAAATTGAACCACTCCACTGCTTTTTCACACTAATAAATAAATAGAAGAGGTGACAGTTCAAGCGTCTTAGTTAAGCACCATAACCTTAGTTAGCCTGACTGAAATAAGAACTGCAGATTACATCAGATGACGCTAATACACCCAGTTCTAAGCTCTTGTTTGTTTTGTTTACATCTGAGCTAGAGGTTGATCGATGTGGGTTTTTCTGTGCTGATACCAATATTGATATGTAGAGGTCATGGTCAGCCGATGCCCTAGCCTGGCAAGCCATCCTATATATGTGTATATATAGTCTGGCCACGAACCATTGACGGCTCTCAGTCGTGAGGCGGGATCTACGGTTGTCTTTCAAAATGTCAGCACGCAATTGGATAGCGCTAGGACCAATCAGAGTAACGAACATCGTGACGTAATCACAGCGACGGAAAAGCGGGACGCAGTAATGGCGTCTAACATCAATGATTTCTGTCGTTTTTGTATGAAAAACATGTGAATATCAGGTGTACTGGGACATTGCACTACTTTGTTTGATAAAAATAAGAAGCTGCTAAGTATAGCCGACAGACTTACGCACGTTGGAGTCTAAATAATCCAATGTTGATGACAAAGCCGCTTCAAAAGAACGTGGCTCCGGCGTTGCCGCCATGTTGCTTGGGTTCGCGGCTGCAGCGCTGACGTCATCGGCTACTCCCGCTCTGTGATTGGCCCAAAATATAGAGCGCTGTGATTGGCCCAACCAAAACTATAGCGAGCTGTGATTGGACAGCCACAGGCTGCGAGGATTCCAATGAAGCGTGCCTAGACCAAACTCTGCAAAGCAAGAATTTGGTCTAGTTCACTAGGCTACCGATGCCCGATATGTGCTGCTGATATTTAGACTTTTTCCACCTTTTCTCAATGCTAAAATGTCACTAACATCCGTTGATGCACAAAATTTCTGATCTCAATCAGTTTTTGGACACTGAATTAAACCAAATGTTAAATCTTAATTTTGCACACTGCTCAGTGTTAAAGAAGCACCTGTGTCAGCATGGAAGAGTCAGCTGGAGGAGAAAGTGGCAGAACACGGCAGGATTTGGAGTTTTATTTCCTGATATTTTGACATCTTGCCTCGAGTTGGATAACAGCAGCGTGACCCTACAGCCTAATTTATACTTCTCCGTCTGCGTCGGTACAGAGGCACGCAGAGTCTGACGGAGACATGCCCAACTTTTTAACTAACGGTCGAAGGTGATAGAGACCACACGCTTGTGATTTGTCAGGACGCTGCTTCCTATGTCCGCTATGTCAACAGCACCGCCATTCCCCCTCAAAAAATAAAAATAAATCTAGCGGCAGACACGGAGCAGATTGAAGAACACCTCGCAGAAAAAGTCATAAAATATGAAAGTTTATTCATCCATGACTGAAGTACAGAGAGACGCAGCAAGCGTTTTATTCGTGGATAGAAATGAAGGGAAACGTGGGTTTAGAGATGCTGGTCTCATGAAGATGTGGAGGAGAATGAGGGATTAAAACAATGTAAACACAGTAGTAAATACATTATCTTGGACCGGATACGTGACTTTAATGATGGCAGGATACCCCAGAAAAGCGCTACGCCCTCTGTTGTCCTGGCGGGGAATTGCTTTACAACACTCCCCAGGTGACGGAGAAGTCTGAAGGGAAAACATCTCCGTCAACGCGTGTGCGCAGCGCCACACTCGAGCTGACGAAGAATTTATAACATAGGCTTACCACTGACTCTGTTTGCTCTGCAAGGTTGATGTTTTATCTCCACAGACAACACAAGCCTGAAGGAGCTTCTGCCATGTGGTGGAGTTGCTAAAGTTAACGGTTGTATTTACTTGCAATACGGTAATATTTTTTTTATATTGTGCCTACCGGTCCTCTGGAAGGTGTAAAATAGCGTGATACAGCCCCTTTAAAATGTAAAGCAGGCAGTAATCTATGAAGGACACTTTTCTGCTTCATAAACAGAATAGGATGAGAAATAAGACAAGCCAAACGCAGCTGCGGATTCAGTTGTCAGAAAAATAATACTACAGGTAATGGGTAGAGGTGAAATATCACTTAATGGTGTTTAAATATTCAGTGACTGAGTCATTTGTGCAGAGGCATATTTGATGATTTATCTGAGTGAAGTCGGTCACTGCTGGTCAGTCGTGATACTGGGATGGAAATCTGTGGTGGTGTATCCAGCTCTCCTGTCTGCCTCCTACTGAAGCATGATAAGCAGCTCTTGTTGCAGTCTAACTCAGCAGCTTACACAAGCTCGCCACGAGGCAGTTGTCTGAAAACTGTGAACGCACAAAAGCCTTATCAGCATGTTTAGCTGGAATTAAAGTGACATTTTGACGATTTAAGTTCCTCCACACCCTGCTTGGGCTCTCCAGAGTGCATTCTGGGCAGGCCGAATGAATAAATCCTGAGATGTCAACAGTATGTAAAAAGCTAGCTTCAGTCAACTAGCTAATCCCCTAATTAATCAGTAGCCAGCCCTGTTTATTCTCACAGAAGCCCATTGTTTCTTTGAGGAGGATAAAATCTTCTCAGGAGTCTGAATTTTGGTGACTTAACAGAAGCATCAAGAACAGTGACGATGCTCATCCTGAAATACTGTAGTGCAAATTGTGACCTCACCAAATAAAAGGGTTGGAAAGTGAAATAGGGTGTGTGCCTGTGGAATAGTTTGTGCTGTGCAATTGCACTGCTGCTATCATGGAAACACTTTAGTCATGAATGCAAGTTTACACTCATTTAGTCTCATTTCTTATTTTTATTTATGTGTAGTGAACAATATGGAGTGATCCAAAATGTCTCTTTTGTTTCTGCTTGCTGCCATGAGTTTACACTTCACTATTCAGTCTCATCTTTGTTTGTAGCTTTGTAATTAAAGTGGTAAACTAGAACCAAAATAACTAAGCCACAATCAGATGATTGTAATTTGAAAAAGGCTGGAGCTGAATTTACCTCCGTGCTATTTTTAATCAACATACAAGGACGGGCGTAGGTTTGGAGGTAGCGGATATAAAACTGCTTTGTGCCTCGTAAGAAATTCAGACATGGGATTTGAAACTTGAGGTTTACTGGAAACATTGGACTGGTTATTAGAAACAGGACCTGTTTTGACAGAGTAGGCGGTTAACTGTGATCAGAACAAGGCATCACTTTTCAAAAAAAAGCCACACGTGTAATTTATGTTTTTCTGAAATGCACTTGAATGTATTTGACTTTAAATCTGACAAATACTATTTCTTCAAACTTCTGATCATTATAATGTCTTCTCTTCAGTGACTAATGTGTTCCCAGCTTTGTTAGGACCCAGTAAAACTAAATTTTAGATATATTATAATAATCAAATTAATAAATTCACAAAAATGCACCCTCTGTTATTCTGCAAAGGGGACGTTTGTGTTTCTGGAACGTCCTTGCAGATGTAGGCTGACCTGTCACTTTAGCCTCAGGGTTCTGCATGTTTGAACCCCGACCCCAGAGCCCACTGAGTTTTTAAAAATCTTTCACTTGCACTTTTAAAATAGCCTTCATGGTTTTTTTGAATGATGTTTTCATAGAAACCTTTTGAAGGAAAGGGGGGTGTCCACAGACATATATACGTAGACACCCCGTGGACTGGCGCTGCCTATTGCAGCTGCCGTAGTGTCCGGCCGCCATGTTAGATGGGTCTCCATTCACCCCCAGCGCATTCATTTCTACGGAGGAAGGTGCTTACCCAGCTAAAAAACGCATTTTATCAAGCTTTTTCAGAAAGACACATGGAATGGCATAATAATTAAAATCTAATTAAACAAAATAAATTAAAATATTAAATCCCATCAGGCAGGCTAGAAAAGTCAATAGTAATCCTATGTGATCTGTTTTAAGTAGTAAAAACGGGCATAGTCGCTCACTCTGCTTAGACTCCAGTTGGGTTTAGCTAGTGAGAGACCCATCCAATATGGCGGCGACGCTGTTACACTCTCTAGTGCCCAATGGGGCGTCTACGTATTTGTGTCTATGGGGGTGTCCATGACATTAAATCTGTTACATTGATGGGTTTTTTTGTCAACTTCCTGTTGCAGCACTTCTTTCCACAACATTTCAGCTTTAAAACAATAGGATAAAATGATTTTTATTGTTTTTAGATACATTATGACAAAGGCTCGATGATAATACATGACGTTGTAATCCAACTGTTGAAAGGCATCATGAATGTATGATAACATGATACATCCCTAGTGATCCCAATGTGAATTTTCCATTTGCCACACCTCCCAAAAGCCCGAGTAGAACTTTTTGAGCACAGGAAAATTACCATAAGTGATGACAACTAGTTATGAAAAGTTAGTTTTAAATCTGAATAAATATCAGTCAGTCCTTGATTTTGGCTCATGAGCTCAGATTTGTGGGGTTTGTAAAAACTACTTAATTTGTTAACATTTTAAAATCAATGTCCTACAGTTCCAGATGATCACATTAGAGCTCGTCTCCATCTGGACACGTTAAATCTGAGCTGAAACTTGAGATATTCTGCACAACAAACAGCTGTTTCTCTCTGACACGGTTTATTTCTTTACGCCTCCTCCCTGCTGATACACCTCTCATCAGAAAGGCTCCTTCAACAGAGAACTCCCCATCCACGTCCTATCCATTTCACATTGTTTGAGCCGTATTCTCATCCTTTGCCATCTTTAATATGTTGAAATTTGAGTTGATCTATCCAAGAATAATCAAGTGACGCTGCCAGTTGTGAAAGGTTTACTGTGAGCAAGCAAAGGTCAGAAGCTATTCTGAGACTTATGCATAATGCTGGGTCTGTTCCTCTGGACACACACATGCACACGCACGCACACACACACACACACACTTGCAGTCACTTGTCACATTAGGTTCCCAGATGATGGACAGCACAGATCTTTATTTATTTGTTGCATTACATCATTACCGTTTTATCTTGCTCAGTTTTAAAGTGATTCATCAGTGAGATCACTTTGATTAATTGCAAACTAAGGCCTAACTGTGGGTTACTTATGTTTATTGTTTATATTAGCTCTTCATTAAATGAACCAGACACATCGACTAGCTGAAGGTGGTGAAGGTAATATCCTATTTATCCGGTACAGTGACGCTTAAAGAATTATCTAATCCCTAGAAAAGCACGTTGAAAATGCTGAAGGCTCCATCCAAGTCTTGGCCTCCACCTCAGGGTAAATTCACGACATAAAAGCAGATTTATTTTAAGTATGATACCCAACCTTGTATTGCCTAAAACTTGTAATGTCGCAATTCATAGATAAAATAGTTATTTCAAAAATGTAAATTAGTGGCCTATAATTGCAGGTAGCTGTGTTGCAGGGATCACACCTGACGTTGTTTTAAGGAAATTGAATATATTACTCTTCTGTCTGCTCCAGCATCAAATGTGTCATGGTTAACCTTTTGCCCCAAACTACATTAAAAAAGTTCCATTATTGCGCTAGAACACAGCTGATGTCGCATTAGTAGCAGACTAGTTCTCATTATTATCGATCCGGAACATGTCCACTATTCCAGGTTTGTAATAGAATTGTCAAAAATCAGATATTCCAGTAATAATTGACACAAAAGTGAGTTTATGATAAAACACTCATTTGTGAGAATATTGAAGTGCTGTTAGCATACGTTACACAGCACCAAGGGACGCAAACAGGCAGCCTCTCTCCCATATCAGCTGAAGATATGAACTCTGACTGGTGTTCACTACACAGAACCAACTGCTGTCACCTGCATGTTGTTTATTATGCTAATCTGTATTCAAGGCTTCACGGTATGAAGGCAGACATAAGAACATGAGACAAAGGCTGCAGAAGGCTACCATGTTAGAACCCCTAATCCCTATATATACTGCTTCTTCACCATTTTACCTGTGCAGGGCCCGCTTTGCCTCACTACAAATAGCTCCAATTCTCAGTATTTTATTCCAGAAATTGGATCAGATTATGTAATATGTACAGGACGCTCAGTAAAATCTTTGCATTATCCAAAGATGCTTCATCATTCATTTGCAGCTTGGCCCTGGTCATTTGCAAAGCCATAGCTTAGCCCATCTGCTAGGACTAAAGATGACTCCTAAGTACATGAAGCTGCCATAAGCCCGTGTTTCCTATTGTAAGCTGTTTTAAAGAGTTCTTCAGCTCGGTGCCATCTGCTTTTTTCTCATTATTTATATATTTGGTACTTTCCGTCCCTCTTCTCTGCCGTGGCATGACTTGTTTGAGACACGCTTGTTGTCTGTTTTCATGTGGGAGGTGGATGACGCTGCAGTGGTTTCCCACTCCACCTCCCAAACTGGTCACGTGTCTCCTCCCACATGCTTCCACTCTTCTGTCGTCTCCTGTTGTGCACTCTTGTTTTTTTCATTATTGCATGCACATTATTGTTATTAGGTAATTAATTCTTTCACTTGTCGGGATACCTATTGCGTAGGCCGTGTTTGGAGCATGGTGCAGAGGTTGTTTGATTTTTTTTTTAACCATACAGTGTCTTTTAGATCATTATGTAAGAGCAGCAATCTGTTGAAACAACATTCTCTTTTGCTTTTATGTTCTCATTTAAAAAGAAACTGATGAACGTTATATTAATTACATTTAATAATTGAAGTTTGGAGCTCACATTTCAGTTTACATTGATATGTAACTAAATTCACAGCCTTATCCTATAATGTCCTCTAATCTAAATGAATAACTCTAAAGAACAAAGCTGATATTTTTAATACTTCTACATATGAATTCTCTAAAAGGCATATATTTAATTTTTTTTCTAAAAATGACTGAAAAGTGTTGAGATAATGGGTTTATCAGTAGATTAATATCTACTAAACCCATTTAAAAGGTGCATCTCAAAACATCAAGTGTAAAGGAGCCTTAGTTTAGGAAACTGTGGGAACTGTTTTTTTTTTTGTTTTTGTGTCGTTCGATTTGAAAACAAACCGCAGGTCTATCTGTGCTATCTGCCTCCCCTGCAGGTCATCAACCAGGTATTGGTAGAGTATCAAGGCTGACACGACTAAACTGAACACAGCTGGTCTAGAAAGAAAGGAATATAGAGACATTTCATCATTGATGGCTCTATTTGTATTTGTTCAACAGGGAACCTTCATTAAATCAAGAGCTTTGTGGGTGGTTCTGTAGCTCACATGTACTGCGTGGTTGGTCTATGCGGTTTCATTTTCCACCCCAGAAAAGTATCCTCCAAAGACAACCTTAACTAAAACCACATAACATCATTTATAGATCTAATAGTGGCACCATAAATGGATGTGAAGTTCCTCATTGTTCTCCAAGTGGCTCATAATTTGTTTCCACTTCTCTGTGCTAAAAGAGAAGATGATCCTGATTTGATAAAGACCTAATGGAGCGAATGTGAGAGCTCAACAACCTTCCAGCTTTCAGTTTAAATGATTTCAAACAGAAGGATGTTGGACTTAGGGGTACCTGGACATCATTTCTGAGATTCTATAACGAGTAGATGGGTACATTTTTAAAGCCGTTTCTGAAGGTGTTGAACATCAATGCCCACTGAATGATTTTGGGTGAAGGCACGTTACATCATAGCCTTCATAGGGGCGTTTCCTTTATCGGAACTTCAGGGTAAATCTGTGAGTGTGAAATTGACCAGGAGATCCGAAGCCCCGGTCCTCTTAAGCTGTCCTGTCTCCATATATATTTGGCCCTGTAAGGAATTTGATGAAACGTCAGCACTTCGCAACCGCTGCGCAGTGACTTACGTCATCGATCAGCGCAAAACAAGCAAAAAACAGTAAACAAAGATCAACACAATGGAGGAAGCAGCAATGGAGGAAGCAACAATAGTCAGCATGTTTATGTTTGCTATGTTGTTATATGCAGCAACATGTGTTTTCCTAAATAATGGTTCCCGCCACATACATCATGCATTTCCTATTTCCTCCTGAGTTGACATAATTTCTGACTGAGTTACAACCAATCGGCAGCGTTCCCACCGGGCCTTTTATCGGGCCATTCTGAGGACCTACCCCTAATCAGGTACTCGGAAGGTTCCGGAAAACGACCATTCTGCCGGCCCGGTCAAGTGGAGACAGGTGCACGTCGAGAACTTCCTGTAAATTTACCCCGAAGTTCCAAAAAACGCACCTCATATCAGAGTTATTTAAAACTATTTGATAAAGTAAAAAACTCTTCCTTCTTCAGGTGTTAAATCAGGACGTTAACACAGAACTTGGCTCTAGACTAAAGGAATTAGGTTGGGTGTGTTAGTCCTGTCCTCCACATGTTTGTCTGTAATGCCCTTATCGTCACTACCATGGGACTAATCAGATTACATTTTAGGTTGTGAAGCCTTAGCTAGCAATTTAATGAACAGCATTAGTGGCTTAATTATCTGCCATTTTAACACAATAACCTGCTGTGTGCCAGCTGGAAGTGCTCTTTATCTTAGCATGTGTCACAAAGTTTGACCTCAAATTAGGTGAAATGTTTTAGCTACTTAAGTCATCTCATTAAAAACAAGATCATATGTTGCATTGTGCATCTGAGGTGAATTTCATCCCAAAGTAGCTGACTCTTTTATTCCTGGGTAGTTTGAAACACACAGATTTCCTCCCCAGGTTCAGACTCTTGTATACTTTTGTATTATTGTAGTGATCTTATAATGTTTGTGTTTAAAATAACAGCCACACAAGCATGTGCTCCTACCTGATCAACGTGTTTAACCCTTTTCTGCCTTTTCTCTTTCAGGAACCCATAAAGTCCAGGGCACCACAGCTCCATTTGGAGTACAGGTTTTACAAACAGTTGGGAAGTTCGGGTAAGAGCAATTCAGTGTGTGCATTACATAACCCACCCCCCACCTTCCAAACAGAACAGTATGGGATGTGGCTGTATGTATTTCTGGCTTTTGTCGTGATTCGTGTTACAAGTGTGTGTGCTGTGGTTTTATATAGTGACACGTGCCAGCTCCTTGTGCCAACACCAAAGCCCTCCACTGTTGATAAGGAGTTGGGGCATTAGGGCAGTCCTTGACTATTTATAGCTGGGCCTCTACAAGCATTCGAGCCATTATGGTGTCTACTTGGATAGCTTCCCTGGTCTCAGTATCCTCTGCCTCGGTGATTGAATGTGTCCTGTCTGCAGTTTGCAAAAAGATAAACCCACTTGATGCTGACAGTTATGCTTTTTTTTGTTTTATGGCTGCTCTTTTTGTAATTAGTCATTTTGGCCTGTTTTATAATTATCGGTGCACACAAACCTCCACAAAAACTGAAACTTAACTGAATTTCTAATTCTTATCATTTATAATGGTTATGTCTGTTTCTTCTGATGCAGTAAACCAACTTTTCTACAACTCCCTCAGCTCTACTTTCAGTCTCTAACATTTTGACCAGTTGCATCCCAAATAGGGATGCTCCGATCCAATCACGTAATTTTAAAAGGATTGGAATTTGGTGAAAAAGATCGGATTTAGCCTTTTAAAACAACAAATATGACTTTTTAAATTCATCCTGAGATAGAGATTTTCAAACGGAATAACAATTTCTTAGTTTTAATTTCAACAAGTTCCTCTACATCAATATCCTTTGTTTCTTGGATGAAAACGCCATAACGTCAGGAGGTATTATTAGCTGTTAGCTAGCAGGCTAACACAGAGCTAACGTGTCTCCCCACGAGAGCGAAAAATGTCTTCAGTTTGGTGGTATTTTACACCTGACCGCAAAGGGAGTGTAACAGACACTTATAATGAGGGCAAACTGGGCATTTAACGTGGTGGAAAAGGTAGAGCTGTGTTCAACACTACGAATCAGATTCAAAACAAACTACTTTTTTTTTTTGCCTTTTACTTCAGGCATCACTAAAGCAAATCACCGGTCAAGTACCAGTTTGCCACTAATAAGGCGCTTTCGGACAGAGTAGTTCTAGGAACTGAGTTCCTAGAACCATCCTCTTAGATTTTAGTTCCTAGAACTACCCCTCCCAGGGGAACCTTTTCAGATTGCATTCGCACAGGAGTCGGGACCTTTGGTAGAGGCGGGTGTGACGAAACCGCCTGCGACAGTCACGTGTTAGGTCACGTGATCTACTCATCACAGTCACGAGCCGGAAACCAATGTGTAAATAAACAACGCTGCGACGCTAATGGAGAGCGAGGAGGCAACTCTGTTCCAGACAGCTTGACAGGAATACTTAAGATGAGAGATCAAATCACAAATATCACATCGAAGCTGCTAGAGCACGCAGAGAGAGTCGGGAGATGAAGAATCCAGCGGCAAGCGATACTCCGTTTTCATGGAGGAAGACAGGAAAGCTGCGCCGCAGATGAACGAGACATGTAAGTTTAACCTATTAAACACGCGCTGATTGTACAAATATCATGATTAGACGGTATGCTATTGTTTTTGTTGAGCAGATTACATAAACTGAATATTTCAGATTATATTTTAACTCGTGTTCTGTTTGCGTTTAGATGTTGTGACTCGTTGCTCAACTCTTCACCGTCCGTCTGGGTCCAGATGAAAGCTGATGACTGGTGGGAAAATGCTGTTCCAAGTTTTACTGATGGAGAATTACCGTATGTCTAGACTACGTCTGTCGCCACCTGAAGCCTGCCCTGGAGAGACTGGACACTACTCATCTCTGTGCTGTACAGCTTGTAAAGAGCTGCTGTTGCGTGTTCATAACCTCTGTGAGAGCCACGGTGAGGATAAAAGAGGAGTGAAAACGACCAGTATCTGCAGCCAGATGTTCCAGTACAACCACCTGTTGCAGATCTGATGTTACCTTGTGCCTTCCAACTGATCACTAAACACTTTTCATAATAAATCACATTTTGTAGGTTTGACAGAGAGGACATACATGAATTCACACTATTAAAGATAAAATGTTCCATTGGAAGTTGTCACACTTTGTTCAAAGTGATTTTATATGCTAAATAAATATCCCATTACCTGACTAAGCTTTGTGTGAATGTTTGAGTCACTAGGAAATCTGCAGCAAGCTTCTAATGTTACTGAGCACTCACTGAAGGTGTTATATGTGACTGATGGTTTAGAAAAAGGATGAGACTTTCAAAAATGTGCAACATGTGAGGGTTAAAATGTAGAAAGTAGTGTGGTTTTTTCAGGTGTGTGCTTTAAGTGGCCCAAAATATAGGAATGCCTGAACTTTGTTAACTGATACACTTCCTGCTGTAATCTGGGCTGTTATAAAGCTGAGTAACTGAAGTAGATCACACACCTGAGGATAAGAAAGGCTTAATGTGAGCAAATGGATCATATTTAGTGTGACCAGACTACATCTACCTGACATCACCAACAAAGACAAAAATACTTCTTTTAAGTTATTTATTAAAAACATGCATGAAACAAACTCAAAAACACGTGTTTCAGTGCAACAAATAACTATTCACATGTCCATGATATGCTATTTACATATATGTAGTCACTAGTTCACTTCTTTTTATCTGCCAACGTGTTCACTGCAGACGAGGTCCTCCATGAAAAGTTTCTGCTGGAGGTTGTCTTCTGCCAGCTCCTCCTGCAGAGCTGAGTGTTCTTTAGACTTCCTCTCTTTCTGCTCACAGATCTGCATCATGGTATTAAACCGTTCATCTCTCTGCCTCCCCTGTACAGCCTCTGACCCGAGCATCTCCTGCACAGCAGCCAGAAGTGTGCACTTTTTCTCCTTCCTGGAAACAAACATGAGGGTGGAGATAGAATTAACACACAAGTTACATATAATACACTAAATACTAATTCTGTGGAATTAGATGTTTGTACCAGGTCTGGGGTGGCAGTGGGTGCTGGCTGCTGGTAGGTGCTGGCAGGTAGTAGGCTGTAGGTGCAGTGCAGATGCTGATGGAATAAATATTTTAGAATTAAACCATTTTGTTGACCACAGAGATTGCATAATTGCATATATAATAGGAATGTTCTTTACCTGGTGTAGGGTGGCAGAGGGTGCTGGCAGCNTGAAAGAAGTTGATACCACTGGCTCTGGTGTAGCTGCTGGATGGATAAACATTTCAGAATAAAACAGAAGTCATAAAAAACCCTCCATCAGTAACATGCAGTGTCCCAAACTAACTTATTGGCTCTGTGATGAGTTATAAACCACACATAATAATCAAATAAGCCCACCATAAAACGTAATAGATAATACGGTAAAAACTCTGCACTGTTTACCATAAAGCGAATGCACATAAAATATAATAAAAAAAACGTAATTGCGTGCGGGCGTGTTTGCGTTGTTTGTGTTCTTTGCACGTGGTTCACGTGCAAAGAACAAAGGAGAAATTCACCGAAAAGAAAACTAAAATGACGCCATACTAATTTGGTACAAACATATGCTCGCTATCGGCGGCTATCGCTCTGAGATTTAATCCAGAAATGAAAAATTTCCTTTTGCAAACTTCCGTTACATCAAGAAAAGCGGCGAAACATTTGTAAATGCATTAAGACAGTTTTCTTTACCTGTTCGTTTTTGGCGAGGTGTGCTGGCGGCGGCAGGAATATCCAGGATGCAGTCCAGGTCTGTCTCTAAATAAACAAACGTGAATCGGAACATCGAGCGGAACAGAAAAGATGCGGAAATATAGCAAGGGGCGGAGCTTATGGGTTCACCCAGCACTGACGTCATGTTAGTTCCTCGGGAACCACGAAAAGTCCCTGCCTCTGAGTAGGAGCTAAAATGGTTCTAGGAACTGCGGGGGAAGGTTCCTAGTTCCTATCTGTCCGAACACGCGCAAAAACGGGCTGGTTCCTAAAAAGGTTATAGGAACTACAAAAGGTTCCTACAGTCCGAAAGGGGCTATAGTCCCAGTGGCAATCACGGAGCCAGCCGACAGAGAAAGATACGCTAATAAACAAAGAGATATTTCCAACGAACAGCAAAACATGTTTCTCAGTCTCCTGCAGCACCTGAGATGCACGCAGTACTCGGGTGTTGTGCAATAAGTTACCCTGCCAGCCGTGGCGCCGCGTTCCTGCCCCGTCACGGGAACGCGCATCGTTCAGTACATCCGTATATTTAGAGATAAAATAACTTGGAATAAACCACTACTTTTAAATATATTCATATTATTAACAATTTTTTTTTATCAATGTACTTCCTTAACAAGTGAAAGTGAATCTTAACGGATAACTTAGATAGGTTTCCCTTTTTTATTCCTATTTTAATGCTTTGCTGAAAGGTATTGGATCGGGACTCGGTATCGGCAGATACTCAAAACCAAATGACTCGGAGCAAAAAAAATGTGATCGGAACATCCCTAATCCCAAACATTACACCTGCTGGGCCTTTTTCAGGGACCTGAACTATAATTGTAAATCTGGATCTTTTGCATTTACTCTGAGATCTAACTAGTGCTAGGTAAACTTGAGAAAGCATTGCCTTTCAACATGGGTTCTTTTTGGGGGCTTAGGATATTTTCACACCTGTAATTTGATTCCTTTGAACCAGATCAGGTCATAATTTTATAAATTTGTAGCTTTTTTGTCTGGTTGAATTTCTTTTCAAGCAGGGAAAACAGCAAATGAAACTACAAACCAAGTGAGAATGTTCAGTCTGCTGATTGGTTATAAGTGTCAGGAAGATAGTTCTGAGGCTGAGCTAGTTGACAACACAGTCTAACCCAGTGGTTCTCAATTACTTTTGGTGAAGCCCCCCCTAGGGTACATAGATCCCCCCCCCCGCCCCTGCGGGGTAAGGTGTGTGGGGGGGGTACTTTGAATTGGCCCCCAAAATGCCTAGAAATGGCCCTGGGTGTGGGACTAAGTTTTGAAGGTGACTAGAATTGTATCAAATAAATAAATATTACATGCTTATAAGTTATTGCTTTATAAAGTTACAAACGTGTAGTGGGATAAATCTACCTGCATTTTCCTTCTCAAGCACTTTGTTTTATTTTTTTATGCAACAATTTTCCTGTCCTGTCTGTATTTTAGCTGCATCTCCTCTCAATCCTCCAGAAAAACGGCTGCCTGGCTTCATTTTTCACGATTTAACAGATCAAAGAGATCTGTGAAACATAGCAGAGTGTGCGCTGCGCTCGCTGCTGCGCCAGTGAGGTAAAGTCGCAGAAGCACGGGTGATGGAGCGCAGCAGCGGAGCGTCAGACACAAATAAAAGACAAAGTTGTTGTATTTTTAATTCCAGAACTTGACAGCATGTCCAGATAGACCTCTGAATCCCTCTGTCAGCGCTTCTCTTCAGCGCTCCTCCTCATGCCATTTGCGCACAGGCAGGTGACCAGTTCACGCGGAGCACAATGTGCGCTCGGGCGGCAGCAGGAATGTTAATTCAAGTGAAATCGTTTAATTGTGTTTATATGTTACTGGGGTCTGGGGTACTCTGGTCAGCTTGTGTGGGATAAATATTAATGAAAAAAGAATGGATATTTAACGGTTTTATTGAATATTTATTATTATTTTAAAAATAAGCGAAAATAGATCAAGCTGCCTCTGGCTGCGAACAAATGATTCTTTCCATTTCTCATATAAGAAAGAAAGGAAGTTATGTTCAGAAAAAAAACATTTTATTTAAATTAAATCAAACAGTGGTGCAGGGCACCTCAGGGAAGCAAAGATGAGGCATCTTTTTAACATGACCATGTTCAATAGGGCTGTTTATACGTCACTCTACCAAACAAAAAATATAAATGAAACAAAAAGTAAGAAAAATCTAAATTTCTCTTCCATGGATCATTTGCACTGTTTCCATTAAATAAAATCCATGTTTGGACTTTTTCTGTGTTCACAAATCAGTTCGTGCATGTATTGTGGAATCTGTTTTACTCTCCGTTGGGGAAGCTCCGAGCGGGGTGGGGGGAGGGGTTGGGGGGGTCAGGTGCGGTGCGCCGCGCCCCCCCTGCTCCTCCTCCGCGCCCCCCAAGGGGGGCGCGCCCCACTAATTGAGAACCACTGGTCTAACCCCTTCTTCCTGAGCTGTTAAGTGTTTTTATAAGTTGAAGCAGATAAATCTAGCCATCTGCCCAAATATCAGTGAGATAAAATATCTTTTTGATTGTCATGTTCATTTACTCTGCAGCTACTTACATTTGTGTGCCCTCCCTCATCCCAGAATGCAATGCAATCCTTTCTATGGGAGGGTGTTTGGGTCAAATTGTCAATGTACATCTGGTTGTTGTCTCAATCGTGTTCACTCTTTAAACAAAGTTCACAGAAATTCATTTGAAACCATAACAAGACCACCTTCTCTACCAGCTCAGTGGCCTAGTGGTATGAGTGTCCGCCCTGGAACTGGGAGATCGGGGTTCAAATCCCAGTTGGGTCATACCAAAGACTTTGGAAAAAATTGGACCCAATGCCTCCTCGCTTGACATTCTTAAGGGGTTGGATTGAGGGGTTAAACCACCAAATGGTTCCCAAGCACGGCTGTGTCGGCAGCTCACCGCTCCCCCAGGGGATGGGTCAAATGCGGAGAACAAATTTCACACACCAGTGTGTGTGACAACTAGTGGGACTTTAACTTTAACTTCTCTAACAGGTTTTGGCACAGTTTTTACTTCAGCCAATTTCTAACCCAATTCTCCCCTCCGAACAACCTCAATGATGCCCCTCATTACAGCAAGGTGATTTAAGCACACTAGATGGCGCATCCACCATGTTTGTTTACTCGGAAGTTCTGTTCGATTGCGAGATATTTAGCAAAATATTCCGTCTGAGCTAGGAATGTTTGAGTTGTATTATATTAGGGATTTTTTTTCATCACTCATGTTTTGAAAATTTTCCTCCATTTTTAAAATCATACCATGTGACCCAGACCTTAGTAAGAGGACTGTGTTCACATCAGAGCAAATAAACCACAGAAAGGAGAAAAGTAGACCAGGTTTCCGTTAAAATGGACCAAAAACTACAGGTATGAAATCACCCGTAGTTTATAAAACTTGTAAATAATCAGATTTAGTAGATGGTAAATTAAAAAAAGAAAGCTTGATTAGCAAACAACAAGTGTTAAAAGGATAAGGAATAACCAAAGTTCCTGTCGTTGTTTACATGACATTGCACATCCACAATATTATCACACCATTTAGCCAAAACAGAAAAACGAGGGGGTTGGGATCATAATCACCCAACCAGCCACTACATGATGACATGACAGAAAGTCTCGCTTAACTGTCTAGCATAGGAGGAATCAAGGGCGATAAATCTACTTATGTTGTCAACTTGGCTGAATGGGAACATGTGACTCTGCTAGTCCTGCCCAACCCAAGAGCTTCAAATATGTCGTAGTGTGGACTACTCAGCGCTTAATGCCCAGCAGAAGCTTATCTGCACACTCTTAATTCTCTCTTGTTCTGAGCAGCTCCCAGCTGTTGGAAATCCTGCCTCCTACCTCACAAATTATTGTGAAAATTTACAACGGAGATGATGTTTCAGTTGCTCCTGGTGGCTATGGCAATATTACAGATAGGTTTTAGATTGTGTGCAGTGGAGTGAGATGAGAATGGGGACATTTAATGACTTTTATATAGACTGCCCCCTTCCAGCTCACTGATACACTATCTAGAAAATGTTTGCATGAAATCGTTCACATAAATATTAATAAAAAAATCCCTACAGATTAGTGTGCATGCTCTTCCCATATAGCTCTTCCTGTGTTTATGCACATTGATTTTCATGTAGCATTGATGTAATTCATGGAAACAGTCCTTTCAAATGGTCTTGCGTGCAATTCTTTGTGCTGATTTCTTCTGCATTGATTTGTGAAACATCCGTCCTCCGGGAAGGGAACGGACAGATTCAAGCAATGTCAAGACCCAGTTCTGATTGTCTTCGTATGTCAGAGGGGTTTTAAACTGCTAATCTGTGGCTGCTTCTCCAGTCACTTTATCACCTCTGTGTTTTGTGGAATGGCTTTGTTATATGACCCGATTCATATGAGCAAGCACTCATTTAGTGGAACACATTTACACGTCTTTGGTTGTAATTTGTGTTAGCATGATTATTGTCACCTATAGGGGAGGATCTCCTTATTCTCTGATGGTTTTCAGCATGTCTGTGAAGTCCATTGAGCCTCTTGATACGATGTGCTGTGTCAGTGACACAAGATCTGTTCTGATTACGTTTCAAACCACGTGAAGACTCTTTCAGACCAAGTGGATACCACCTACACCCACCTTTAAAAAAACATGTTTCATATATTTCCTTCTGTTGTGGGGTTATAAGTTTCACTGATTATTTGAACAAGACAAAGCTAAAGCTATCTTAATTTAACACCAGCTGCCTAACAGCATATATTTTTTCATCACATAACATGACTGTTGCTATTAGATTAGCAGTCACAGTAAATACAACAAGTGTCCTAGATTCCCTAATCTCAGCTAAATTATTCCTGACAAGCAGAGGTTAAAAGCTAAAACTATCAGGTTGAATTAATAACTTAGTAAAAAGTGTCCAGCTTCATGCTGCTAGTTTCCAGGCTCACAGCATCTTGAGTTGTGTTGCACTTGTGTCTCTAGGCTCCGTCTGTGCCATCCTGATCGCTGATCAAATTTCAGCCTTGAGAACATCTCCGAAGAACCGGGCTTAATGGAAGTCACTTCTTCTCCTTTCCATCCTCCTCTCTGTTCACCCTACAGTTTAAATCTTTAATATGCATTTTTCTCTTCTGTTCCCTTTTATTTATGTCTTCTTTTCGCCACAGCTTCACTCTTTGGTCCCTAACTCTGACATTTCATTGTAAGGCAACATTGTTTTCTGCCTCCATGATGTGGCCTTCTCTCTGACTGTGTCGCCTGAGAAGGCCAGCCTGCAGATACAATAGGGTTGATTGTTTCTAACATGGCACTTTCAGACCACAGGAACCTTTTCACAGTTATGACCATTCAAGGCAGTTCCTTTTCTTTCTTTTTTGTTTTCTCACAGCAGGAACTGTAGCTGTTCAGTCCCTATAACTAGGTTTTAGTGTGTTTTTAGCCCTTGCTTCAGCGTAAGAACTTTCTTAGCTCAATAGGAACCCATGAGTGACATAATGGAATGTGATTGGTCTAGTTGTAAGGACACGGTGATTGGCAGAGAGCAAGTCGAACACTCACCCAGCACCTTCCCCTTTTAAAAATGCATTCACACTGTAAACAACGGCTTCTTGTGGTGAAGACGTTTCCCTCACATTTGTTAAGACAGAACAATCCGCAGATGAGTGGTTTGACAGTGAAGTCCAGGATGAATCGAGCTTATGTGTGACAAAAGGAGTACACCATCTTTTCACAATACAAACAAATAAAGAAATGAAGTTTATTCCCTGATCAATGTTAAAATTTAAAACAGTAGTTTTCACAGTCGTCAATACTTGTTGGGACCAGGATGATGCGGACAGTGTTGTACTGCAGGACCTGAAATATAAACAGAATATATTTCTGTTTCAATTTAAATTTAACTTTTTACATCAGTATGTGTATGCATTACTGTAGAATGTGTACAACTCCCTTTGGAGATTTGCCTTTGACTCTGTTGACAATCACATGCTACTGGAATAGGCTGAGAGACTGGATAGGCTTATTAGGAACTTCTCTGGAGTGGTTCTCCTCTCATCTGTCTGAGTGTTCCTTCTCTGTGGCCATCTCCAAACTTTGGTCCTCCTCCACCTCCCTCACCCATGGTGTCCCACAAGGTTCTGTGCTGGGGCCTCTACTGTTCCTCCTTTATCTGCTCCCTATTCAGTACATCCTGAGCTCTTTTAAAGGAATCTCCTTCCATCTTTATGCAGATGACATCCAACTGTACATCTCCTTTAAGCCCCATGAGATGTCTAAGCTGCAGCTGTTGCACACCTGCTTAGTCTCTATTAAAAACTGGATGGCTGGGAATTTTCTATTGCTGAATGAAGATAAGACTGAGATCCTCATCTGTGCCCCAGACAAGCTGGTTCCCAAAGTCAGAGATTCTCTTGGTCAGCTTGCTTCTCACACCAAACCCTCTGTCAGGAATCTTTGTGTGACCTTTGAC
The DNA here is from genome assembly GCA_006937985.1 of Aphyosemion australe. Taxonomy (NCBI): domain Eukaryota; kingdom Metazoa; phylum Chordata; class Actinopteri; order Cyprinodontiformes; family Nothobranchiidae; genus Aphyosemion; species Aphyosemion australe. The sequence continues at coordinate 36,239 of SSNS01000012.1, read as the reverse complement.
CCAGCTCTCACTCTGGATTCTCATGTCAGTTCTCTTGTTCCTTCTTCTCTCTCAGGAACATTTGCTAAGCTGAGTCCCATTCTGTCCCGCTCTGAACTGGAGATTGTAATCCACACCTTCATCTCCTCACGCTTAGACTAGGGGTGCTCCAAAAAGGGTACTTCACGATTCGATTCGATTTCGATTATTGGTGCCACGATTCTTCGATTATTGACATTTTTAATGCTTTTTTTTTCATTCTAAAACTACTCTCAGTAAGTAAATACATTTTTTTACAGTTAACTATTTTTCCAAAGACAAAATCTTATTTTATGACTGTATGACTTTGTCAAAGTGCAAATATTTACACAACTTAACTTCGATCAGGGAAAAATTTAAACATTTAAAACCTGCTAGGGAATCATTTTTCTCTCCTTCCTTTACTTTATTTAACAACAGAACATTATTAGAAAACAGTTCAATAACATGCAAAACAACATGCTATCACCTCAACTGTCTTACAGCTTTTGAGACATTGAATAACATTTCATTTCTACTGGTAACAATGTAATGGTGGCATGTCTATAATGTACGGGTTGGCAATAATCCAGTTTAAATTACGTTCACAGATAGAAGTGTTTGTGAATTACATACTATAACGGCTTGCCATAGCCCTGGAGCGGTGTGTTGCGCAATCTCGTAGCAACAACAACAACGTGAGTCCCGGTAGCTGCTGTGGCTCTGCTCCATAGCTGCAGACAGCTACGAATAAACAGGATGGTGGGACTTTTCTTCCGCTTGTAGATTTTAGTCATTCTTAGTTCCAAGATCATCGTGTTCTTTTGGAACCCACAGCGTGAGTCTGCTATCCGCTAGCTTAGTTAGCATTAGCCAATCTGCCCGTAGCTGCGCGTTTGATCCCAAACTTTGGACCATTTCTGCTGGTTCCTCTATTTTTCTCCACAGCACCTAGATTACCACATTGTGCGCCAGTAAAAAGCATCTTCCTTACACAAAAACAAATAACTTACATTTGTTAAGGCTCCGGTTACGTGTATTTTTTTTTTAGTACCGGATTTGCAACAAAGCTTCACGTTATTTATTTTTTTAAGCATCGACGTTCATTAATCGATTCTGAATCCTCACGTGAAGCTTTGCGATGCATCGCCGCATCGATGAAATGCACCCACCCCTAGCTTAGACTACTGCAACTCTATTTTCACTTGTCTGAGCAAAACCACCCTGAACCGTCTACAGGTGGTCCAGATTCAGAATGCCTGTGCTCGGCTTCTAAGCAAATTGTCGAAGCACACCCACGTCATCCCGCTCCTCTTCCAGCTTCACTGGCTGCCGGTTAACTTCAGGGTTCATTTCAAGATCCTGGTTCTGGTTTTTAGGGCCTTACATGGACAAGCACCATCATACATTGGTGATCTTCTTAGTCCCTACACCCCCAGCAGGTCCCTGAGGTCCAGTGATCAAAGCCTACTGGTTGTGCAGCGCACCAGGCTAATGCTGTGGCCCCCAGACTCTGGAACTCTCTCCCCCTGAGCCTGAGATCAGCGGACTCAGTGGTCTCCTTTAAAAAACAGCTGAAAACTCACCTGTTCAGGCTGGCTTTGGTGTCACCTTCTGTTGATTCTTCCTCACCGTCTTCTCTTCATGCTGCTGTTTCTACTAATTCTGTCTTCACATTTTTTAATCTAAATTTTTCCTTTTTCCCAAATTTTATTATGGTGTTTTTTAAATCATTTTTAATTTTTATCTAAATTTTTTATCGTGATTTTTATCTTGAGAGGTGCTATATAAAAAATGTGTCTTTTTTCCTCTTCATTATTTCTTTAATACACTCAAAGATAATTTTATAGCATTAAAGAATCCAGTTCTTCCATATCTAGTTTACTTTTGTTTAGATCCTGTAGGGTTTGTGCGGCTATAGCTGGCCCATGTCAAAATAGATTTTAGGCTGGGTGAAAATGACCCGACTCTAACCAGTAATTTCTACCCTGTGAGCACCAGCCTTTGCTCACCAACACACACAAGCAGAAAATTATAATGCACACTGTGCTCTTCTCTTGTGATGACTGTGCTTTGAATGCCCTCTAGATTTGGGCCAAGCTTTGATGAGTCAGCTCTCTGTGGTCTCTTGTCACAGCCTCCTCTGTCGTGGACGTCAGTATCAGGAAAATCCTAGAGGCTAAAGTGCAGACAGGTGTGTGTTTGCGCGTGTGCATAGATGATGGTATGTTTGTGCTGTTTTGCATCCATGCATGAAACTTTGAGCAGCTTTTGCCGTGTGTGGGGTCGGTGTTGAGGAATGCTGAGGTCAATCCGACTGTCCAGTACTGAATAGTGGTCATAGACAGCTGTTCTTGGCTTGTTCTCAAGCCTCCTTTATCTCTCTGTCACATTTATTCGTTGTATTTTCTCAACCAAATAGTTTCCTCTCTCACTTACGTACAAGGAGCACTGATGTTCTAGAGCACCATTAATGTTTATGGTTAATGGTAGGGATGCACCAATACCGGTATCGGGTATCGGCCTCGATACCACATTTTCTAAAGTACTCATACTCGTTAAAAGTCCCTCGATACCGGGGACCAATACCACGGTCTGAGAAAAGTCTGTTTGATCGGCATGTAAGGGGTTAATCACAGGCGCCGAGTGCCCGCCCCCAAGGCCCCAGCTGCACCTCAGAGCAGGGAGAAATTTTCATTTTAAATAAATGTTCTTAATTCCAAACGAGTGCCTTGTTTTTTTGTTAAAGTATACAACTAAAGCTGTTATCTGTAAATTGAAATCATGTTTTTATTAAGTACTCGGTATCGGTGAGTACTGAAATGCAAGTACTCGTACTCGTTTTCCAAAAAAGTGGTATCGGTGCATCCCTAGTTAATGGGCTTGCTGGGAAATCGTTTTTACGTAGGTACCAGGTCTTTGGCACCACAGAAGAGTTTATGAGTCTTTTGGCATCTTCCTTGCTTAACAAAATGCCAGCAAAGACCACCAGCCTACAGCCGGGTGGTTTCATTCTGACCCATATCAGACTAAGACATTCTAGAATGTTGTTTTTACGTTTTTACGTGTGCAGGGAATGATTTTCTTTTTTTTTTAAGTCAGTGGGAAACAGTCTGGATAGTAAGTTGTAGTTTAGAAACAACATACTTTAGCTTTCAGCAATTATATGATTTTCACATCTACACAGTCTGTCTTGTTTTATTCCCAGCTGTTCTGTCAAAGCAACATTCTCATCTTTTGCCATATGCTGGATATTCCGTTTGTGACGTGTTGGTAATGGTTGATTCTTCCACATTCCGAAGAGGTCCTACACACAACCTTTAAAATGGGTGTGGTGCTTTGTGTCACTTTTTCCTTAAGTTAGTTCAGAGGAAAAGGTTCATCTGTTTTTGAAAACCCTTATGTGAGAATCTAACTGGAGAGTATTTTCTAAACGCTGCTGCACCAGCAGGAATATTCAGCTCAAGAAGCACCTTCCCGTGCTTCGCTCTATGGGAGCTTTTTATGTTCTAGTTGGTCATGTTTGCAAGTGGGAAGTATAACTCTGTTACGTGGAAGTAGCTGACATTTGTTTCAGTTTTAAAGTTTAAATTTGGATTTTTTTTTTCACTGTATTTTTTTGGGTTAGGTTTTTTTTTTTTTTTGCTTATCTGTCTTTTTTTAAACTTTATTTATCAAACAACACCAACAAAACTAATCATATGAAAATGTATTATTTTCACTTCTTTACAATTTGATAGATGGGGTCAAAATATAATATACATGAATTACATTTTCTACCTTTGTTCATACTAGTGTTGTCAAAAGAACCGGGTCTTCGGTACTAACCCGGTACTACAAAAATGTAAACGTCACGGTTCCAAGATTTGTAGGTACCGGTAGTACCGAGGTCCCGTCTAAAAACCGGATCCTTGATGCGCATGATTCGCGCATTCACTGGGCGCGTGCAGTCGCTTCTAAAGCAACACCGCAGAACGCAGAGTGACGGCGAGCGGTGGACCAGCTGATGTGATAAATAAAGTTCATTCACGGAGACACCCCCGCCCCGACGGAGACCCCCGCCCCGCTGTCACTGAGAACCCCCACCCCGACGGAGACCCCCCCCCCGCCCCGCTGTCACGGAGACCGACAGGAGAGACGCTTCGCTCCAGCAGCACCTCCCGTTCTCCTGCTTTCTTGTATTTTTAATTCCTAAACTTGACAGGATGTCCCACAGACCCCTGAATCCCTCTGTCAGCGCTCATCATCAGGAACGTCCTGACACGACGCTCACCTCCGCTGATCAGTGACGTAGGAGGCGGATTGAATGCGACATGACCGTTCAGACTAGTCGCTTTCAAAAACTTCGCTTAAGTGTCAGAATCAGTACTACATAGAGTGTGGTGTGAATACACCATCGTCTTTATTAACTATTTAACTCTCCTATACGTTTAATTAGGGTAACAAACAAACAGGATGACATAAAGGCGTTGACTGCTCACAGACCTGAGTTTTTCTTTTTTTAATGATTGTAATGTGTATCCAAAAGATGAACAACAATGTATGGCTCAGTCGGTGTTTATGTCCTTAAAATCAGTTTGTCAAAAAAGATGTTCTAACTAGAGGTTCTAGTCTGGATAACTAGCAGGTTTACAAAAATATATGAACAAAAACACATTTTGATTAAATAAAAGTGCATTAAAAACATGTTATGATAGTAATACAATAGGAATTCGGTTCATTTTTCTAATATACAGCACTGATTCACAAAAGATGTCATCTCAAAGCACTTTACAGGAAAATTAATGTTTTTATTGGTAAATTTAGTCTAAATTAAATTTTTGTTTGGTACCGAAATTGGTACCGAGAACCGTGGATTTTCACTGGTACCGGTACCGAATACTGAAATTCTGGTACCGTGACAACACTAGTTCATACCATATATACATGTAGCATGTATGCCTAATATACTGAAGCAAAAATCATCTATGTAATCAATAATAATTAATATCTTTCTACAATTGAATAATAAACAAACAAACAAAAACTTGGGTTTTAAAACTCAGTTGCTTCAATTACAGATTTCCATATTTTTTCAAATTCTCCTATTTTCAGTCGTAATCTTGCAGTAATTTATTTCATAACGCAAACTTGTTTAAAGCCATACTCTTTTCCATGTTTTTAAATCATTTTCTTGAGCCAGTATGTGCTAAAATGACCCTTTACAGGGTTAATGAAATGTTACTCAGACCCCCACCGCCCTCTGTGGCCAGAATACCACACTTGCAACTTCAGAGTGCCGCTTTGGTCTCTGTTAGTCTTAGTTAAATGGAGCTGGCATGCCTGGTGCTGCAGTCTGCTTCCAGCATGTTTTAGATCATGAACACAGCTGATTTGTTTGATTTAGTGATGAATTGCTCCTGTAGACACTAATGAAGGCTGAGGAGACATTTCAGCAGTTAGATTAAGGTGTTAAAAAGACGAACGCACAGCGAGGTGATAAGTTTATTTATTTATTTATTTGTTTTGATCCCCATTAGCTTCCACAGCATGCTCCGGTAGCTACTCTTCCTGGGGTCATTTCAAACATCAAGCATATAAAACAACATTACATCAAACATTAAGTCTTTAACATTTAAACATTACTTCAAACATTGAAAATATACAATTTAAAAACATTACAACAAACATCAAATACATTAAAACAATTTACAACACATGTTACAACCCAACAGATTAAAATCCAAATGAAAAATTACAATTTTCAATTTATGTCCTAGGCAGATACCATTAGTTTAAAGATGTCATTTGCTATGATAACCAAAGAAAGAAATCACTTAGATTAATACATTCCTTGATAAATCAAACATTTTGAGCTGTTTTTTAAAATTACCTGTTTCACTTTTGGTTCTACTAACAAGGGGGGTGCTAAAAACAAGCCAAAACTGCGTAGATTGCCTTTAACCTTGCTTCTCCACTGTGTGATATTGGGTGTTTGTGGTTTCAGCCATGGTATAGTTATACTTTTCTTTGCAACCATAAGCAGAATTATTGAAAGCTGTATATTTTATCTGTGTGTGAGATTCTCAGGCAGGATCCCCAATATAAACACATTTAAACTTATCTGTCTTTTAACGCATTCTGTAGTAAAATGTTCACCATTCAGATTCTGCTGTCCATTTAAAAACAAAGCTTACTGTTAGACAAGTTAACCAATACAACAAAGACAGTATGTAGTTGTGCTCCATTGATTTGTGACTCATTTATTTATTTTGGTGGGGAAAGATTTTCCAAAAGCTGATGTTTTTTTGTCTTTTGTCTCTGCAGAGGGAATTCCTCAGGTGTACTACTTTGGTCCTTGTGGTAAATACAACGCCATGGTGCTGGAGCTGCTTGGACCCAGCTTAGAGGACCTGTTTGACTTGTGTGACCGCACCTTCTCCCTCAAGACCGTCCTCATGATAGCCATACAGCTGGTAAGATCAGAGCGAGAACAGCAGCCTGGATCTTAATGAATCCATTTGTGTTCTCATTTCAAACTGTCTAAACCTAATGCTGAGCTTTGAGATGACATCCTAGAGAGGAATGAGTTACAACAACACTTAATTTCCCTCTGGGATTATTAAAGGATTTTTGAATTTGAATCTATCCAGGCTAAAATAAAACCCAGTTTTTAACTCCAAATCGCCATGCTGATTGCTGATTGCGGGGTAATAAACAGTATTTCCGTTTTAAAAATATAGCAGAGCTTTAAATATTTATGCGTCTAAATACACGTTTATCGTTTTGAAAACAGCAGCAGTGGAGTCAAGAGTCAATTGTTCCAACATCAAGTCCACTCATTCATCATTTACCAGACTTGATTTTTCCTAATGGAAGTTAAAGCTCTGGAGTCTGACAGTATGATCAAATATTTAGTATATTTATTCAGCTGTGACCTGCCAGGTATAAGCAGCAGTTGTTGAAGACAACATGGATCTAAAAAGTATTTTATTTATAGATCAGTGAGTCTACTCTGATCCAGGAAGGAGGGTTTTAATGAGGAGCAGTTGGGTTGAGGTTCCCTCTTAAACACCAGACTTTATTTAAGAAAACATCTAAATTAAACAGAAGTTTTTAACAGCTTCATTGATGTTTTTATTCTGATCCGACTGCTTTGTTTGCTGCTCAGTTTGATTACGTGTGTTTACCCTTTCACCGTAATACAGACAGAAAAATCAGACTAATAGGACTCCCCATAACTCTGAGCTGGAGGTGTATTTAGATTAAGGATGCCTAACCTGCACTGTATTTAATTTTGGGTTCAAGCTTTGCTAAACTTGTGTTTTGCCTTTCTGCTTCCAATTTAGTCGGTTTATAATTTATTTTTTTTTTAAAAAGTTAGAAACAAAAGAAAACCTTAATTTTTTTCTGCTCTGAATCTTTTGTGTTGTGGTTTCAAAACCAGCATGTGACATTCAGAGACTGACTCTCCCCACCTGGCTGCTTCTTCAGATAACACGGATGGAGTACGTTCACACCAAGAGTCTCATCTACAGAGACGTTAAACCAGAGAACTTTCTTGTTGGGAGGCCTGGAGGCAAGAGGCAGAACACCATCCACATCATCGACTTTGGTCTGGCCAAAGAATATATAGACCCCGAGACCAAAAAACACATCCCCTACCGCGAGCACAAGAGTCTGACTGGGACGGCACGCTACATGAGCATTAACACACACCTGGGAAAGGGTGAGTCTGCTAAACAGGACTGTAGGTTAAGGAACTTTGTAAAAAAAATACTGCTGGTTATAAAATGAACTTTCCTCTCACAGCAAACAACAAATTAAATGAGTTTTTTTTTGTTCTTCTATTTCCAGAGCAAAGCAGAAGGGATGATTTGGAGGCACTAGGTCACATGTTTATGTACTTCCTCCGAGGTAGTCTCCCCTGGCAGGGCCTAAAGGTACTGGAGTGCATTTTGTGTTTTCAGCCAACATCCCTGTATGATTTTGATGCTTGCCTCACTTTTTCCTTTTATGCAAGTTCTGTTTAAAGTTAGTCTCTCTGGTGTAGCCATTTTTTAGTTTGTCTGTGTGGTCTGAATGGGTCACACCCAGTGAATATTACAGCTGATCTAAATTTCATAGCAGTTCATGCATTCACTGTAGTGCGGGTCACCATCATCATCATCATTTTTATTATTATCGTGTTCTTTTTTAAGCTTTTGCAATTTCTTAACTTTCACACACATCAGTCCTGTCGGATTTTAACTATTTCTCCAAACTGAGGGAATTCAGGAAGCAGTCTACAATAAGTAATAAAGATTTCATTATTATACAGTATAAACTCACATTAGACTGGGTGAAATAGCACTTAAAGTGCTTTAAAATGGGTTTTATTACAAAAGCACTAGTTTAGCCTGTCAAGCCATCCTATATATGTGAATATATATTCTGGCCACGACCCATAGACAGGTCTCAGTTGTGGGGCAGAATCTATGGTTGTGTTTCAAACTGTCTTAACATGCTATTGGACAACAAACAACATTACGTACTCACCGCTACGGATGTCAGACAAGGCAGTTCACCATACTGTCAGTGAAGATGCAAATACATCCTTTTTCTAAATAAAGTATTTAAGTACCCCTATCTGCTCTTGACTCAAAGAAAAGCCCAAGTCTAAAAAGTCAAGTTGATGCCAGTCGCAGTAACATCTCGCCCACCAAACCGACAGAGCTGTGATTGGCATAACACAATACTTCTCAGGCCAATGGTAGACCTGCTGAGGCTCTAATGGAGAGTCTCTGACTTTGGGAACCAGCTTGTCTGGGGCACAGATGAGGATCTCAGTCTTATCATTCAGCTGTAGAAAGTTCCCAGCCAGCAGCCGTCCAGGTTTTAATAGCGTCTAAGCAGCTGTGCAACAGCTGCAGCTTAGACATCTCATGGGGCTTAAAGGAGATGTACAGTTAAGGGTCATCTACGTAAAGATGGTAGGAGATTTCTTAAAGAGCTCAGGATGTGAGGGAGCAGATAATGGAGGAACAGTAGAGGCCCCAGAACAGAACCTTGTGGGACACCATGGGCGAGGGAGGTGGAGGAGGACCGAAACTTGGAGACGGCTACAGAGAAGGAACGCTGTGACAGATGAGAGGAGAACCACTCCAGAGCAGTTCCTGATAGGCCTACCCAGTCTCTCAGCCTATCCAGTAGCAGGTGATGGTCAACAGTGTCAACGGCTGCAGTCAGGTCCAACAGGACCAGAACAGATCTATGGAGCAATATCACTTTCAACTTTCTGTCTAGATTTTTAGGCTACTAGTTATTTGCTTCGACTTCATGAATTATTCTTTAAAAGTTAAAAAAAAAAAAAAAGTTTAGATGATTTGTGGGAAAATAAAACCTATTTTTAGTATAATGCAGATTATTCCTCAGATTTTCAGATGAATTTCTGCTCGACTAACATCAGAAATATGTATTGTTGTTTTTATTTCCCTATTCACGTGAAGTCGTCATGCACATACTTGCACACAGCATGTTTTTGTTTTGGAAACTTTAACTGAGGGAGAAACTGCTGCAGTATCTGATGAACACAGTAGCAGGTTTCTGCTTCTTTCTCCTTGTTAAAGACAAATAATCTCGTCAAATATGCAAAGATAAACGTGCATTATTATTATATTTGAACTTTACTTCTACAGTAATCTCAGTGACATGAAGGTGCCCTAACCTGCTGCAGTTGGGGAAAATGTTGATGTAATTTTATTGTAAATCTTTTATTGGAACATAAATAAAAATAATAAAAAAGTAAGCTGTCGGGTTCAAAGAATAATCTGTCCGCCCAGAACCTCACAAAAACCTGAGACGGGAATCGGCCTTGGAAACAGTCGTTGTTACGGCTCTAATCGTTTATATTTGTTTCACCAGTTATGACTCATGTAATTTTCTTTTCTTGCATAATCACATATAAACTGTGGATTTATATTCTAATAGCTGAAAGAGCCTGGAGCGCTCTAAAAGGCCACAAAGACAGGTGCCTGGATGGCAGGTCGTAGCAGGCAGCGGCTCTCTGAAGGCATCAATATCAAAGAACAGTTGAGAAGAAAAGACGTCTCATCTGAACAGTTGCTGTGTGGGTGGAAGCTCTTGGTAGATGAATGTGAGGGATGTAGTGTGGGGGATGTCGCATGGCTCAGGCCAAAACAAGCCTTTGTGCTGTTCAGCAACTCACACAACGGCTAAAGATTTATGTCTGAAATGTAATTAAAACAAAGTATTTAAGGGACAGTCGGTAGGTTCTGTTCTTACCTACAAAACGACACCAAAGCCTCCGTTTACAACAGAAAACGTTTAAACCAGAGAATTATTGTGTTCCTAACAGGATTAGACTTATAGAAGATGATGCTTTGACATGAAAAGATCCCTCAGAGGAGGCTGAGTCACATGACCTAGTTCCACTGATACTTCATATGAAAACTTTTAGAAAGTTGTGCCGAGTACTTTATTACTTTAGATGTAGTTACATCCTTCACAGCTGTGTCGGCGATCCTGCAAACATCTAATGTAACTGTTCTGGTGCTACACTCAGAATGGCTAATCCAAGAGATTTAATCTGTCTGCAGGTCAAACCCCCGGAGCAAACAGATATGTGTTTATTTTTAGAGAACAGGGATGATTTTGTATTTTTCCCCTCTTTAGGCTGACACTTTGAAAGAGAGGTATCAGAAGATCGGAGACACCAAACGAGCAACACCGATTGAAGTGCTTTGTGAAAACTTCCCAGGTCAGTAGAATCACGGTACTTTGTTTGCATTTGACCTTTTTTACATGTATAATTACACACATAAATGTTTTTGCAACAGAAGAGATGGCCACCTATCTGCGCTATGTGAGGAGGCTGGATTTCTTTGAGAAGCCGGATTATGATTACTTGAGGAAGATTTTCACAGATCTGTTCGACAGGAACAACTACGTCTTCGACTACGAGTATGACTGGGTCGGCAAGGCTCTTGTGAGTGCACCTTACAGAAACATCGTGACCTCACACTTCTTTTTTAGGCATTAGGTGTCATTTCTACTGGGGATGCACCGATCCGATCTTAATATCAGTATCGGTAAAGATATAGAACATTCTAGATCGGGTATCGGAGACTATGGGCCCGATCCATGAGAATTGATCTATTCAGTATATTTCTATGTGCTGTGAGTGACGACGTCATGCGCTACAGTCCCACGCTGTGCAGAAGCTCACGTTGATTTCAAAATGGAGCGAGCAAAAGGATCAGCAATTTGGAACTTTTGGGCCCCTGTACAAAAGGATGATCCCAGTCTTTTTCATATAGTAACAAATAGTTCATTATGTAATACAGTTTTTCCATATCGGATCGATATCGACCGATACTAAACTTCTGATATCGGTATCGAATGTGAGAAAAGTGGATCGGTGCATCTCTAATTTGTACGGCTGAATAACGGCTGTCAGAAGTGATCATTTTGCTAAAAGCTTTTCTTCTTGGTCTCTCAGCCCACACCAATAGGCCCCATCCCCAGTGACACGCCTCTGCAGCCCAGCAAAGCACAACCTCAGAAAACCCAGGTGAGTTCATCAACTTCAAGCACAACCAACCTGACCAATCAGACAACCTGGTTCCTCCACCTCACCATTCATTTACTGTTCTATAAGCAACTTCCTGGAAAAAAGGCCACTGGTCATGATCTCAGCTCTTATCAGACAACAACTCTAATAAAAGAACAGAAAATCATCCTGACATGTGCAGACATGAAGGTGACTCCAGCTGGGAAGCAAAGCAGCATTTACGGTTTAAAGTGATTCTTGAAACCTTTGCCACTCTAAGCTCCAGTCATTGCGTGCATGAGTTGAAAATGCAAATTGCATTGTTCATACCAGTAATGACAAGGTAACTGCTTAGCGTGTGTCAAAGTGTAGCGTTTTTGTTTTAACAGCATGCTATCCGAGCCTTGTTTGGTGCAGGGGACGGCTAATTAGTGAGCTTACGAAGAAAAAATATAAATGAAATATGTCTGACACAAATAATGGTGCAGATAAGGTGACTCATCGTGTCCCGTAACGCTGTAGAGGGGAGAGCATTTGATTTTATGACTGACTTATTACACTGGACTTTATCCCTGTTTGATGGGATTGGCTTGGTAACAACTTGCCATCTTTTAATGCTGCCAAAGCACCTCCCTGTGTTCGTTTACACTGGTTTAGGACTGAAAACCAGTTACATCCTGGTTAAAGCAGGCTGCCTTTCAACAGGAAAGTAGCTTCCATCTGATCTGGAATCAGTGTGGTATTTGTGAGGGAGGTTTTAATTATAGGTAAATGTCTTTTAATCAAACCAAATGGAACGGTTCTTGTTTGAAGTGATTATCAAACATCAGTTTGAATACATTTCTGTTCTAATGATCCTGTAGCTGAGATGATCAAGGCTGTTTTCTTTTACTTCTGCATGACTTTATTAGTGTTGATCTGTGCTTCACATCAATTTTTGCTTCCCTTTAATCCTCTATTAACATAGTTTGTCTTAACAAGCCTGCTTCTGCTTGGGAGATGTCTTCTATAATTTTTGTTTTTATTCACTCCCTCTCCTCCTTGTTATCTCCCCTCTATCTGCACCTCCTACTTCACCTCCCCCTCCACATCATCACCTCACCTGCAACCCCCCCCTCCCTCCCCTTATTCTCACCACTTCCTGCCCACCTGCCTCAACCCTTTTTGCTCTGTGTCAAGTCACCTGAGCCCAAAGGAAGTGAGTCTCAGCCAACTCCCGTGACCAATAAGGAGACTCTGGGGTCGCACCTCACGGCTGAGCGGCTGGGGGGCTCTGTTCAGGTACCACCACTGCTGCTTCTGCTGCTGCTCTGATTGCTGATGCATGAATCCATGTAAAGTTGTGACCGACTCCCCCTTCTCACTGACTCCCACATTGCCTGCCTGTTACTGCATTTTTTGTGTGTTTGCATTAGAAACCTAGAACTCTTGTTTTGTTTTCAGAGCTCTGCATGCTGCTTGTAGGCTGCTTTCAATAAAAGACATGCAGAGTCGACGTCCAGCATTATGTAAACCCCGTATTTGAGAAGCACAACCTGACTAGATGCCTTTGCTCGTTGTTTTTTTTTATTAGTGAGAAAATGAAATACCTATCAGAGGCATTTAATATGTTTTTCTCTATCTTTAAGTCAAAGGTCTGTTTTTTCAGTGTGGTGCAAACCTGCCACCTAGTGTCAGAAAGTAGAACTGCAGCTTTTAAAAGCGATTTGCTCATTTGTGGTCGTCTGTTTTCACGTTCAGTCAAAACAGGTTTTTCTTGTTGTTCCTCTTGTTCGTTCTACTCTTGAATGATGTTTTTATGAGCAAGTGTCATAAACTGGAAAAAGGCGTTAAGTTGGTATTATCTAAAGTTTTTGTCTTAAAGCTCATCTGTACTTCTGAGCTTGGAAACGCAGTAAAAGAATGTAGCAATAAAAGAGTCGCCCTGAACAGGAGGAATCACAGCAGCAAGCAAAACCTCGTTCAGCATTCATCTTAGAAGAACTGTAACATGTGGGAGTGTCGTCTAAACTGTGACGTTGGTGTAGTTGGTTCAGTCCAGGTTGATCTGAGAGCTCATATGTCAGGAGACGTTTATCTGTTCATGCAGTCTGGTGTTTTCCCAACTTTCAGGTGATGAGCTCAACGAACGGCGAGCTAAACCCAGATGATCCCACAGCCGGACACTCCAACGCTCCCATCACTGCTCCCACCGACGTAGAAGTGGCTGACGAACCCAAGTATGAAACAAATCATTTGATCGTCTCTGGTGTTGTTTACTGATGGGTTGGGGCTCAGGAAGAATTCCAGATTTTGCAATAATTTCACACCTAAATTCATTTTTCATTCATTTTTGTATTACAACACAGAACTGTTGACCACTTTTCATGTCTTGTTTTGCCATGAAAAGCATCAAGTAGATTTTATTTATTTAAACGGGCCAATAGAATTACTTTATGCAGTAATCAAGACTTTCTACAGATTACATTATCTTTCAAAAGTAATTCATGTTCAGTTACTCGTCTTAATCAGACTTTCTTTAAAGCTGGGGTCTGTTGCATGACGTCACGCATCATACCGCGCACGCACGCTCAAATAGCTGAATTATCTCCTCAGCCTTCATCGGGTTCTGCAGGAGCTGCTAAACATTCATTTTAATCAAATCTGCAGTGGTTCAAGTAGGAAAACCTCTAACGCCTGCTGCACACTGGAAGCATCAGCGGCGCAGAACGGTTTACACGCGACAATCGCGGCACTCCAGTGCACACCGGGAGAGTCAGCAGCGAAGCGAATTCACCGCTGCGCTCCTCGCTCGACTCGCAAGATCACAAGATCCCTCGAGAAGGTCACGGTTTGTTTATGCCGTCCGCCACCAAAAAGAAGGAAATGACGTTTGATATCGCTGTTTGATGTCAAATATAATGTTTTTACTCACCACTGCCAGGATTAAAGCCATGAAAAACACACCGCTGCACTTCTCGAACAATGCAGGGAGTAAATAAGTAGTGAGGTCACACGTATAGACGTAATCTACATAGATATGGAATCGCATCGCTGTAACAGACTTTTATTTTGAAAATTACCGGGCATTTTACACTGAAACCGAGTGTGATTTCCTGTGTAGCCCTATGTTAACTGCGGAAATTGATGCATCCCAGAAGCGGCAGGTGGCAAAAATAGAACCCAATCCTATCTTTAGCCGCGAGGCGTGCAGCTTCTGGGACACATCTGGAAATTTTGTGACACCCCCATAGACTATAATGGATTCCATTTGACGCGGCGACATTCCGCTGCCGTTCCGCGCCGCTGATGCTTTCAGTATGAAGTAGCCTTAAAACTGACAGGAAGCTGGCACTCATGATGCTAGCACACCCCTGCTAACGCTACAACAGGCTAAAACAGGAGTCTGATTTAGCACGAGGTTGAACAGTATGCTAATCACTTAGCTCCATTACACAAAAGACAAACACCTTGGTGTTCCCCTCCCTCATCTTCCAACGTTATTCTGAAGTTTACAGACTGAGATTATTTCAGTGCAGGTTGAGTTAGCATTCAAGCTAGGTTGACTGAGGTGCCTGATTTGTTTTGCTTCAGAAGCCAAGGGAAGGACTTAGGGGATATAAATTCTGAAAGATGACCTACTTTATATCGTAGAACAGGGTCTGATAGTCAAATTTAAGCTTTTACTTCAAAATGTGAAACTATGTCCCCCAGCTTTAATGTCTTTAGGCAGTTTGCTGGACTTGGTTCATCTCAAAAATCCAGATAAACTCATTTGAATTCCTGAATGAAAAAAGTAAAGAAAAGCAGTCTGAACTTTGACACGTGGAACATATAACAGAGAACACCTGTGAAGCTGTAGACTGTTTCTGTAAATGTGAAGCCCTCTCAGTGTGATGCTCTCCTCCTGCAGGTGCTGTTGTTTCTTCAGAAGGAGAAAGAGGAAAGCTCTCCAGAGGCACAAGTGAAGGAAGAACATGGAGAGAACTTGAAACATTGTGCTCACTGTCAAGTTTTAAATGGAAGCAACTACACAAACTCCCCTCCTCCCCCAGGCCTCTCCCTCACCTCCTTACCTTCTCGCCTCCCCATCATCACCACGCCTCCCCCCCCCCCCCCCCCCCCCTCCTCGCGCTCTGTATTTCTCGTTCTCAGTGCTCCAGGGCTACAGCCGAGTTGAAGGAATGTTGCAGACCTACTGACTCCACAAGAGACTGATTCTTTTATCGATGAAAAATAAGCGCACCTTGCTTCACAAACGGGGGCTTGAGAAAAACTATAAAAGCTGTAACAATGAAACTCAAATACTGTGGCGTGAATATGAAAAATGATGCTGTTTGAAGCAGTTGTTGTATTCTAGATTCCATACAGAACGTTTATCGTTTCAAACAGTCAGCTGTCGATCAGGGGAAACCATTTAAGTGGATGGAGTGAAAGAATTCTGCTCTGTAGGAAATTGTTAATTTTCTCATTTTTTAAATTTTGGTGTGTTTTCTTTGTTGGGATCAAGGTGAAGAGGAAAAGGTGAACTATGCTGATGTTAAATCTGAAAGACACAGGAAGCATTTCATCTATAAAACAGAATTTTTATGTACTTTTTTCCTCTTTTTTTTTTTTTTTGTAAGTGAATCCTGAGTTTTCAAAGTCGAATCCCTGCATTGAGAACTTGCTTTCATGTCGTAATGTTCTGGAGTTCAGTTTCTTTCCTTTTTGTCTTTCAACATGGTCTTTGTAGCACAGTCACTGGCCTCAGGTACTGTGGAAGAACGAGAGACGCGGATAGTAAGCTCTCTTATTTTTATTGCACTTTTGGAAGAAAAAACCCAATTACAGTGGAAAAGTTTAGGTTTCAAATTAACCATTTAAAAAAGCAACTTAATAAAGTCTGATGTAGGAAGAGTCCTTCAACGCTTATATCTGAGTTATGGCTGAAAAATGTTGAATTTTTTTATTTTATTTTTGAAAAAAGGAAAAAAAATGTCTTGATTTTTATTTCTTACATCAAAGATAATTTACCAGGAAATCATAGTTCGTGCCTTTTTAAGTAAAATGTTTCAAGCTCAAGTGAGTGTCCCGCTATGACGTTTGATCTAATCTGACCCAAATGCTCAGTGGATTATTGTGTGTGTGTTTGTGGGGGGTGCACGCCGATGTTTGCTAATCCAAAAGTTGTAAACAAATTTTTGAAACGAGTGTGCACGTGCCCCTGTCCCTCATGACTCTTCCTCCTTGACCTTCTGCTGTGGAGGCACAGCCGTACGGCGCTGGCGGGAGGCTGGGATATCGAGTGTGTGTGTGTGTTACCAGTTCAAAGAGATCTAACACACACACACAACAAATCTGTCCGAGACTTGTTTTATTTGGATGTCACCAAGAGACGAAAAGCTCAGTGAGGTTAATTAGTTAAAGTGTTTCTGATGAAAATGTTCATTTGTGCTGCAGCCAGACGTAGTTCCATGTTTCCCTCTGATTATTTTGTTTTGCTCTGTGCCTGACAGCATGCTGTTCTGTTTCCATCCATGTCTAAATGCCCTCTAAAACAGCTAATGTTATACTCATGTTAGTCCGTTAAAAACATAAAGCCTTCATTTAAACCCTGATCAGGTGACTGGTTAAAAAGATGAATTCATCTGGACTTGTCCCGCCAACCAAGTTCCTGCTTTTAAAACCCCAGATGTCCAGATCTGAACAGATATTTGTTAAAAACACGTGCATCAAAAGCTTAGTTTTTTACTTTTTGAGCCTCATCTTGTGTAAAATTGGTTACGTGCTTATTTAACGACCCATTTAAGGTGGATTTTTAAAGGTCAGGGATCTAAACAGGCCTCGGGAGTCTTAAGACGTGTCAACATTTAAACTTGCATCACAGGAAGTGACAGAATGACAACAGCGCTCAAAAACACCTAAAATGTGATGTCCGTTACGTCATAATCTGTCAATGATAGTTGGTTTATTTGATTTTAAATGAACGGATAAAACAAACTGACTAGCATGTTGCAGCCGTGAACCTGGACGTTTAGGTTCCCCCCCATTCATGATAAAACTCTGGGGTGTAAATTCTTGTTAAAGGCTGAAGTTGGATTGTTTGTAAAATTTAAATATCTGTTGGCAGTTTAGTGTAAATTCAATTGTGACATGAAACCCAAATGTCTAGTTTGCTCGCAGCATTTTATTAGTTCAGACATGACCTCCTCACATGGACCCAACTGCTTTTTAAGTGAGCCGAGCGTTTCTTCCTCTGAGCAGGTTTTAGAGGACAGAAGAGCGGCAAAGCGAAGCCTCAAGTGTGTGAGAGCCACGGGTTTTTGTTCGCTGCAGAGCTGTTTTATTGCTGTAGAAACCTGAATACATCTGCAGATGTTCTGAGGAAGATTGTGGAGACTCCTGTGCGCATTTACGCATGGAGGCGTTCCTGGATCCGTTGCGCCATTTCCAGCAGGGACCACTAGGCGGCGCCATCAGACTGTTCCACCTGAGCTGAGAGCAGCCTGGAGGCCCAGCTTGGTAGAATTCATTACTGCGTTTATGTGATTTCTAACTGGGGAGACTTCTGGAGATGTTCAGACTAGTGTTGGGACTTTGCTTCTGCTCTACGTCTCTTGGTGTAACTATTTGCAACATGTATTTGTAAATATGACAACGACAGATCTCTAATTGTGAATAAAGGAAATTTTATCACAGTTATGGAGCAGTTTGTGCCTGCTGATCGGTTTTTTAATCAGTCTGCAGGCTGAGTTCATCTCACCTGTGCAGGTGTGACGCTGCCCAGAATTCAACTAAACACCAGACATTCTGAAACTCAGGCATCTGCTGGGCAAGTTTCATCTGAGGACATACGTGGTGCCCATTAAACAACTTGGTGTTATCAGACAAATAATAGTTACCGTGTTCATAAGTCAGAGTGCAGGGAAATGGAAGATTTTTTTATTATTTAAGACTCCAGCTGTGCTCAAATAGGCTGCAGGTAAATCCAGTTTTATTTGTTTTTATTTTCACATTCTTTCACTTTTAACTAATTGAGAACTTGATTTTTCTCCTTTATATTATAGAAGCTGAATAGTCTGAAAAGCAGAATGTCTATTCTAGTTTTTCTTCCTGTTTTTGCAAATTAAACCAGTATTTTTGCAGATATGAGAGCAACCATCTTGCTGTGACACCAATATTTGTTTGGATGAGTTGTGACACCCAAACCAAAAAAAAAAAAACTTTACTAGAACAAGTGTTAGAACCATGCTATGCAACTTTTTCATATTTTTAAAGAGGACCTAGAATGTAAACCAACATTTTCATTGTTATTGAATAAAGACAGCTTGGGTGGTCAACAGTAGCATGTCAAAAAGTCAAAGCTGTGTGTGACCTACTTTTTATGTAAATTTGAAAAAGGTGAGAGAAAAACTTCTGATCAGAGAAAGCCTACCTTAACCCGTCATAAGGAGGAGCCCTTCCTCCTCATGTCTCCAGTGTCTGAGACCTTCTGGGGAAACCAACCAATCAGCAAGCAGCTCATTATCATATTCATGTCCTGGCCGGGTGGGAGGGGTCAACAGCTCTTTTCACAGCAAGGCTGGTTTAGGGGGTTTAGAATGGCCTGTATCAGGGCTCCTGGGACAGATGAAAGCCAAAAGAACATTTCTTATGCTTTTTAGAGGCTCAAAGCTCTGTTTTAGATTGTTGATGATCAACTGCATTCTAGGTCCTCTTTAAATCATTTTCTTGAGCCAGTATGTGCTAAAATGACCCTTTACAGGGTTACTGAAATGTCACTCAGACCCCCACCGCCCTCTGTGGCCAGAATCCTGCACTTGCAACTTCAAAGTGCCGGTCCAGTCTATTGAACTTTGTAAAAGTGGAGCTGACATGCCTGGCGCTGCAGTCTGCTTCCAGCATGTTTCCTGCATGTTTTAGATCATGAACACAGCTGATTTGTTTGATTTAGTGATGAACCGCTCCTGTAGACACTAATGAAGGCTGAGGAGATGTTTCAGCAGCTAGTTTAAGGTGTTAAAAAGAAAAACGCACAGCGAGAAGATAAGTTTCACTTTTGGTTTCACTAACGAACACTAGGGGGTGCTAAAGCAACCCAAAACTGCATAGTATCCATTTAAGATAAAGAGAGGAAATGAACATGTCATTTTCTATTGAATATTAAAGTACACTAATTCGCCAAATAATTAGCAAACATTTAAAAATGTTATTTAATCATGTTGTTAAAAACATTACGGCTGCCAGATCTCGCGCAATGAGTGTGAGACATATCACTGTCTTCACGTGCTCTGTGCCACACCTCAGAAAAAGGTAATCTATCTGAGCTAGACGTTGTGTCACCATCAAACTAATGTACACACTCCCCTAGCTACAGTGCTACAGATTTTGAGTTAGTAGATTGACTTTATATGAACGAGGAGGGGAAATGACGCACTCCAGTGGTGACCAGCTGGAACTACTTTGTTCACTTAGGAGAGAACATTTTAGCCTCCTTATCTCACTTAAGGTAAAGAATCCCAATCTTTGTTTTTGTCCTCCTGGGACATACTTTTGTGGTGCCAAGTGGGCCTCTATAAACACTCCAAATGCAGGAAATACCCCCACCCCACCCCCTTTTCTATCAGTGCTTGGTTTTTGCACTTATTTGATCAAGACAAGCTGTTTTAAAGGTGTCCTAGAATGCAATTAATCAACAATCTAAAACAGAGCTTTGAGCCTCCAAAAAGCATAAGAATTTTTTTTTGGCTTTCATCTGTCCCAGGAGCCCTGATACGGGCCATTCTAAACCCCCTTACTCAGGCCTTCAGTGAAATGAGCTGTTTACCCCTCCCACTCAGCCAGGACATGCTGATTGGTTGGTTTCCCCAGAAGGCCTCAGACACATGCAGGTTTGAGGAGGCGTGGCTCCCCCTTATGACGTGTTAAGGAAGGCTTTCTCAGAACAGGAGGTTTTCTCTCACCTTTGTCAACTTTCTAATTTACATAAAAAGTAGGTCACACATGGCTTTGACTTTTTGGCATGCTAATTTTGACCACCCAAGCTGTCTTTCTTCAACAACAAAAATGAAAATGTTGGTTTACATTCTAGGTCCCCTTTAAAAAGTCCCTGATTGTGACATCACAGACGGGGAATTGATCATAGAACCACCTTTCATGTGTTCAAGCTGGAGGAGTGGTGTCTCTACTCTGAGTCCCCCCTCGATATCTTAGCTCCTCAATTCATAGCAGCCAATCAGGGGATGAATGGGCGTGGCCAGCTCCAGCTTGTTTTCTTAAAGTGACAGAGCCCTGAAACGGCTCATTCTGGAAGGTACTGAAACTGGCAATAAAACTGCTGAAATCACTTTATGTGAGAGGGTTTTAGTGTAAAGAACTTCATAAAATGTTTTGTATTGACCATAGAACAAGGGAACTCACTAACAGTCCTTTTCTCTTATTATTTAGTTAAAAACATTTAAAATCCTATTTATGTAATAGTATTAAACATGATGGTACTAAAATAATTGTGGCATTTGTTACTGAGCTTTTTGGTCGGGACATTGGAAAGGGTCAGCCACCACTGCCGAGGCCATACCTCTACCTTTTAGCGTTTAGGGGCCTACAACGGACCCCTGAGGAACCCCACATGAAATATTACATGTGTCTGTTTTAAAAAGATTAAGATTAAAGCCATCAGTTGTCACACACACTGGTGTGTGGTGAAAATTGTCCTCCGCATTTGACCCATCCCCATGGGGAGTGGTGAGCTGCAGACACAGCCGCGCTCGGGAACTATTTGGTATTTAACATTGTGTATCTTATTGTTGCCTGTTTCTTAAATAACTTATGATCCAATCAAGTGCCACTCCTCTGATACCATACTTGCTGAGTTTTCCATAAGCTTTGAGCGTCCAACTAACTGGAAGTTGTGGCGCTTGATGACGATGTGGAATAAATGAACGAAGAAATGCAGTAAACTTTAGTCTGTCCCAGGTTTAGCCTTCTGCGACAGCTAGGAGAATTACATCTTTTGTGAGTTCATTCTGTGTATCTCTACTTGTATCATGGTTCTTTTTTAACACAGAGAAAGAGCTTTTTTACCTTCTTTGCTGACATTTCAACCCCTATACTGCTGTCTGCAAGAAGGTAATAAACAGCTCTTTCTCTGTGTTAAAAAGAACCATGATACAAGTAGCTAGGAGAATTGTTTTTAACTCTTCTGCAAGACTAACACAGGCCTCCATACCAGCTTACCTGAAATCTGCTGCCATCATCCCTGTCCCCCAAAAACCGTCATGTCTGACCCCCATTGCATTACCACCCATCACCCCCAAGTGCTTGTAGCAGCTGGTTCCAATGTCTTTGGTTTTTCAGACTACTTAATAAGAGACCTACATTTCTTTGTAAGTCTTTAAAAAGTTTTCTTCTTCTGATGGTTTGGATTCAGATTCAAGTATCTGTCTATTTCCTCTTGGTTCCCTGGAGAAGACAAACACTCCTCTGTCTGGAGAAATTCTTGATGCTTTCTCTGCAGTAAGATCTCATTTTCAAGTGTGTATCTAGCTCAGGGGTAGGCAATCCTGGTCCTGGAGTGCTGCTATCCAGCACGTTTTAGTATTTTCCCCCTTCCAACACACCTGATTTTAATCAGTAGGTGATTAACAGGCTTCTGCAGAGTTTGACAACTTATAACAGGTGAATCAACCATTGCATCAGCTAAAACATGCTGGATAGCAGCACTCCAGGACCAGGATTGCCTACCCCTGATCTAGCTGGACCTAATCTCTTGGCTTCTTGTGTTTCCTCTTTCATGGGTTTTCCGGTCTCTAATTTCAGCATACTATCTGATTTAACACATTCTGTTGAGAATTTTCAAACTCTGTCAGTTTGGCTTGGAGATCCAGGACTTTTTCTTTGACTTGTATTTTTTTTCTCAGTTCCTCTGTGATCTGCAGGACGTTCTCCTCCAAAACTTTATTGTCCTCAATCAGAAAGTTCTCAGTTTGGTGCTCAAAGCAGCTAATTTTCTCACAGGCAGGGTTCGAATTATGCTTTGCTGTGCTTTTTGTTGACAATATAAGGTTGGAGGTTTGTCCCTTTTTCTTTGCCTCTGGATCAGCTGATCCATGAGTCTGACGGCAGAAAGAGAGCTTTCAAAATTGTGTTTTATCACTAAATTGGACAATCAGCTGAAACAATTGAGGTAAATCTGTTGAAACTAATCACAGGAGATGTCCAGAAAGTTTGGAAACGTGTGTTCATCGTTTGTTAATGAACGATAGCGAACTTTTACCATAGATAGGACTTTGCTGTCGCCCTGAATATTTTACGGAGGATGTTGCTTGCCATCAAATTTAAAAGCCGTCCCTCAATAATTACAAATCATTTGACGGATCGCTGACTGCTTCTAGGCGAGCGACTTTCAAGTGCGTTGCGAAGTGTTGGAGACCGCTGCAGAAGCTAATAATATATTTGTTACATCGTCACATTTGTTCACAGGTGTAATTTAGTGCTTTTTGTCTGATTTAAGCTGGTCAAACTGTGAAAGTTGAAATGTTTCATTCAAAAGCAAAGATATTACTCATCTGGGCTAAGCCCCGGGGCTTTTTCAACCCTAAATCCGCCCCTGCTACTTAATGAGAGACTTACAAATTTTTTTGTAAGTCTTTGAAACATTTTCTTCTTTACATGGTTTGATTTCAGAGATGTTTCCTCCTGTCTCTCTGTAAGGAACAAACTATTCTCTGTGTCGACAAATTCTGGAGGTTTTTCAGACTGAAACACTTGATTTACCTGTCGTTTTTCCAGTTCCTCTGTTAATTGTTTCAGGTTTTTCTCCAAAAACTCATTGTCGTCAACCAGAGAGCTAGTAACCTCTATAAAGCTCTCTGTTTGGCGCTCCAGGTGGCTAATCTTCTCACAAGCATGATGAAAGTCCAAAACGCTTTGCTCCAAAGCCAATTTCTGGACTTCTATCTGCTCCTGACATTTCTGCAGGTCTGTGGAAACGTTTTCAAGTTTTTCTCCCAATTCCTTATTTTTGTCTGAGAGGCAGTTTTTTAAGTCACACAAGAACCTGCATTCATATTCGGCACCGTTGAGTTTAAAAATTGCAGCCTGGAGCTCCAGAGACTGTTGTTCCAACGTCTCCTCCTGTTCTTGAACTTTCTCGGTTTTCTGAGCTAACTTGTTATTGCTAAAAGCAAGCTTTCTGTTCAGATCCCCAATATTTTCACGAAGTACCTTGTTGTCTTCTCTCTCCTTCTCAAAGTCTATTTTAACATTCTTGAGTTTCAGAGCCTGGTCGTCCATAATTTCGTGTTGGTTTTTTAAATGTTCAAATTGATTGCTGAATTGGTCTTTGAAACTAAGAACCTGCGAATTCAACTTGTGGTTTTCCTCTTGCAGAGAGGCTATCTTTTCACGCAGAGAGTGATTCTCCTCTATAAGTTCGTCTTTTTCTTTTTGGAGTTTTTTAGTCTTCCTATTTCCAAAGTTTTCTATAGTTTTACGAAGATTTTCCACGATTTTACGGAGATCTGCGTTGTCCTGTCGAAGGCCAGTGTTCTCTTGGCTCAGAGACTCCAGAGTTTGATCATCAAGACTCATATTGCTTCTCCCGGTTATTTGAAAAAGCTTCTTGAATGTCATTGTCATAAATTCCAAAACAACAAGGTGTTCCTTCAGGATATCTGCTCACAGCTGTTCGTGCTATAGCGCGCTATAGAGATGCGATCAGTAAATGCAGCCAGTGGATGTGTTCTGTAGAAGAGAGGAAGGTGACGTCATCAGTGATCACCGTAATGATACATCAAAGGGCTGTTGGTCAGCAGTTTCCATGGTAGCAACAATATCAAAATACTAATTTTGGTCATTTGGTGACGTCATCATTGTGCGACTATAACCGCACATACGTGTGCATAGATATCATATATATTACTAGATGCCTTACCCGCGCTGTTCGTCAATTAGACGAACGTCTTTACACGGCGGCCATCTAGCGACAGCTGCCCCCTCTCATAACATTGGTGTCAATGGTGAATGTACTAAATAACTCTAACTTGCTCAATTTTCTCCGATGCGCTGCTCCTGGTGGAGAGCGGGGTAGGAGGAGAGAACGAAGCAGCGACGTGCTGCTAAAGCCAGTAAGCTACACATGTTCTACTGGTACTGAATAAATATATTTTTCTGTGCTAAATGTCGGTACTTGCCCAGTAAAATGTCCCGTTCCTCCCGCTGCAGTACGACCTGACCGGAGTTTTACTAAACTCCTCTGAGTTGGTGGACTAAGAAAATGCCGACAAAAATCACAGCTTTTGCTGCATTTTGCTAAAGAAAAAGAGCAAAATTGTGTCACTAAATATGGAATTACTAGCAATTTAATAAAGCACCTCGTTGTATGGCATGTAAGTCTGCAGCAGAAGCGTGAGCCGTCTTTAACACTACCAGGCCCTTTTAACATTTAATCAACAATCACCTGTAGCCCAATTCCTATTTTAGAGCAAAAATATAATAAATACTAGACCAAATATAATTTTAACAGTCATGATTGAACTTAAGGTTATCAATAGCTATTTTGTTACTAATATAAATTATTTTTTATATATATTAACAACTGCAGTAGGAATTAAGTTTAAGAAATCTCAAATCCTAGGTGGCAGTTTTAACATTTATCAGGCAGACTGGATATTTTCTCCAGATATCTACTATAAATCTATTTAACATTTCAGATGAGCAGCAGATTAAAGTTAACTACTTAGAATAATTTAAAAGAACAAGTGTCCCAAAAGTTTAGTTTTTTTTTGAAAAATCCACATCAGCGCCATGAAAAGCAAAATGAAACCACACTGAAGTTAGTTTAGGTAGTAAATATAACAGATGTTCATCCTGGTTCAGCTGAGATATTTTAATGTTTCATCAGGTTGTGACACTGATTCAGCAGGTCTGATCATCTGTTTGTGTTGTTGCTGATCACAGCTGGTCACTTAGTGACAGACTACAGGAAATACATCACTTTAGTCACCTCAGGATTGTTTTATTCGTTTATACAGATAGTTTCCGTATTCTGATGGAGAATTTTTGGATTTTTTTAATATCTTCCACATCATGTAACTTAGTCAAATTTTATTTTGACATTTTCATTTTTAGATGGAGTTTTCTCACTTTATTGTGAAAAGGTTCCAGAGGTGTTGTGGTACTTTACCTTTAGGCTTCACATTCCAACATTATTTGTTGAAAGTCCAAGTTCACTAGTTTTTCTTTCAACACATCAGCAATGGTCTCTTGTACGCCTTATCTATCTAGAATGCCTTGTGAGTCAAATCTCTGTGGGGAAAAAAGTTCTGGTGCTCCTGTTTCAGGGACCAGAACTTAGTTGGAGGAGAGGGGAGCAGAGAAGGGCAGGATTTGGAGTCTTACTCTGGATTATTTCCTGATATTCTGACATATCGCCTCTGATTGGCTTGTTTCTCAGTGAACTTACTCATGCTTGAGGCCTATCCTGCTAGTTGCAAAACAGCAGGAGACAGACATTTTTTTCATGTCCCTCCCAAAAATGACTCTCTGAAATTTGACTATTTACTGTCCCCCCAAAAAATGAAATGGGATTTCGGCCCCTGTTCATCACCCACAACTAAATGTCAAAAATCCAGAAGTGCAAGAGGTTTTCATCAACAAAAATAAAAAAGGAAACCAACAGAAGAAAGCTTTTGATGACTCGTGCAATGTTTGTTTTGTGTGTTTGGCCTCCACATCGAGAGGAGCCAGTAGAGGTGGCGCGGGGGGCATCTGGTTATGGATGACTCCTGGACTGCTCCTTGGTGAGGTTTTCTATGGGGGAATTTAACCGACAAATATCAAGAGCTTGAATTTTAAATTTAAGAGCAGGATTTTATATCCTTGCTTTCAAAACTTGTAATGCTTGCACTCAAAATGTCTGCTCTCGTTCAAATATACTCTGTTCTCCCTCAAATCCTTCTTTCTGCACTCAGATTTTAAGTTTCTTGCACAGATATTTTCTTCACCTGTGCAAACTTTCTCTCTGAATGGATCAAAACTGCTCCCACAACTCTGTTCCCTGCGCTCACGGATTTTTTCTGCTCGCTCGCAAACCTGGTAGTATAATCTCCTAGCAACCGCTCGGCCAATGGGAGACTGTTTGGAACTGGGCGGTGACAAACCTCTTCAGGGTGCGCTTGTTTTCTTCATGTGAGCTTGCCTGTGTAGTTTAAACATATAGCTACATCTGCTTTTCCTGCACTGAAAACAGGCCTATATAAGAATGTATTTTATGTATTTTGTGTATATTTCAAATGTATCTGGTCTAAACATGTCTTAGTTTTAAAATGTTAGCATGAATTCATAGTTTGTGAAACATTAAAATCGTGTTTTCTGTGGAAACTGCGCCCCCTAGTGGAGAAGCTTTGGAGGAAAGAATAAACTCGTCAGTCTGCCATCTTTCCATCGCATCAGTTACATAACTTTTATATTTATCAGAGATATTTGGTTGCCTTGCAAACTTTCCACAAGAAGGTAAGTAGAACTTTATTTAAAATATCAGTGTGTAAATTAATGTAGCCGTTTCACATTTGACTTTATCAAGATATCAGTATTTTTCTCATTTAAACCGAGGATGGTTAGTGGACAGGTGATGAAGCTGACTTTTGACGATAGTTTTTAATGTCATCTAAACTGATAAATAATAACCTATAAATAACTGCTTCGAAACTCTTTATTGTCAGATAGACCCACCGTGTAGCCTACAAACCCAGGTTGTAATGGTAGCTG